>CM067369.1:27677519-28010019 GCA_034401795.1 Chaetoderma sp. LZ-2023a
TCTTCTTTCCCTCAACTATCATTTTCCCCAAATCACACGACCGACTCAGACCCATCATCCACCTCCCTAACCCGCTCGCTCGCCTATCCGCCCGCCTGCCCGCCCGCATGCCCGCCCGCCTGCCCGCCCGCCTGCTCTCCCGCCCACCACCAACTCACTCACACACAAACCCACCCACCAACCATACCCACTGGATTATAATAGCTTCATTAATGTATCATTTAATAAACAATTAATGTATCCTTTCTATCATTAACTAACAAACTGCACACTTCATCTTCTCACTTAAACTTACTTTATGCTCTACTTATCGATCGCTCTGATGCCAATTAAATGTCCATGGTTATCCTGGAGCAAAGCAGTAAAATAACCATAATGCCTTATGCTGTGACCTTTGTTACAAATGGATGCATCTAAAATGCTCTCTGTTAAGAAAAAAAGATATTCAACAGTTAGAAAATGGCACTATATTTTGGTACTGTTACAAATGCTTCCAGCATCTCTTCCCACATAACCATTTTGAGAAGGAAACAGACCACATGATATCCATATTAGGACGCCAAACTGATTTTAACTACTTAGACCCTGGTATGTAGCTGCAAAAACCCCATAACCAACCCTTACACTGAGTAGTTTCCAAATAGTTAACAACGGTCAACTTGCTGAGAATCCTGAAGAATTTGAATTACCAACTCCAAACTATAACTACACACTAAAATACGAATTTATTTAATGATATACTTTTAGACAACAACAAACAGCGCATACCAGTTTCAATAATACATTTTAATACACGCTCAATATTTAAAATTCGCAGCCAAGTTACATAATTATCTTACTGTCAGCATGCATGATTTTACACTAATATGAATAACTGAAACATAGCTGAAAACTTATTCACCAGAGGAGTTAGTGAATAGAGATAGATCCACTTTTGTGGAACATTGCAGGAAAAACAAAACTGGAGGCGGAGTAAGCATAACACGGAGAACAAAGAACGGCGAGATCTATCATTGTCAAATATGCATATATAAACTTTATTTATTCAAATTCTGGATAACAACGGTAAAATTAAATATTTGGGGTCATTTATAGACCACCTGGAAATGATACTAAGATCTTTATCAACATATTCGAAGACATGATCAGAACTATACAAAAGAAAAATAAATTATGTTATCTCGCAGGTGCATTTAATGTCAAATCATCATATACTAATTCAATGCATACCCAGAATTATACTCACTTGTTAAACTCTTATCCATTCATAGCAACAATAACACAACCATCAGGACTTACTGCAACACTGATTGAGAACATTTTTACCAACAACATCTTCTCAGAATTGATCAAATCAGGCATTTTTGTGTCTGATGTCTCTGATCATTTACGTGCTTTTCTTCTGGAATTAAAATCGGTTGCTGGTGTTAAAACAATAAAACGTAAAATCATTAATTGCCGGGATTTAGGAACTCCAACATGGAAGCGTTTAGGCTAAAACTTATGGAATATAATTGGGAGGAATTAGTGCATCAATGCTCTTGCGAAAATGTCTACAAAGCATTCAATAACACTTGCACCCACATCTTTGAACAATGTTTTCCTATCAAACAAATAAACGATAGAACAGAAATCCAACAAAACCATGGCTTACAAATGGAATTTTAACAGCATGTCATAAGAAACACAAGCTATATCTCCAGTTTTTAAAATGGCAAACTAGAAATAACCATTATAGGTTCCAACAATGTAGATATAAACTCAACCAGAAAATCAGAAGCGCTAAAAGAATTAACTATTACAACAAGTTAGAGGAATTAGAACATGCCATAATGGCACATGGAAAGTAATCAATTCAATTCTAAATACAAATAGATGGCAAACACACAGTTTCTTTACAATGATAAATCAATAGCAAATGGAAAAAGATTGCAAATAAATTCAATGATTATTTTATATACCCAGGCACAAGATTAGCTAATACAATCAAATCAAAGGCAACTTGTGATCAATACCTGAACGATAGTTATATGTTCTCCCTGTTCGTAACCCTACCCATCACAAAGAAATCATGCAAGTAATGAATAATTTTGAGTTAGGAAAAAGTGTGTATATTGATATGTTTAAATCGCGACTTTTCAAAACATTCTGATCACGAATCTTATTACCACTAAGCCATAGTTGCAATCACTCTCTTCCACAGGAAATATTTCCATCAATGCTGAAAATTACATGTGCCACTCCTCTGTATAAAGCCAAAGACGCATCACTATTTAGCAATTACAGGCACGCATCATTATTACCCCTATGTGCGAAATTACTAGAAGGACCTATCCAGAACCGTTTAATGAAATATTTAGATAAATGCAAAATACTATATTCAAGACAACGTGGATTCAGAAAGAAACACTCTACTATGCTGGCCTTAATAGATATATTAGAAAAAAATTAATGAACCTTTAGAAAATAAACAACACTTTATCGACATTGACATTTTCTTGCGTCTTTCAAAAGCATTTGATACGATTGCCTATCAAATTCTCCTGACGAAATTGGACTATTATGGCATCAGCGGAGTGTCACTTGACTGGGTTAGGCATACCTGCCTGACAGGACATTCTATTTTCAATACAATGCATTCCTTCTGATCCACCACATGCAGTTTGTGATGTTCCACAAGGATCAATTCAGGGCCCCTTACTCTTTCTTATTTATATAAATGATTTACCTAAATTATGCAAACATCTCTCTCTCTCTCTCTCTCTCTCTCTCTCTCTCTCTCTCTCTATCTCTCTCTCTCTCCGCTGGCCCGCCCGCCCGCCCATCCGAACGACCGCCAGCCAGCCCTCACTCCATCCCTCCTTCCACCCACCACCTCCCTCCCTCCCTCCTCCCTCCATCCCTCACTCCCACCTCTCTCCCTCCCTCCCTCCCTCCCTCCCTCCCCCTCCTTCCAACTCTCTCTCTATCCCTCCCTCCCTCCCATCCCTCCCTCCCTCCTTCTCTCTCTCTCTCTCTCTCTCTCTCTCTCTCTCTCTCTCTCTCCACCCCCCTCTCTCTCTCTCTCTCTCTCTCTCTCTCTCTTATGCATTTGCTTTTGCTCGTGTTATTAAACATTAGTGTTTAAAGTGTGAAGATACACGATTGCTAATCTAGGTGCTTATAAGCCTCATAGGCAATGCCTTATTACAATTAAGTAACCTATAATGCAAATATTGTACTGTGGTTAAACCGAAAATACATGTAACTAGCTTGGACTTGAATTTGTAACGATAACTTGCGCGGTTCCGAATTTATTGATTGATGGACAGATAAATCAACGAGTCTATAGAAGGATGGACAGGTGTGCAAATGGACGGACTTCCGTCCAGCTAGCCTTCCGTCTGTCAGTCCCCGTTTGCCCGTCTGTCCATCCGCTGGTGGGTGGGCAGGCGCGTAGGCGGATGGGTAATTGAGCGGGCAAGCGGGCGGGCGGCCGGGCACACGGGCAAGTGGGCAGGCAAATGGGTGGGTGGGTGGGTGGGCGGGCGTGTGTGGTAGCAAGCGTGTGGGCGGGTAAGTGGGCAGCTGATCGGGCGAGAGGGTGGGCAGATAGATGGGTGGGTATGTGGGCAGGCGGTCGAGCGGATGGACGAGCGAGTGAGTGAGTATGATTGCGGATTGTGAGACATTGTTCAGATTACGTTCCGCATCCGGAGTGTCTGTCTGTCTGTCTGTCTGTCTGTCTGTCTGTCTGTCTGTCTGTCTGTCTGTCTGTCTGTCTGTCTGTCTGTCTGTCTGTCTGTCTGTCTGTCTGTCTGTCTGTCTGTCTGTCTGTCTGTCTGTCTGTCTGTCTGTCTGTCTGTCTGTCTGTCTGTCTGTCTGTCTGTCTGTCTGTCTGTCTGTCTGTCTGTCTGTCTGTCTGTCTGTCTGTCTGTCTGTCTGTCTGTCTGTCTGTCTGTCTGTCTGTCTGTCTGTCTGTCTGTCTGTCTGTCTGTCTGTCTGTCTGTCTGTCTGTCTGTCTGTCTGTCTGTCTGTCTGTCTGTCTGTCTGTCTGTCTGTCTGTCTGTCTGTCTGTCTGTCTGTCTGTCTGTCTGTCTGTCTGTCTGTCTGTCTGTCTGTCTGTCTGTCTGTCTGTCTGTCTGTCTGTCTGTCTGTCTGTCTGTCTGTCTGTCTGTCTGTCTGTCTGTCTGTCTGTCTGTCTGTCTGTCTGTCTGTCTGTCTGTCTGTCTGTCTGTCTGTCTGTCTGTCTGTCTGTCTGTCTGTCTGTCTGTCTGTCTGTCTGTCTGTCTGTCTGTCTGTCTGTCTGTCTGTCTGTCTGTCTGTCTGTCTGTCTGTCTGTCTGTCTGTCTGTCTGTCTGTCTGTCTGTCTGTCTGTCTGTCTGTCTGTCTGTCTGTCTGTCTGTCTGTCTGTCTGTCTGTCTGTCTGTCTGTCTGTCTGTCTGTCTGTCTGTCTGTCTGTCTGTCTGTCTGTCTGTCTGTCTGTCTGTCTGTCTGTCTGTCTGTCTGTCTGTCTGTCTGTCTGTCTGTCTGTCTGTCTGTCTGTCTGTCTGTCTGTCTGTCTGTCTGTCTGTCTGTCTGTCTGTCTGTCTGTCTGTCTGTCTGTCTGTCTGTCTGTCTGTCTGTCTGTCTGTCTGTCTGTCTGTCTGTCTGTCTGTCTGTCTGTCTGTCTGTCTGTCTGTCTGTCTGTCTGTCTGTCTGAAGAATGTTTTGCTATCAAAGCTGCCAGGGTCGCACCTGTATCTTTTCGCACTTTTTAGTGAGGACTCGCAAAACATCATACCTTATAGGACTGCAAACGTGTGTCTCAACATCGGTAAAATCATCTTTATACTGCCATGTACTCAACAATGAGAACGGCTAATTTAATCATCATACATGTAATTATTGTACCACATTCTCTAATTAGTCACGCCACCGAAGACTGCCCGTGTGCCTGTTTATCGGAGACATATCTCCGGAATCCTATGAGGTAGACTAACCAAATTTGGCACATACTTTCATATAATGATTGGCTAGATACGGTTTTGTTTGAGGTCAGATGGTCAAATATCGAGGGCAGGGGAACCACATAGTGACTACGTGCAGGAATGCACATTTTTGTGAAGGTAGAATCACTAAAATCTGGAACATACATTCATATTGTAGTAGACTAAATACCATTTTAATTTAATTAAATTTCATAACAAGAGTTCAAATATCTAGAGCACAGGGTCATCCCGAAAAACACATTTGAGCCACAAGTCGAGAACGGAAGCATGTAGAGTCGCCAAATTATAAATGGCTAAAAGTTTGCTTGAGTTTCAGAATAAAGCATCCAATATCTAGGTCATGGGATCATGAAATTCATATACATTTTGGCTCATGATTTTATAGTCTTTGAGGTCAACTATCTAGACCACGGGGGTCGTTAAGTGCATTGTAAAGACAGAGTGCACGGGTGTGAGTCAGCATCTCCCTCAAGCGCATTCTAATTTACTATGCCGGATAACATCATCAGATTATCACCTCCCGTGTAAGATCATTCAATGTATGAGTCGCGGTAGCATTTATAATTTAGACAAAGAGAAAATGTGAGATCCACCCTTTAGAAATACAACGTGTCTTAATTGAAGCGCTGTTTTATGTCTGCTGGCCAACTCCCCGGGAACTAATATTGACGCTGTATATTTGATGTCTAATGGCTAATGTTGCTTCTCATTGACAAGCAGTACGTGATATGCATTAGCAAGTCTCAATGATATACGGACATAGGTTTTTACGCTTGTCCTCTAGCGCAGATGCTTACATAGCCAAAATAGGCCCCGTGCGATATGAGGGTCCATTTCCAGCTATGGTCCGGTCATTTCTAGCAGCCCACTGCTTGTTTAAATCGATTGCAACATGTTGTCCCCTGCATCACCAGACCCTTAATTCCGAGGTTACTGTATATGTAAGCTGTTGATTATTTGGAAACTAATATGACCGGATGCAGTTGTTGCAAATGGTACCACCATATGGCATTCTTTGTCTACCGTTTTCGATCCTTCATGTTTTAGGTAATATTTTGAAATTAAAGCTTCAAAAAAATATAAGAGCAAGATATCAAAATCTATACGTTATACCAATTAAATGGTACACCAAAATGCAGAATTATAAGATACAACATTTTATCACATCGTGCAGTGCTAAATCAAGTTCGAAATCATTTAATTCTAGAGCCCACGGCACGGTATGGTGGAATTTGTTAAAATGAAAATAATTCGATTAATTGGTATTGCAGCCACAGCATTCCTTTTTCAGTCAAGCTGATTTTAATCTACTTAGCACATTATATGTTTCGTTTTGACGTGGTCAGATTTCTGTCTTGGGAACTTAGAATAAAACGTGTGTATCATGCGGCCAATCATGTGACAACCAAGTCATTAGATATTACAGAATCTAAGAGATCGCGGCACTATGCAATCGGCGTCCAGAGTATCTTCAAATCTCTCTACATTAGGGCTGGCAAGTACACAACCCATCTTCTCTGACAACGGAGCAGAGGAAATAGCAGACGCGGCGGCGGCAGCAGCAGCAGCAGCAGCAGCAGCAGCAGCAGCAACAATGCTGCTGCTTCTGCCCCTGCTGCTGCTAATGCTGATGTTGCTGCTGCTGGTGATGTGAGGAACGAAGATGAGAATAACTTGAAGTGTCTTTTATTAAATGTCCGCGGCCTGCTTTCTAAATTACTAGCGCCAGACCTTGAGGAATTTATCTCTAAATACGGCATAGTCTGTATTACAGAAACAAAATTAAGCCAGCATGATTCCATTAGCATCAAAACGTTTACTAGCTATTCTATCAATATAACGAAATGCAAATCAAAATCAGGCGGTGTAGCGTTACTGGTGAAACCACGTATATCACAATTATTGGTAGAGCCTCTGATAGTATCTTGTGATTTAAAATGAGTAAAATGTTGTTAAACCAAGGTGTACTCTGTGGAATTGCATGCATATATATATATATATATATATATATATATATATATATATATATATATATATATATATATATATATATATATATATATATATATCCCCAGAAAACTCAATCTATTCTATTATTTCCATGTTTGATAACCTATAAGAGTAAGTGGCCTCACTATGCGACGTAAATGATATGGCTATTCTTTTGATGAGTGATTTTAACGCTAAAACAGCCCATCTAAATGACATTGTCGAGCTAGAAAACGAAGATGAAAAAACCATGTTCTATCATGGGCCATGTGACCTTTACAACACAAGGGAGCATAACAATCTAAGTGTATTCGGTATTCAGGTAGAGCGTATGTCTGCAGACAAAAATAGAAATAATTATGGACACAGATTAATTGAAATGTGTACGAACCTAGATATATGCATTGTAAATGGAAGAGTGAGGACTAATCAATACTTTGGAAAACTTACCTGCAAAGATGTCAGTATGGTTCATTATTGCCTTGCGTCTCCGCGTATCTTCCCTTATATGTATAATTTTGAGATCCTTGAATTTAATGAAATGTTATCTGATATACACAACCCTGTACATATCGTATTTAAAGCAAATGTAAATAGGACCCAGAGCACTGAATGTAATAGTAATTATGAAAAGATGCGCAGCACCCGAAATCAAAATGGAAAGCTAAAAATGCCAATGTATTTCTGACCATTATTTGCCCAAGTAGTGTCCATCTATTTCTCAACATCTGGACGCGCTGACTGCCGGTGCGAACATTGACGTCTTGAGTATTAGCAATGTAGTTGACGACTGGTAGGGCGTCCGGATGCGTGAGGGACGGCAGCGACTGGCAGGGTGTCCGGATGCGTGAGGGACGGCAGCGGCTGGCAGGGTGTCCGGAGGCGTGAGGGACGGCAGCAGCTGGCAGGACGCCCGGATGCGTGAGGGACGGCAGACACAAGAAAACCCCGTCCAAATTCAATGAGAAACCATGGTGTAATGTAACTTGCAGAAGTAAACGAAAAGAGTTTTATAAAGCAAAACGTAATTATCTAAAATAAAAAACTGATTGTAGCAAAGATCCAAAACGAGCTGCAAGTAAAGCTTACAAACAAGAATTAACTAAACAGTAGAGACTATATATTACTGGACTTTTACAAAAAGATTGCGTGCCATGAAAGGACACGATCCCAAAGCATACAGGGCAGTTTTAAACGCTCCTACAACACAAGTGGAAACAAAGGTGGCGCATATCTCACTGGAAATATTGACTGACCACTTTAAAAAATTTAATGAATTGATAGAATGCAATGACAGACATACATACGTTCAATTCAGGAAATCACTGACTTTATCAATGACCCATTTACAGAAGGAGAGTTTTTATCTGCTTTTAGAAAACTAAAGAATGATAAAGCATATGGCACGGATCAAAGCATTAATGAATTCTTAAAATGCTCAAGCGAAATTCTGTTATCAGTTTATAATAAGCTCTTTAATTTAATTTTAGTTTCTGGCCATATCCCCCTCGAATGGTCAAAAGGCATTATATTGCCTATATATAAGAACAAGAGATCGACAACAGACCCGGACAACTATAAGGGCATAACTCTGCTAAGTTGTTTCTGCAAACTATTCACCTCCATTTTAAACAATAGGCTAACAAAAGATATAGAATCTATTAAGATAATTGGAGAAGATCAGGCTGTTTTCCGAGCTGTTTATTCTACCATAGACCACATTTTCGCCCCGAATGCCCTTATTGATATATATATATATATATATATATATATATAAATATATCAAAACGTAACCGTCTCTACTGCACTTTCGTTGATTATAAGAAAGCATTCGATACTGTTAACGGATCTTACTTATGGTCGAAACTTGTGTTTGATGCGCATGCGCCAGTATAGGCAGCATAAGTTATTTCTCTGTCAAAATTGTGCAAAATTTTACAGTTTTAACTCTAGTCGTGTAGATTAATTTAAGTATATCATGTGTCTAAGTGACTCAACATTCCATTTTTCATATCTTCGGTGTGTTATGATATTCGGATTACTGGTAGTTAACGTGAAAAGTTTTAGTACTGCTAGACATGACTTTAGATATAGACCGCCATTACTAGAAAGTTGGCAGGCTGAGTACAACTCAAGTGTATTGTGCAATTGTATAGACCACTCAGCAATGATTAGCTATACCTCTGACGAATTGAAGTCCATTCACCACTCAGTGCGGAACAAAGGCTCACTTCGTCGGTTGGACAATAACTCATATAATCTACTTCGTAACGGTGGAATAGCTGTTGCTCGCCCCACCAGGCGTGGGTGTAGATCTGGCAGGAGGGTAAAAACGCGCACTACACATGCTACAACGAAAACAAATCATGTGACTGCTCCATCTCGACAATTCTCACCATGTGTAAAAGTGGGACTTTGGAACGCCCAGTCGTGTAGAAATAAATGTATCGCGACTCTTGAAATGATTGTCGATGAAAAACTTGACATATTGGTTTTAACAGAGTCGTGGCTACAGAAATCTGGCGACGAATCAAAGATCGCGTCAATCACTCCAGACGGTTATGTTCTCAAGCAGCGCCCTCGATCATCACGCGGAGGTGGCATAGCCATTATCTATAAAGACAATCTAAAGATCAAAATCTGCAGTGACACGGTGGCAGAGTATCAGTCATTTGAGTCATTTGAATACATACTTACACACGGTCAGTTATCAACCCGCTTCCTATGTTTGTATCGGCCACCTTCTTCGAAAAGGAACAAACTCACTAGTACACTATTCCAGAGCGAAATATCCACTCTGATGGACATCGTCTGTGTCAAAAATGGTAATCTAGTTATCCTTGGTGATATAAATGTTCATTTTGATGACAAGGACCATTTTGAAACTAAAAAGATGCTTAAGCTATTGTCAATTCATGGCTGTCGGCAACACGTCAACGAGCCCACTCATAAGAATGGGCACATTATTGACTGGGTAGTAAGCCGAGAATCTGATAATGGTGTACAGAATGCATTAGTGAAGGACCTCCAAATGTCCGATCATCAGTTAGTAATCGTTAATCTCAGTACTATTAAGGCATCTCTACCTGTCGTATCCATACCCTGTAGAAACCTCAAGAAAATTGACATGTCTGCTTTCCGTCACGACCTTGAGTGCTCTGTATTGATAACATCGCCACCACCTGACTGTGAACGTCTTGCTAACCTTTATAACACAGAACTAGTACGTCTTCTAGACGTGCATGCTCCTGAGAAGTTAAAAACAATTCCTCAGAGACAACAGTCGCATTGGCTTTTTACACCCGAGGTTGCAATAGCCAAATCAAACAGACGAAAGGCGGAGAGACGATGGAGGAAATCAAATCTAGAAGTACATCGTCAGATTTATGTTGATGCGAGAAACATCGTCACTAAGACTGTTGCGAGTGCTAAACAATCCTTTTTTAATGATAAGATTCTAGAAAGCAAGTCTAACCCTAAGGAATTGTACAATACAATGTTTGCCTTATTGGGTAAGAAAAGAGATTGTTCTCTACCACATGGTGATGATCCTACAATGATCGCCCGCTCATTTTCTGACTTCTTTCATGACAAGATCGAGGATATCCGTACACAATTGCAACAGTCAAATGATTCAGCTGCGTTTCTCTCCAATCAAACCATGTTCACTCATAAAACTTTTGACAATTTCACTTCATTTTCTGAAAGCGATATAATGGCTCTTTTAAAGGAATTAAAACCAACATTTTGTACTCTCGATCCCATTCCTACGAAAATCGTGCTTGAAAACATTGACATCTTGCTCCCTACAATAACTATGCTGGTTAATTCCAGCTTAGAATCTGGCCTCA
The DNA here is from genome assembly GCA_034401795.1 of Chaetoderma sp. LZ-2023a. NCBI lineage: Eukaryota > Metazoa > Mollusca > Caudofoveata > Chaetodermatida > Chaetodermatidae > Chaetoderma > Chaetoderma sp. LZ-2023a. The sequence continues at coordinate 27,688,330 of CM067369.1, forward strand.
TGCCAATGACATTTAAGCGGGCAGTTGTCAAACCACTGTTGAAGAAGTCTGGCCTAGACGAAGATACTCTAAAAAACTATAGACCTGTCTCGAACCTGCCTTTTATGTCTAAGCTAATCGAGAAGGCGGTGTTCAAAAGACTATCAGCTCATGTAAGTGACAATGCGTTATATGAACCGTTTCAGTCAGCGTACCGTCAGCGTCATAGCACGGAGACTGCTCTATTATGCGTCCTCAATAATATTCGAGAGGCGGTAGACAGAGGTAATGTGTCATTGTTGCTACTCCTTGACCTCAGTGCCGCATTTGATACGATAGACCATCATTTACTTATGTCACAATTGAGTAGTGTATTTGGTTTACAAGGCACTGTCTGGAACTGGTTTCACTCATATTTATCCGATAGACACCAGTCTGTATATATTAACGGCACACTTTCAGAACCAGTCAACCTCGTGTGTGGTGTGCCTCAGGGGTCTATTCTAGGTCCGGTGTTATTTACACTCTACACACAACCACTTGGATCGGTTATTGATCAGCACAACATTATGCGTCACTTCTATGCTGATGACACACAGCTTGTCATTAGTTTTGAACCTTCAACATGTACTGCACGCTTAGCAACAAGTCAGCTCAATATGTGTTATATAGACATTAAAGAGTGGATGACTACAAACATGCTGAAACTTAACGATGAAAAGACCGAAGCTCTGTTAGTCGGGCCAGCAAACCGACGTGCTAAGACTGACCTATGTGACATCACAGCTGGAAATAGTCAAATAAAGCTGTCAACTGTCGTAAAGGATCTTGGTGTATACTTAGACAATGAACTGACTATGGATAAACATGTTAGTTACATCTGCAAAGTCTGCTATTTTCAATTGCGCAATATCGGCAGCATCAGGCGCTATATCACAAAAGAGGCCGCGATCATGCTAGTACGAGCATTGATAACGTCGCGCCTGGATTATTGTAATAGCCTCCTGATTGGCGCCTCAAAAGAACTTATTCAGCGACTTCAGGTGATCCAGAACACTGCAGCGAGAATCATATCCCTGTGTGCCAAGCGAGAACACATTACTCCGGTCCTACATGATTTGCACTGGCTCCCCATTGTGCAAAGAATAACTTTTAAGACACTATGTCTGACATACCAATGTGTATCTGGCACAGCACCAGCCTATCTCTCTGACCTTGTACAACCTTACATTCCTGGTCGCTCTCTCAGATCTGCAAATCTAAATCTACTAAAAGTACCTAAGGTCAACTCTAAAACATATGGCCATAAAACTTTCTCTTTCACTGCAGCTACCGAATGGAATAACTTACCAAATGAAATTAGAAACTCATCAACTTTAGAAATCTTTAAATCCAATCTTAAATTCTATTTATTTCAAATAGCATATCCATAGAATACTTACGCGCGTTAGCGCTTAGAGCATGCAGTTGCATGGATTAAGCGCTCTAAAAATGTACTATTATTATATTATTATTATATTATTATATTAAATAATATCAACGGCAAACCGTTCTTACTAATTTTTAATATGTATAATGAACTCAAGTCATGCATTAGAGAATGCTTAAATAGTTCTCTCTCAGATTTCTTCTGGTGTGATACAGGTGTGAGGCAGGGGGAAAAGTAGTAGGGTCGGAGTCAAAATGATGCCACCTCCCTCAACTGGCAGCCGTTCGGCGATCCGTGGCCCCCACCGCCCTCTCAGTCCCCGGGGCATATGGTTGTTGAGACATGTAGTGGTTGGTGTATGCCTCTAGATGGAGAACCCCAGGGATTTAGAGGGCAGTGGGGGCCACCACGGATCGCCGAGCAGCTGCCAGTTGAGGGAGGTAGTATCATTTTGACTCCGACCCTACTACTACCACACTGAACGCCCATTTAGAGACAAGCATCCACAGCGTGAGTTGTAGCTAAATACCATAAAAGTCACGGTCTGCACCGTAAACGAGTTAGGCTAAATACCGTAAAATTTACGTTTGATCGTAAATTTTATGGTCGGCGCCGTAAACGAGTAATGGCTAAATACCGTGAAATTTACAGTTGACCATAACATTTAGTCTGCACCGTAAGCTAATTACACCAAAATAGTTACGGCTAAATACCGTAAAATTTACGTTTGATCGTAAATTTTACGGGCTGCACTGTATACGTGTTACGGCTAAATACCGTGAAATTTATGGTTTGTCGTAACATTTACGTTCTGCACCGTAAGCTAACTACGCCAAAATACTGTAAATTTAACGGTTGGTCATGAAATTTTCGGTGAAATCGCTGCTACTGCGTTATCTCGTAACGTCAAGGTCTAGAGTGACTGATAGCGCAGCAACACAGCAACGTGAGAACACATAACTTATCAGCTATAATTACTGATGCATACATGGTCGAGATAGTTAATGAGTTGTATTATGCAACAGGTTCAAATCTCGTTATGTGTTATTAGCAAATGGTAAACATGTCTACAATTACTCTTTACCCGTTACCCGAGAAGCATGACATCACGTCAAGACCAACTCGCACAGTCACATAAAACCCATGATTGCAGACCACAGACCCTCGACTGGGCCAAAGTCAATAGTAGTATATTTAGCCCACATGCTATAGGTTAACACCAAATTAGACACAGCATCGATAATGGTATAGGATCTGAACGCCCATTTAGATACAGGCATCCACAGTGATATACACCATGACTACTGTTGCACAGCTTCGCGATGTTGCAAAGCAATTCGGCCTTAGAGTAGCCTCTAAGGCCAAGAAAGCCTGCTCCAGATGATCGGACAGACCTGTGCCGAGGAGTCGCAGAAGCAGAAGCGACTCTCCCAAGCAATGAAGACGGGAAGGTTTCCAGCGCTTACCAAAGATGATCCTTTGAATCCCCACAAGAAAGTGCAGCGGATCTGTGAGCTTCGTCAGTTGGACGAGGAGGTGACTGCTATCTTGCGAGACAAGACTGTAGTGAGGCGGATGGCGGACCATCTACTGGAGCGCGTACCTCCCCTATGCAGGATCACTAAGCGAGTGATGAGGGGGCCGAGGTCTGAGCCCTTAGCCAAGAGCATGAGGCGAGAAGGCGAACACATTCTCGACCAGTGTCTCGGCGAAAGGGAGACAGAGGATAGAAGACCCCAGTCAGTATGCTGTATCTGGCGATGTCTAGCAGTCCACCGAGGAGCGAGAGCTGATACAAATACAGCTCCTGCATGAGAGCTTGCCACAAAGCTCTACGGCAAGACAGTGACTGTACTGATGTCCGCAAGACCTCGCTGGATCAGCTGGACAAGGTAGAGTTCTTAGCCAAGATCGGGATTCACGTATATGAACCAACTGAAGAGGGCACCTGGCACTATATCAGGCAAGCGGTTCACTACTGTGACACCATGACCATCGGAGCGAGGGACCACCACGCCTTCTACACCAAGAACATCTCCAAGGTGGCACATACACTAGTCTGCAGTCACTGTCAGCAGAGGTTTACAAAGGCATGCAATCTTCAACGCCACGCTGATCACTGTACAAGTGGCAAAGCAACAATCGTGTGTCCTGGCGATAAGGTTGATGCGCCACAGTCTGCGTATGAGAAAGCCTTCTATCTGTCCCAACTATCCAGTTCAGCGGCTACTCGTTGGATCGAGTATGAGTCGAGAAACAGAGGCGTACACATACACCATGGAGAGTGTGGGCACAGTGGCGAGCGTTGGATCGAGGGCGCTCCCGTAGATGGTTATGATCCGACCACCATCACCGTTTACCAGTTCCATGGCTGTCACTGGCACTGGCACTGATTCTGAGCATGGAATCCAGCGAGGTGAGGATGCTGAACAACAATACTGCAAGCCAGTCCTGAGTGAGGAGAAGCTGAGAGCATCTGGATGCACATTTGTGGTACAGTGGGAGTGCTGTATAAAACGCTGTCCAAGCATCCCTAAACGAGTTCGGACTGTATTATACCCACACTTCATAGTTTATGACTTCGAAGCACTCCTAGATGGTATCAAGACTCATCCTATGGAGACTCACGAGCGAGAGTCCTCACATACCTATCTCTGTGTCAGTTGGCTGCTCCTTAGATGGCGCCACGAGTGAGCCCACTCACCCTGCAATCCTGACCCCAAAGAACTGATCAGAGAGTTCATGCTGGTGATCCAACTGCGAGCATATATGATCCGGACAACGGTTAGGGCACAGTACATACTGACAGACCTGGACAAGCTCCCAAAGCGACAGCAGCGACTGATCAACGAGTGGTGTGACAAAGTGCCTGTACTGGGGTTCAACTATGGGCGGTATGACCTGAACCTCATCAAGAAGTACTTTGTCGATGAGCTGACTGACAGTATAGGTACAGTGAAAGTCACCAAGAAGGCTAGTCAGACCATGTTCCTCATAATATCTGAGCTACGGTTTCTCGATGTGCTGAACTACCTCAGCCCAGCAGTCTCATAGGAAGTATGGGTCAAAGATTACGGGGGTACACAGCAGAAGAGCTGGTTCCCGTATGAATGGTTTGACACACATGAGAAGCTCAACTATCCAGGGCTTCCTGACTACTCAGCATTGACATCTAGCTCAAGGGTGGCTACCTCTTGACGCGATCAGAGTGGGAACAGTGTAACCAGACATTCAGCGAGCATGGAATGCGGACATTCGCTGACTGGCTGCGATACTACAAAAACCTGGACGTCAGTCAATTCATCGAAGCCCTAGAGTGGATGAGGGAGTTCTAAACAGAACGAGAAATAGACATCCTCAAAGACGCGGTGTCTCTCACAGGTGTGTCACTGCAGTACCTCCTACCTGGAATCGCTCAGCACATGCTGGATGTTAGCCTCTATTCACCAGGCAAGGAATCCTACGAGATGCTGACGGGTGCTGTTGTTGGAGGTCCCAGCATCGTGTTCACCAGATATCACGAGGCCGGTCTGACTCGAATCCGCCAGAGTGAGCATGTCTGCCAACGTCTACTCAGCTACGACGCAAATGCTCTGTACCTGTCAACGATGGCCAAAGAGATGCCATGTGGTAAGGAGACAGTGCGCCATTGGTCCGGTGGCAGTGGTGTAGCTAGCTTTAAGGAGGCTCTCCTAGCAGACAGCTGTTTTGAGTTTGCTGAGATGGATATAGAGGTCCCCAAGGCTCCGGGCAAATTTCGAGGAAATGCCTCCTCTCTTCTATAACCGCGAGATCCCGGTAGAGACAATCTCTTCTGACATGCTGGCATATCTATGGTGAACAGGGAGCAAGCGTCCCACCACCCAGAAGCTGGTTGGGGCCCTCTCTGGCAAGAAGCAGCTGCTGTACGCACCGACACTTAAGTGGTATATAACCCATCGTCTGGAGATCACTGGTGTATACCGCACCATAGACTATGAGGCCAAGCGCCCATTCCAGTGGTTAATGGAGAATGTTACAGAAGTCCGCCACTCGGGAGACGTAGATAAGAGCAAAGCGCTCTTGGCAGATCTCTTCAAATTCCTCAGCAACAATGCCTACGGGAACCTCATCGAGGCCCTAGAACGTCATAGCAACACCAGCTTCAGGAAGGATGAATGCGTGGTAGACAAGGCCCTGCGTAGTGCATGGTTCGAAGATCTATGGGAGATCGGTGAGTCATACGAGCTCCAGAGTCGTAAGCCGAGAATCACTATTTGAAGGCCCATCCAGGTGGGGATAGCCCTTTATGAGCTGCGAATGCTGGAGTTCCACTACGACTTTCTCGATCGCTAGTTAGCTCGTGACAGCGTTGAGGACCTGCAGATGGACACAGACTCCGAGTATATCGCTATAGCAGGCTCCAACCTCGACGACGTCATTCGCACTGAGATGTGAGCAGAGTACCAGTCTCATAAGTGGTACTGGCTAGCTTCGGACAAATGGTCTGGGCGGACTCGGGACTGTTCAAGCTCGAGTTCGAAGGCCCTCATGGTATCGCTCCCTGCTCCAAATACTACTATGTGGAGAGCACAGCTGCAAGTAAGTGCTCGGCTAAGGGAATGTCAAAGTGGCAGAATGAGGTCTCTTGGCAGAGGTTCTACAGCCCCTACAGTGCCCTACATGACGGGGTGGACAAAACTAAAAACCGAGGCCTACGCATGCGCAACCAGGATATGGTGACGTATGAGCAGGAAAAACTCGGACTCTCCGCTTACTATGATAAGCACCATGTGCTGCCAGATGGTGTCCATACCGAGACCATCGAGTACCATGTTAGCACCCTAGGTGGTGGTAGCTGTGTGTCTGCAGGGACTAGCTGAAGCTCTACTACGACATATGGTCGTCTAGGCACTCTGTGCTGGCATGCCAGGTAGTACAGGGTAGGCCGCCCCTCTGCCTCCACATACCTGTTAAGCCTGTGAACATCTATCGACCGGTTAGGATCTGTTGCACGCCGTCAAACCACCTTCCAGCTCACCAGGCTCATAAAGGTAGTGAACCAGAGCATCAGGTTGTAGGCACTCCTCTCCCTTCTTCGCTCCGCTAGAGCTGTGACTGGCAACAGCCGAGTGTATGATAGCCTCTACCAGCCTCTTCCCGATTAGCCTAGTAACCTCGGCATTGGATCTCTCCACCACAACAGGCAGCCCTCTCACCCATACTCTAGAACGTTCACTCGGCGTGGCCATTTCCTGGGCGTATTGGTGTGGGAACAGTCTCTCTGCCAGTTTCCGATTCCACCGCTCAACGATAGCCTGGGCACAGTGATGCCCTACCTCGCCTCGCCTAACTGCCACACCATGTTTCCACATGAGAGCTGCAGTCTCGCCACTAATCTCCTTACCCTTATCCACCTGCAACTATTCCGGCCACTGGAGGGGATTTTCCGAAGCCTCGTAGACACCCTGGAATGCCTGGGCCACCTGGCCAGCTGACTTGTCTGTGAGCGGTGCTGCAGCCGTGTACCTGCTGGCGACATCGACGATGGTGAAATCATACAGGTAGGTCTTATGACCAACCGAGTCATGTGGAAGGAATAGAACATCTGCCTGGTGAACTCTGTTCGGGACAGTTTCATCGAAATGGGCATGCCTGATGTGCCGTGGACGAGGTCTGTATATCTGCCACATCACCAGGCAGCTGAGCCACTGGTCAACTGAAACCAATGTGAAGTTGTGGCCCTTGCGACGTGCAGCCTCGAGTATTTGAGGGGGCTCATGGTAATATCCACCAGGCTGATAGTAGAGTTCCTCAAGAAAGATGGTTGATAAGCTCCCGGATTTAATCACTGACATCCACTCCTGTCCTGTCACGCATGGCCTGGGTGATTTTATCCCTGATGTCCACTCCCGTCCTGGGCTGGGCAAACTCTAAACAGATGAACAGACGGCCATCATTCATTGGACTATCACTGAAGACCTCCTCAAACTCCTCCGTACAGCGGTGTCTAGTCTCTGCTGGATCCTCACTGAACAGTAGTTTATCGATCAACCGACGGAAGTTAAGTGGTCGTACAGTGAAACCATCCTTATATAGTACGGCTTTATGTTCGGCGGCCCAGATGGCTGCGAGTGCTATGGCAATGTATGGTAGACAAGGGCCTGCGACTCTGAAGAACGTACCTACTCCTGAGGCGATGGCTGGTATGGCTTCAGAAATCTTCTCCACACCATGGAGAGCATTGTTGGCGATCTTGCGGACCATCTCGCCAGCCTTCGTTGTGAAAAGAGTGATCAGAGCCCCAACTGCAGCCAGCGGCCCGATAGAAGCTTTACGTAAGTGTGATAGATTCCTTTCGCTCTGTGTACTAACTTGCCGGATTCAGGCTCTACATCATAATACTCACCACCGACATCGTAGTCTGCATCATAATCCTCATCATCATAGTCCTCCTCATTGTCTTCGTCATTTATATCCTCTACTGGATCTTCATAACCCTCTGGTTCACACATCGCTCTGGGGATCCGTCGCTGGGGGATAGCTATATAGTAGCTTTAAACTGTAGTCTATAGACTATAGCATGGCATCAGCAATCTTGAATGCGGGCGTGTTTGCCTTAACGAACTGGGGACTCAGCTTCGCCGACAAGAAGGTGGCAGAGGTCGAGCGTGAGTGTCATAACCAACCGATAGAGAAGCTGTCTAAGGAGAAGTTTGAGTACAACAAAACACTCGAGCATATGCGGCAGAGGGAGGCACGCCAACGACAACTCCGAGCTCAGCAGTTCAACCAGAGGCCAACCAGAGCATCAAAGAGGCAGATGAGAGTCTCGATGAGTACTACGAGGCTGTAAATATATCTGCGCCAACGCTCGACTATGAAGCGTCGACAGGTCAGAAGACAGCAGAGCTTATAGTAGTGGGGGCGGCTGCAGCTGTGACGACAGGAGTCATGCTCCACGCATGCTCAAGCTGAATACCTGATGTGTTCAACATGCATACCTTAGCATAGCCAACATAAAGTACTGTCACACCTAATGAGCGAGTCCCTGCTATGAGGGTTCCGATATTGAAGCTGAGGTGGTTGCCATGATTAGGTGGGATGTCCCTGCCCCGTCGCTTCCACTGGTTAGTCACAGAAGTGCATATTACTTAGGTTTCTGTCTGTAGATTTGGCAATCAGCCAGCTCACATACCTCACCAAGAACATTGGTCCCAGCAACCACAAGCTTGAAGTCGTCTAGCTTATCCACCTGCTGGATGGCTCCTCCCATCTGAACCAGGACTGCAGCAGCGACACAGTCCGATACACCACGATGCAATGTCAGCCCGTGTACTTCAGTTCCTAGTCATTCTCGTCATGCCAGACATGAAGTCTTGGAGCATTCATCGTCACATCTGTGAGCTGCTCAGTGTACACCCGGAGGAACAGCCTATCCTGCATGGTAGCCGGATTTACGTGTGTGTTCTCAATGAGGGTTAAGAGTGGTACTGCCACACACCTCTCGACACCTGCCCATAGTTCGAATTCCATGAACCCCTCATTGCACCCCACAGCGTAGTACCCCCATTCCCTTCACATAAAAGGTTGGTCCACGAGCCAGCGGAACTAGGACTCGGTACTCATCGTTCACATAGGTGGTGTCCTCTGCTCTGCATGATCTCTCACCTGTTCAGAACCTGCGGGAGTTCTACCATCTGTTCTGTTGTGCTCTGAAGCTTGAACTCGAGTGTCATGCTCTTGATCTCGTGGATCTGTGCCGAGATTGCAAAGTCGATGTACTTCCCAGCAGCGACCAACTGATTCTCATCATGTATACTGGGTCGAATGACCGTCAGGTGGTCCTTCCGAGGATCAGTGTGGTGCGATGTCACGGGTTCAACGGCCCCATCTGGATGTTACACACACTGCAGCATGTCTATATATATAGAGGTTTTTAACGGCTGCCATGTTCGATAAAGTTCTCCAGCAGATTGTCTATAGGCAGCAGGACAAGTCAGCACGACAGTCAGCATGACAGCCACAGCGTGCACTGTCCCACTGTGACAGGGTATGAGGACTGCTTCGTTACATCAACATTATCCACGAGCGGGCTAAGGTCACACCTCTATCTGATGCGGAGATACTGGCTGCCATAGACGAAGGAGCGCCAGCTCGTAGTACAAAAGAACTCCTGACTCGGATACTCTACCGGAAGTTTGACAGCACACAGCGCAGGGCACTCAACCTACCTTTGGCCCAAACCAACAGTCCTGATATACTAGCTCTCCAAAGGGCGAGGGTCGAGCCCAAAGATATACTAATGGTCGGGAAGTAGCCTCCATAGACAGGAAGAGCAAGATATACTGGATCGCCTCCAGTCTGGAGCAAATAACTGCTTCAGGGAGGAGGTCAGTGCCGCTGTAGAGGAGAGCCACGACACTGGTCATGCAGAAGGTAATCAGGAGGGGCTCAATGTTGGCTGCACGGAGGCTTTGAGCACATTTTCAACAAAAGAGGGCACAGGAGATTGGTCAGTAATCTGCCAGCATTTCTGAAATTCCCAGATAACTACCAGGACTACCTCATCAAATCCGCTCGCAAGTCAGATGCTCATCGCGCATGGGCAAAGTGGATCTTCCGTGAGAAGTTCCAGAAGAAGAGAGTCATAGAATCTGACCCTCAGTGGATAGAGTTCAAGCAATAGGATTCTGCCGAAAGACAGGCTTCTGACGAAACTGACGAAGTTCCTCACGCTTCTGACGAAGGTCCCTAAGCATCTGACGAAGTAGCGGAGACCTCGGACGAAGTTCCTCAGCCTTCTGGTGAATGAAAATAAGTTGCAGCAGCTGCGAGAGTCTGTCAGTGATGACGCGTAGAGCAGGCTAGTTTCCTGGCTGGATTCAGCTTGTAAGTGAAGGTCTGTGGTGTCTTTCCCAGAGATGGCTTGAAGTGTGACAGCTCACCTGTCTCCGTTTTGCTGAAGATGAAGCGGTACAGATCAGCTGCCCTCTGTACACCTGCGATACAGTCCCCTTTGGTCTCCTTGAGGGTTAGGCTGTCGTATATGGTCTCGAGCAGGGCACGTCCACGCTTGGAGCTGAAGTATAACAACCAGGCATTGTGGCGGATGTCCGGTGAGATCTCGCGGGTGTACTTCAGAAAGAGGATGAAAACAGTTATCTGTGTGTGCCAGATGCGCCTGGTGATGTTGTTGATGTAGGTGACTGTCTATCGGTCAATTGCAGGGGCATTGATAACTAGAACAAGTGTTTCTGTCAGGCGGGCTGCCAGCAGCTTCTCCATCAGTGCTTGCAGGTTCTGCGTCTTGGTGATTGGGCCAAGGTACCATTGATCATTACTGTCAACCACATCAGCGGCGGAGTCAGACACCAGAAGGATGTATTGACAGTGTAGATGTTTGGCCAGGAGAGCCCGCAGCGAGATGTTTTTCCTGTGTCCTGACGGGGCAATGATCAGCACCACCTGGCCAGCATCAGGCGGCCTACTGTCGAATGGTACAGAGGATGGTTAGCACTGGGTCGGCGGTGGCCTCGTCTATATCTGGGAGACTAAACGGCAGTGGTTCCTGCATCAGCTCTTTCGCCTGCAGAGCGGGGAATTCTGCACCTCCGGCGGATACAAAGGATGCAATTGAGGCATCAAGCATGACATCCCAGCAGCAGCAGCTGAGAAGATAGCATAGAGGGCCTGTGTCAGCACCCACAGTGTCTAGTACACACAGTGTCTGTATGATACATGCACGGGAGGCCATGACCATCCTGTCATCTTAAACCGCAAACCAAAGAACCCTGACTTCTTCACCTCTGGTAGCTGGAGGCTGGCGGTAGCACCTTTTTTGCCATCGACAGTGATATTGCTCAGGTCGATGGTGCCTATCTTGAGATTCTAACCATCCTGTTGGAATGAGCCCCACGATGTCAGGAGATCCTTAACCAGGTCCAGTGCAAAGGACTCAGCCATAACTTTGATGGATCCAGCCTTATCGACTCCGAGCATACCTTGCATCATCGCCCTCTCCTTGATGCCCACCCCTTTGTATAGTCTTGGCCTTGTTAATGGCCGATTGTCCTACCGTATCAGTGTTCCCGATGAGATCTCGGGCTGGGATGGTACCACGGATTTCCTGCAGTTCTCCGTTCTCTTCGAAGTCTAGGAAGGAGATATGGGAAACAGTGTCCTCTGAACCGAGGCGTGCCTCGCCCAAGTGAGCAAGATCGCCTAGCTCTTTGCGTTCTAGGTCTGTGAGTGACAGCGTCATAGCGCTATATACAGAAGGCTTACACCTACTAGTCATACTGCCAGTGAAATAGTTGAGCATAGGAGGATCACGCAGTCGGCCAAGGGAATAGGTAGCAGTGCTCAGGGTACTGGCCCTCTCTGCAGAGGCACGCCTTGTGGGCGTTCCACCATTCCCGGGCATTGGCAATCCTCAGTCCGTGTGCTCAACTATGGAGAACACACCACCCTCCGGCACGCCATGCCTCATATGCTGCAGGGTCTTGTGATCCATCTCTCACTATTCAGAGGTTTTAAACGTAGGCGACGATGATCTCAGCCATTGCACTCGTTGTTAGCCCTAGAACCGTGGCCTCCATTAGTGTAACACGTTCACCCATGATATTGGCGGCGGAAGTGTAGGAGGCACCACTGATGGTGATCTTTGAGATGGGGTAAGTTATTCCCAGACATTGCTCGGCCACCCCACTCACCACTGTAGCGAGGTCAGACGCAGTGGCGGCAGGAACAACCTCATTTCCACCTGTCATCCTCACCACGGCCACATTCGCCGCCACGTTACTGGGGATATGGACTGCCAGAGGTTTTGCTTTGGTCAGTAACTTCTGTGTCTTGGTTCGCAGCAGGTTCTCCACCTTCTTAAGACTCGCCTGGCTCTCGGGCAGTTGCTTCACGATCTGTACCATTGACGTCATTGTTTAAACACTGAGTATACAACTCAGTTAAACGTCTGCGTCCCCTGTCGAGAGAGCTAACAAGATCTTCCCAGTCTGCATATGTCAGGTGTCCGGGTGTGTACTCAGGAATATTCATCTCTCTATTGAGACATCTTAAACATGTCCGGGCTCACGCTATGCGAGAAGTATTGTGATGTCTTCCGGAGGGAGTTGAAGGACTACAAGAAGAAGACACCAGATGAGCTCGCTCAGCTCTCTGGTGCTGCGCTGACAGAGGAGCTGACAGCTGTGAAGCTCTCTCTAGGATTTAGTAAGGGGGTAGATCTACCTCTTCGAATACCTTAACATGGGCGGGAGTATCGTCGAGCAGCTCCTGCGAGCTAAAGGGTTCTACAAGGATCGAGAGTATCTGTCAGATGTGTTCCAGCAGTTGCAGACCTCCATGGCCTCACCTGACTCAGAGCTGAACAAGGCTCTGCGATACTACAAGCTGGAAAAGGATGCGCTGTGGACCCATCCAGCCCTTGGATGTGCATGTTGGCAGCGTGTATAGGGGCTGTAGGGCATGCCAAGCTGGTTCAGAGTCTCACCGTGGTCCCCACCGCTACTGTAGAGAGTCAGGATAGTCTTATAGCTGATTTGCTAGTGGAGGAGTAGGCTGATACCGAACGCCATGATAGCTAGGCCTGACACCACTCGTAGAGCTGTCACGGGAAGTGGTGTCGTGTCGACTGGCTGTAGTGTAAGGGTCGGAACGCCTTTATGTGGAGCTGCCATGGGAAGCGTCGTGTCGACTGGCTGCAGTGTCAGGGTCGAACGACTGTATGTGCTGCCATGCCCATACTATATGTAGGTGCGTTAATATCAGTGTTGAAGCCGAAGTGGACACCGGGGGGAACTCCCTCGACTATCATATTGTTATAGCCCCTGACTTGGAGGTCCTCGATGTTTACGTTCATGTTTCTCGGAATCAACCATAGGTGTGGTGAAATAGCAAAGTCAAGTTTGCGATTGGCCTTCTGCAACCCCTGCTGGAACTTAGCAATACGACTACTGGGGTCTGCCACGATGATCATATCCTCAACGAGACTGATGAACATGGCCTGGACCTCTGCACCACTGACACCATCTATGGAATGACGCAGCTTTGTCTGTTCGATAGGAGAATCCTGAGTAGTCATGTCTCGGGTCACCGTACATAACCCCTAGACCGCTGTTGTCACCACCATGCTACCGATAGTCTGGGTTAGTGCTAAACTCTTTCTGTAGTCTGCTGGCCACTGAAGCGCTGTGACTGTTGAGCTGTGGGTCGAAGTCGTTTGTATCAAGGAGGCTTGCACCCAGCTCATGGAGGATTCGTCACACCATGAAGTACACGTGGAATCTGAGACAGCTGGTGATGAGCACAGCTTCAGGAGTACCAGAATAGAAGTGAAGCAGGGGGGAACTTATTCCACATCCTGCCGTGGTACACCACATGTTCAGCTGCTGATTTGAGTATGAGAGGCTTGGAGCAGCCACCCAAATATAAGCTTGCTTCGCATCCTTGATAGTGATGGGGTGGTTGGGTAGCGGTTGTGCGTTGCCTGGTTCGGGACCATCCACCCTCTGTGATGGCAAATGGTGTTAGCTCTGGTATATCATCCATTAGACCTCTCATGCCACTCAAGGGTGTACGCAGGAGGGGCGGTTGGCTCTGAATGACTGTCATGAGGTTCATTGGGAAGGCCATCTATACTGGCGTTCTTAAAGCTACCATACAGGCGGAACACTATTTATAGTTGTCTGGACTCCAGAGACCAGCGAGGCGACCTCGCCGTAACATCTTGTTTTTTAGCTCCCCCATATCAACCCACCCGCTGGAGCCTTTGAGGTATTGCTGTCGCACTTTATGTTTCTCCGTGCAGTACAGTTCAATATATGGTGGTACGATGGCACCCACCCCTGTAGTGAGAGTGGCCACAGCTGCCACACCAGCACTGGCTCCAATCACACCCACAGCAGTGGTTATACGCGTGATGACGTTGTACGCTGTCTTCTATCGTCTGCGCATTCTACTGTACTTGTCTGCCTCATGGACGCGATTCTGCCTGATTGTATCTATCTGCTGGAGTCGCCAGCCGTGTACTGTACCACCCTCGTCAGCAGCCAGGGAGAGGTATAGTTCTGGTTGCTTCCGCTACTCTGATTTTGTCATAGCATACCTGGAGATTAAACCTGCATCACCTGCAGAATCTTCTCATGAGTCATAGAAGCGTTCATTTTGGAGAGCCTGGCGAACCGTACCAGCTTGCTGGTATCGAGACAGACGTCTCTTAGACAGTGGTCATCCAGCACTATGTCGGGTGCCAGTGCTTTCTGAGACGTGACATCTGAACAATCACCTTATGACCAAGATAGTACACTTACACTTCTGCGCCACCTCCTCTTTCCACTGTATGACATCTGGCTCATCCTCGTCTGAGAAGCCACCTGGGTCATCCTCGTCTGTGAAGACATCTAGCTCATTGTCGTCTGTCAAGACTCCTGCGTCCCGCTTACTCTCCTCCAGGAGGGCCTGCCAGTATCGGGAACCTTCACTGTTCCCTCGCCTCCTTGCAATGCTCGCATTCTGTTGATACCAGCTTTCCCGCTGTAGTCACACTCCTTCTTGTTGCAGTGCGATCATCTGTTCGTTTAAGGCCTTTATCTGTGCATGGGGCATGAAGGGGCAACCCTGTAGCTGGCTCTTCATCATCTCGGTAAAGGTCAGCTATTCCTGGTGTGATATCATGTTGTCATCAGGTCAATGAGTAATAAGAGTGTAAACTCTAAATGGGCGTCCGATATCCCATCCATGCTGGCATATATGTTAATGGCCGGGCTGTCAAACAGGTGATTTACAGGTGTGAACAGGCTAGGACTGTTAGCTTTCCATAGGTTGCTGTTGGCACCTGGGAGATACTCTATCATGTCCCGGCCGACTTTTACCAGTGAGCTTCTGTGTGCACTGCCCGGAGGTTGATGTAGCACATCGGCGTGTATGTATGTTGTGCCCCGCTGGGGAACCTCGAAGAGGACCCATTCTACATGGCACTGTGCCACCCGTCTAACCTCTAGAGTGAGATTACATTATCACCATTGGAGAGCAGCAGTCGGACAATCGGCATGGTTATATCTCCTGTTTAGCCCCCTTCTATAGCATGCTATGGAACCATATTTGCTCATTCGACTGGTCTTGCTGATCTGGCAGATGTGTACGCAGTTGATGCTGCTTGAAGGTAGAAGAGAGCGATGGCAAGTCATTCGTCCTACAGTACGAAGCAAACTCAAAGGCATTCTCCCTCCACCCCATTGGTGGTGATGGGGTGGCGCTGCTCACAGACCTCAAGGATGTGTCAAAGGAGCTCGTGGGCCACAACAAGATCGTGTTTCGGTACGATTTCCCAAAGAGGAAGTACATCCTCGAGCCGTTGAGTGAGGTCTCGGATACAGAGGTGGCAGACATCAACACCCTAAATGACGACCTCAGCTTTCATCTGGTCAAACCCAATTCGAGCAATGCCCCGCCGATGACACATGTGTGTATGCTATTGACCCTGGCAAAAAACGTGCAGTTCATGTTTGAGAAGAATGAAGTGTGGTCCCGCGCTGGACCTGGTGGTGACTGGCAAACATGGTTGCCACTATATAGGCCTCCCACAGTCATTGACATAGAGGTTACTCCCCTCTCCACTGTTGTGAAAAGGGATGGGACAGTTCGAAAGCTCTACAATCGGGGATCATCCTTCCTCACCTACATAGGTGAAGGTGTCACCCTGACGAGGGTGGGTCACCGGATCGGGGTTACAGAAGAAGCTGTTAACCTCCAGGAGGGCATCCTATGGGTAGATGCTGTGTCACATGTTTCCAAAGCCAAGGGTGATGTTAAACTGCTTCAGTGAGTCGGACTCACTAGCCCGCAAACGACTCATATAGTCCTAGAGCTACGTTTCTTAGCCGGCGGCAGAGTGAAGCAGCTAGCCCCTGCCCCTGAGGGGATGAAGATCACTATCGAGCTGGATGGAACAGGCCTCGATCTGGCACAGATATTTCTCGAGGGGTTCACTCCGTTCAGTTTAACTCTTCATGTATAGCCATGATTCTCATCATACTGCTCGTGCTGGCGTCTAGAGCAGTGGCACAGGGCGCTGAGACTGCCATGATATTGGATGTCAAGTGGGCCCGCTTCCGGCATGCCCCCCCCCCACTATAATCATTGAGTCGACCCCTTGCAGAGAAACATTTACGACCGCTTTCACCCACGTGAAGAGATCGAGTCTGTCTGCCACTTCTATGGTGTGGAGAGGATAGGACGTGGTTGTCCGCTGGAGACACCTGCTCAGCACCAGATGCTCTGCGTAACATGTGAACATGCCAGAGTCTGCCATGTCGAAAATGCTAAGCACTTTAACATCCACCCAGGTGAGCGTTGTCAAGGTAGATGAAATGCACTGTGGGTGGTCCCATCATGCCGATCCGACTCTGGCAGAGACTACGTGTTTGTCTGAGCATAGACAGAATAGAGAGAGAGAGAGGCCGGCCACTGGCCGGTATCCTGAGGAGGTTCTCCCGGACAAGGGTTCCGCACGGGTGTTTTATATTCGCCACGGCCTTCCATGTCCGGGAGAACAGCAGCTCCCATCTCCATACAGAGTAATTATAGCTGATAAGTTATGTGTTCTCACGTTGGTGTGTTGCTGCGCTATCAGTCACTCTAGATATTGACGTCCCTTCGAGATAACGCAGTAACAGCGATTTCACCGAAAATTTCATGACCAACCATTAATTTTGCAGTATTTTGGCGTAATTAGCATACGGTCAACCGTAAATTTCATGGTATTTAGCCGTAACTCGTTTACGGCGTAGACCATACAATTTACGATCAAACGAAAAATGTACGCTATTTAGCCGTAACTCGTTTGCGGTGCAGACCGTTAATTTTACGGTATTTAGCTACAACTCACACTGTGGATGCTTGTCTCTAAATGGGAGTTCAGTGTGGTAGTAGTAGGGTCGGAGTCAAAATGATACTACCTCCCTCAACTGGCCGCCGCTCGGCGATCCGTGGTGGCCCCCACCGCGCTCTCAATCCCTGGGGGTCTCCATCTAGAGGCATACACCAACCACGACATGACTCAACAACCCTATGCCTGAGGGATTGAGAGGGCGGTGGTGGCCACGGATCGCCGAACGGCTGCTAGTTGAGGGCGGTGGTATCATTTTGACTCCGACCCTACTGGAGAATCTATCCTCACGGTTGTTTGCACTGTGTTAAACAATTTTGAAAGCACAATTTCCACATCTTTAAATGGCCTATCTGAAGTGATACAAGTAGTGAAGGAACCAGAGCTCTATTTAAAGCTGTACATTTTATTATATGCAGATGAAAGGATTCGACTGGCAGAATCAATACAGGAATTACAACAAGCATTAAACTCCTTACACAATTACTGCCAAACATGGAAAGTATATGCTAACGTCTCTAAAACCTAAATCTTAATTTTTTCTCAAGGTAAAGTAAGAAAGCTACAAAACCTTACATTCGGCAACGAAGAAGTTGATGTTGTGCAAGAATACAATGCTAATTGCCATTCTCGGGTACATATGGATTTTTATTGAACGAATCCGGGATGTGTTTGAAAATCAGTATTGGACGAGTTCAATACAGACTTTTTAAGACAAAGTGGACGAGTGCTGTGAGGATTCATGTTGTGCTCGGACGTGTTAAATGACCTATTTATTATGCATCTATATATTCAATACAGAGGAGTATAACTACAGAGTAGCGCTTCAGTTTGAAGACGGAGTCCAATAATACTATTTAGAGTCCAATAACACTGTTAAGTGCAATAACACCTTTTCTTGGATTATCACGGGGTAGAAATTAAGCCATTTCATTGGTTAATAGACAGAATAAAGAGGAATGAATGACGCCATAATCAATTACGTCACATGTTTGATGACATAAACAAAACGACATAAATACTACACTATACATCATGAAGAATTCACGATCCTCTTGTTGAATAACATCGAGAACTAATCTGTCCTTTCTAAACTTAACCTCTTCCGAGCCCGGGAAAGGTGGTCTGCCTTTCGCTTACCTACTTTAAATAAAACACTATGAACACGCTATTTGTAAATTAATATAAACTTGATTTACTTTGTTAATATGTTACACAATTTTCACAATAGCCGCATTGAAGGCTTGTGCAAAACAAAAGATACTTCTAAAACGATGATACTTCTTTACCATAACTATAACTTCTACCAAAGATAACTTGTCTGATCTACGGATGGTAATTAGATTACTCGTCTGATTTCTGGTTGGAATAAAGATAACTTGAAACAGAGCAGACACCAACTTATATACAAATAAAGTGGTTCCTTTGCTCTGACGTCATTTAGGACTATCACAACGATTTCCCCCTAAAACTCATACTGTGATTGGTCCCAAATTAACACTTTGATTTCAGACGCACATTGTTGAAGATCATATGGCAATATTTACCAAGTACTAATTATCGTATTCGGCGGATCTGAGGGTAGCTAATCCTAGAGTCCGATATTTACAATCGGAAGGTCTGGTATTTCATGCACGAATTATAGGTCTTTGGTGAATCTACAATTTGATAGAAATTCTGTTGGGTGTTTTGTGTTTGGTTTGACAGGGAGCTGTTGCCACCATAGGCAGGTACAAAATATTCAACAACTCGTCTCAATGGTCACCTTGACATTTGGACTCTGAGAATTAGTGGCTCAAAACCTTAAAATCGGTGCTAATACGTCTACAAAGTGGGAGGGGCTTTGCTTGTTTTTGTTTGCTATTCTGTTGATACTCTTACTTTGGACCGTAGATTTTAAATGTTTCTGTTATTTGTGGCCGGTTGTTCGTTATATGTTTGGTTTTACATATTCTATTGGAACGGTTTACAGTTTACATGTATAGTTCTCTGGGAATTGAGATTTTTCTGTCATTTGTGGCTGGCTGTTCGTTATTTGATGGGTTTTTGTATTCTGTTGGATTGTTGTAAACTGGCTTCAACAACGAAGAGCATTCAATTGGCCACTTGGCAGAACTTCCTAATGGATGAGTGGTTAATTTGTTTTTATTTTATTTTGAAAACAATGTATATGTAAGCAGGTTTTAAATTAATATTAATTTTATTAACACAATTACATCAAAAATATTCGACATCACATTGTCACCATCATTATCCTCGTCATCGTCATAATCATCATCATCGCCATCATGTGGCCACTTGGCAGAACTTCATAATGGATGGATGGTAATTTGTTTTCATTTTATTTTGAAAACAATATATATGTAAGCATTTTGAATATCTGGAAAATCCGAAAATATTGTATTAAATTCACATTAAAATTCCAATTATATCCAAAGTATCCAACATCATCATCATCATCATCATCAGCATCATCATCATCATCATCATCATCATCATCAACACCACCAACATTGTAATTATATACCACCAGTGTCTGTACATTCATGTAACCACCATTGTATGTATGTTTTTCATGTATATATGCTCTTCGTGTACTTCAGAAGAAGTTAACGAATAAACTAATAAACTAAGCCGAAATTTTTTTACAAGAACGAGCAAAATATAAATAACATAAATAACATGGTTATCGCAATGATTATGGACACCATCAAAATAACCTTTGGTGACAAAAATCTATATCAAGGAAAGCGTAGGCATAATAATCCTCCCTGTTTGGTAAGGAGTGCGCAGATGAAAGGTCATATCATACTGTAGGGAAAAGCTATAGTCTCAACTAAACCAATACTAATAGACAACGACGTCTACATGCAAGTAAAGTATATAAAACACCAATAAAAAAGTATTCGTAGAATATGCATCAGCAACTTCAGAATAAACTACTTCAGCTGCAAACGTGGGGCATAAAGGACTTTTGAACTATAATACACAATAAATCTAAGAAAGGTAAGAAAGTACTAAAATAGAACTTGAAAAACCCAGCACTTTAAGAAAGTCAATAAGGGAGGGAACAAGATCTAGATCAACTTGAAATATTAGATCCTGGTATACCCAACTGTGATGAACTAGATACGCCAATAAGAAAGACTGAAATAACAGAAAGAATAAGAAAGTTAGCGGATGGTAAAGCTTCTGGAGCCGACCTCGTTTGTGACGAGTACCTCAAATCCACTGCAGACATTATGCTCTCAATCCACGAGAAAATATTTAACATAATATTTTCGCACAGGATCCTGCCTGAGGACTGGTTAAGGGGCAAAGCTATTCCAATCTACAAAAATTAAGTCGACCCATTAGCCGCAGGTAATTATCGACCCATAAACACATTAAGATGTTTGGCAAAATTGTTCACATCAATAATAAATGAAGGAATTCAAAATTATGCCGATAAATATGAAATTATATCAGAATCTCAAACAGGCTTTAGACGTAAAGAATGGATTATTGATTTAGAAAAATTCACTTTGCTTCTTATACAAAAGAAAAACTATACAATTGCTAGAGAGAGAGAGAGAGAGAGAGAGAGAGAGAGAGAGAGAGAGAGAGAGAGAGAGAGAGAGAAAGAGAGAGGGAGAGAGAGAGAGGGGGAGAGAGAGGGGGGAAAGAGGGGGAGAGCGAGAGAGAGACGATAGGCGGATGAAGTATGTGTAAGGTTGAAATATAAAACTAGGGGTGGGGGGGGTGGGGTAGAGCTCTTTTTGCCCTTTCACAGATAAAATCTTTGTATCACAATTTCAGGGTATTCAAACAGGAAAGTTGTTAATGTTTGGAATAGATCTGAATGGAAGCCAGTGCTAGATGAGGCAGCAGTGACTTCCAGTCACATCGATTCCAACATAGTGAGCAGGATGTGCAATACATCGTATAGAATTCATTTATTCGGGGACGTGTCATTGAAAGGACCAAGTCTGGTGGGTCGATCGCGCATGCAGGTGATGCAAATGCTGCTCGGTTGAGTTTATGCACAGCTTTATTCATCGATTGTTAGGTTATTAAGTCACCTAGATTTTATATTGCGGCTGCTTGGCTAGAAGATGTGTGTGGCATTATTTAAAGCGGTTAGTTCTAATTATATATTCACAAAGGATGGAGGATGTTAGAATGTTTGTTTCCGCGCTAATGTTTTCTTTGCCACATAGGAGGAACTGTTTAACCTTTAACGTCATAAGGATGATATCTGTGTCTATAGTATGAATATAAATATTAAATAAGAATATGACTGAATGACTTGACCTGTGAATTATTCAGGTGCAGGAGAAATTTAATGACAGTGCTCATTTTACAAACAATAAATGTTACAATGCACTCCATACTTTATTAACTTACTTGTTTCTGTTTATTAATTACTTCATCGAATTATCTAGTTATACAGGTAACGGCATACCTGCCATCTGCATAGTATTAGACAAGGAAATTGCGGTCTGAAAATAATTAAGCGATTAGCTCTGTTCCAGCAGAAATGGCGGAAGTATGCTCATCCTCTCGACTATGTTGAGAGTGGTTTGACTGGAGGAGGGTGGTGTTTTCTATAGTAACGGCTTCCAGGCTAATTAATTTCAATATATTCAGTAACGTACCTAAATTTTCTAAGATGTTAAATCGGAATTGAGACTTAATATGTGAAAATGGGGTTAATGTTGTCCACGCAAAGTTTTACTGGTAAAAAGCCCACAGATATAGCAATCATCTAGAAATCTATTAAAAAATGTTATTTATCTATTTAAATCTAATTAAAATAGCGTTCTATGCGTCCATACTTGGGACGCTGTTGCTAAAGGTCGGTACTGTCCAGGCAGTGGCAACCTTTGGCAACTGCATTCCTAGAATCTACACAAGATCAATGATTGTAAATAGGTTTTTGGACAACTCCAATGGATGATAATGTTTATGATTGCAATAAAATGGCAATGGTAAATAATAATAATAATAATAATAATAATAATAATAATAATAATAATAATAATAATAGCATACCTCATATGCTGTTGATAAACGGCCTGAGAGAATAAAGAAAACTGAAACTAAGAGCGCGTCTACATGCACCAAGGTAGGGAGTCTATGGTCCGTAACTACAAAGGCCGCTTATCTTTATACGCGTACTAGATTTAGACGAGGCTAAAAATCATTTGCACGCGTTTAGTTAAACCACTGTTTTAAGCGGGAACTATGAAATCTCTTAAACACACGTTTATTTACACGCGCTTAAGTGGGTACGTGATGGCCAGCTTGGCTATTGTTCACGCATCAACGCTTACCCGTATGCGACTTCTTGCATAGGTGATCGACCTGTATTTGGCAAAAAACGTGATCGGCATGGCTAACGAAAAGAGACAACGAAGTAGTAGTAGTAGTAGTAGTAGTAGTAGTAGTAGTAGTAGTAGTAGTAGTAGTAGTAGTAGTAGTAGTAGTAGTGACATTTTGCTCAAGACGATCTCATAAAAATGTTTTAGCTGTTTTTGTCACTACTGTGGGAAAAGCAAAATCATGCTAGATTTGTAGTAATGGCAGTAACTCGGTCAAAGTTCTCTCGGATAAATCTGTCACGGAAAACAGCACTCCTTAAGTGTCCTTCTACAGTAGCAGGCTGAACATCCTCAACATGTTCAACAATTTCTTCCTGTCGTCTGTTAATTGATCCTGTCGTCGGATGGCCAATTTATAAAGACAGGCTGTTGTCACGATTATTGCCATGCTATGATCCATGTAAAATAAGATGAACATTTACTTTATTGAACATTGGTATTAACATTTACGGGATCATCGCACTTCACACCACACGGACATATATCCTCGAGGGCGAAAGGCGGATAATATAACTATCAGCGTCCACTTTTGTTTTAGAGTTCGTCCATCTGTCAATCCATATGTCTGTCTGATACCTGTTGTCGTACTAAAGGTATATACAAATGTGTGGGCCCAAATGCTCTTTTTAAAACGGATATAATTGCCTTTATTAGCAACCCCCCCACCCACCCCCGTGTAGATGATGGTGGTGGTGGTGGTGGTATGACATAGCAATCAGTGTATTGCTCTTTGTGTATGCGTGCCTGTCTGCCTGCCTGCTTGCCAGCCTGTCTGTCCGCCTGCCTGCCTGCCTGCCCGTCTCTCTGTCTGTTTGTCCGTCCGTCCGTCCGTCCGTCCATCCGTCCGTCCGTCCGTCCGTCCGTCCGTCCGTCCGTCTGTCGGTCTGTCTGCCTGTCTGTTTAGTCACGTTACCACACTAATATACATGTTATCTGGTTGCATCTCTAAGGAATAGACGCTATAGATTATGTCTAAAACAGACATCCGGATACAAATTCTATAGTAAATGAATTTGTTAAAACTTTGGTTCAAGTTTGTGTTTGGTTGTCCAAACAAAGTTGTTAATTTTCGATTGAAATGATCAAAGATCAAGGTCATTGCAAATATTTCCCTTTGATAATCGAAGGCATACAGCAAACATTTGAGTCAGGGGAATATGCCATCTTTCTTTTCTTATGAACATTAGCATTATATCTCACTACAATTATGTTGGTAATTACAGAACAACGCAACTGATTTCCATAACCGACGCACGGGAATCGCCTTTTTCAAATGCCAAAGTCATTCTCGATCGGGAGCGTGTTCGCCGATGTGCAATATTATACTTCCCGTCAGCCTCCGTCCTCTCTTGATGAACCAGGATCAGCAGAAATGGGCGGTATGTGTAGGCTGCATCCCCCACAAGAATTCCCGAGAGTTCACCCGTGTTGAATCGATTGAACAATGAGGACTCATTCCAAACCCGTGAATCATGTGCTGAACCACACCACCCGGAAACTAGGTTGGTGAACAACCTTTGGTGGTCTCAAACGAACTGACAATTTAAACTGTAATAGCCCTTTCAGTTCATGATAACTGGGCATCGACCTCACCCTGATTTCGAGTAGGGAGGTGTGTTCCGTCAATTGCTCCAACAACGCCAGGAAATCCTGATATTTGATGAAATCCACGTATCACAGATTTCCTAGCATTGGCCGTCTGAGGAAAGGTCTTAAAACGCTCCTTGATGGGACAGATAACAGCAGCAACTCTGTGAATGGCTTGTCCACAGGTATGGTGTGAGATTCCAGACGTGTCGCTGACCATAATCTGAAACGCTCTACATGCGAAATAACGCAGGGCACACACACTAATTGGAGAGCTGAGAGGAAATGCACAGCTTCTCCGGGCTGGATGTTGCAACTCGAATCTTAAAAGTGCAAGGATGTCATTAAATGAGTTTTTCGTAACTCGAAACCGCTTAATAAACTGGTCTTACTCGTACGATTCGAGCGGATTTACCCTGTCCATAAAGACACGAATTACATGCTGACGATTCTCGTCTTCAATTTCGTTGGCCTCCTCTTGCGCCAGTGCAAAGATTTGAAGTGCATCCATACACCTACAGCGGATAACTACTACTACTACTACTACTACTACTACTACTACTACTACTACTACTACTACTACTACTACTACTACTACAACTACTACTACTACTACTGCTCTGCTACTACTACTACTACTACTACTACTACTACTACTGCTGCTGCTGCTGCTGCTGCTGCTACTACTACTACTACTGCTGCTGCTGCTGCTACTACTACTACTACTACTGCTGCTGCTGCTGCTCCTGCTACTACTACTGCTACTGCTGCTGCTACTACTACTACTACTACTACTACTACTACTACTACTACTACTACTACTACTACTGCTGCTGCTGCTGCTGCTGCTGCTACTACTACTACTACTACTAATACTACCACTACTACTACTGCTACTGCTACTACTACTACCACCAGCAACACCGCAGCCGCCCCCGCCGCTACTACTACTACTACTACTGCTACTACTGCTGCTACTGCTGCCACTGCCGCTGCTACTGCCGCAGCCACTGCTGCTGTTGCTATAAAGATATGTCATGCATGAATGTACAGTGTAACCCGAACCCAATGAAAAAATCTTAAACGTTCTTCTTTTCAAATATCCACGTGTAGTTATCACTTTCAAATGATGCGGTAACATGCAATTCACAACTTAAACAACCCCCTGACCATGTTTAGGGAATTCTATTGTTCTCCGCTAAGCAGCGTTTAAACTTAGTCCGTAGTTTAGGCATGCTTAGTGATAAACATGCTTCGTAATTACCGATTAAATTTAAGCGCAGACTTTAGACAACGTTTACCGATTTACACGCGTCTGGCGGCTAAGCCTTTCGTAGTTACGGGCCTGGCATATGTTTTGCTCAATGAAAACAAGGTACGCAATTCTGGTTACTTCTCCCACAATGAGTCATTCACAAATTGTCTCCCTTAACATCCGCTTTGCTTGTAAAGATAAATCGAGCTTCTATATCACTGCGCTTTTAACCATTTAACTAACTCTTTAAAACTCATATCAGTCAAAAACGTCTTCTGCAATGGTCTTAAAAATTTTTGCAGACAAAGAATACCGATCTGCAAATTGACATTTTCTATGAGAAAATTTAAATTTTCTTAAACAAATTCGACATTTACTTTTTGTTATGACATTAGAGCAAACCGTTGGTTATTTTGAGGATGTTTAGATTGAAAGTTGTTGCTGTCTCAGTAACGCGTTCTTATCAAGTTATTTTCAAACTGCTCAGCAGAACACATGTTACATCATCGCGCATCACGAATCTGTTATGTTAGGCATACAGTACAATTCTTAACCCTTTAACCCTTGAATTTGTTCAAGAAAATTTTAATTTTCTCATGGAAAATGCCCTTTTGCAGACCAAGAGAAGACTATTTCTGAAAATGTACCACTGGAATGACTGGCTCGGTTATCGAGCCAGTCATTCCAGTGGTAAATTTTCAAAAATTGTCTTCTCTTGGTCTGTAAAAGGACATTTCTCGAGATCACTGCGGGCGCTGTGTTTGCCTGATATGAGCGTTAAACGGTTAAATGACGGCTAAATAAGTTAATAATTCAATTTGTTTCCAAAACAATAACAGAATCCTCTTAGTTAATACAATTTTGAACATAGCGTACGAAATATAATTATTTTGGACCTAGCCAGCAATGGCTTCCAGTCAAATTAAGTGAAAAATATTCAACAGTAAGTTTTATTTAATTTTTGGTGTGTTGGTGGTGGTGGAGGTGGGTGTGAATCAGTTACTTCTGAGCCGCACTGTATCAAGGAGAAGGGGCACACATTGAAGTGCTAATGGAATGCGAGAAATATGCATGAAGGGTGCTTAAATATGAAGAAACTAATTTAAACTCGGTCACCAATATACCAATTTAATTCTGCCGACCGATTTTGTTTTGCCTACCGGTTGCGGCTGCCAGTGAGTGATCTGCGCTCAGCTCGCTCGGGCGCGTGAAGTTGTACAATCGCTCTGATTCTATTTTTGTCGATTCGCTCAATAAATCAACCAGTGAAAAATCATGTACGTCGGGGGAAACCTGTCTATACCGACCGCACTATGAAGCGATAAAGATAGCTAACAAAGCAATTATTTCAATATTACATAAGGCTCTCACGATACATACTATCTTTTGACATCACAGGGTGGTGGGTGGTTCTTTAAATGGGTGGTCTTAGGACCACCAGTCGGAATTAATCGCCATCCCAGCCGTTCCAAAGCAGTTGGTCGGCATAGAGAGGTAACATATAGCAAACATGCATTTGAGGTTCAAGCATGTGGATAAAGCATTTTAACATTTTAGAACATCACATCGAATTCCACTTGTAGGGTAAAGATGCCGAAATATCAAAATCAACATGTATAAAAGAAAGGTTAATCATAGAAGTTCAACAAAGGGAGATTTTATATAATAAGGTTCTCCCAAACTACAAAATTATTACCGAGAGACAGAATGCATGGCGTTCTATAGTCACCAGCCTGGATATGAATGGTAAGTTTCATTTATATAATGTACTATGTATAAAATGTACAGAATCACTCAAATGCAGCTTAGATAATACATAATTCAAGCAGCAAACCCATCCACACATCCATCACTCTACAGATCAATAGAGTACTATCATTCAAGTCACCACTTAGTTATCACTCAATACACACCCATTGCACCCCCACCCCCCTCTCATGCACTAAACTCTTAAGAGAGACAGCAGAGGGACAGGCGGATGGGCAGGTTAATTGATTGATTGATTGATTGATTGCTTGCTTGCTTGCTTGCTTGCTTGCTTGCTTGCTTGCTTGATTGATTGATTGATTGATTGATTGATTGATTGATTGATTGATTGAAGGACGGACGGACGGACGGATGGGTGGATGGATGGACAAATGGGTGGGTGAATGGATGGACAGACCTACACTTGATGGAAAGATATCGTCATATTTATTTACATCCTGACATTAATTAACAGTACCTACAGTATTTCTTTTATTTTACCACAGTTGACGATCTCATGAAAATTTGGAAGAACCTAAGAGGCGCGTTTAAGAAACTGAAAGATGATGACAAGACGACTAGCGGCCAGGGCAGCAAGCAACCCATCAAATGGAAGTTTTGGAAGATGATGCAGTTTCTACATCCACACACTGCAAGCAGACAGTAAGTTTTATTGTATTAACCCCTTGAACCCGAAAAGCCGAACACCAAACATTATTTTCAATTTAATAACAAGAGGACCAAGGGCCTGTGGGCGGTCACCTAGATCACTGCCCAATAAGATTTGTGCATGCAGAAAAGCTTATTAGCATGTTTGATGCAAATTGGTACATCAGTCCAGATATAGTCTTAAAATTGTTGGGGGAATGGATGGCCTAGAGTGTATCATCATACGATTATTTCAGGCCAGGTGAACTAAAAATATCATTGAAACTAACTTGACTGAGAACTCTCGCAACAGCTCCCAGTCAAATGGGTTTTAAAATATGTAATGGCTTAACAGTATGATCTTTAATTGAGATTCAGAGAATTCAGGGATGAGAGGCTTGAATTACATTTATTTCTTTCTGTACGAGCTATTTGGTATAATGGTTAATGTTGTTTCTGGTTATCAGAACTTCTGGGAATTTGCAACCTGCTCCTGGAACAGCGGATAGCCAGCATGAGGACAATGTGGAGAATGAGGAAGTAGATGATGAAAATCAGTCGGATGACGCGAGCCAGAGCTTGATTGCTGGTGCTTGTCAGGAAAGCGACAGCGAGGAAGAGATGAGCCAACAAGCATCCGGATCCCAAACTGCAACTAAACCTAAGTGTCCGTCAACAGCGGGAAAAGGGCGAAAACGAACAGACAGCTCGTCAGACAAAATGGTGGATTACTTGTGCGCGCGCCAAGTTTCCAAAAGACAATCAAGGATTCCAGCGTCCATGGATGCGGACAGCATGTGGTTGCAAAGTTTGCAACCTTCTTTCAATAATATGAGCCCGAAGAAAAAATCATTGCTAAAAATCCAAATCCAGCAGCTTGTCCATGAGGCAGGATTTCCGTACTTTCAAAATGTGCAACAACAGCAGCAGCAGCAGCAGCAACAACAACAACAACCGCAGCATCAACAACAACAACCACCGCAGCACCAACAACAACAACCGCAGCATCAACAACGCCGCCAAAATCTCCAGCACCACCACCACCAACAACACCACGGAGCAGCAAATCCTCAAATAAATGTCAATCAAAATTTTCCACAGTACCAATCGTCTAGTAAATTATCGTTAGATGACCCATACTATGTGTAGAATGTAAAGTATGTACAGTTAATATTGGTTATTATATGGTATTAAATCGTTACATTAATATGATTTTTGCAGATATTAGTTGTCAATCCATTAAAACTTTCATACAAGAAATGACAAAGGGATGTAAAGAATAGCCTGCTGAATGCTTTGATACTAATTTGACTGGGAGCTGTTGCTGTCATAGTCATAGGCAGCAACAGTTTGGAGTTAAATTAGTTTCAAAATATTCCACGTCTTTGTCAGACAAGTCATTATGTTTATAGCTGCATAATGATAAATGTAGCATGCCTACTGCAGTAACTAATCATAATCCTATTCCATATCTGTATGCCCACGATGTACAGTGGCGTATTGCCACGGAACTTCTCCGTGCGCTGATGAAAAATAGTCCTTATATGCATCTCGCACTCTGCATGCCTCTCTTGTTGGTCGTCTACCTACAACTTGTTGAATATTTTGAACGGCTTGGCCAATATTATTGACAGCATTCTCAACGGGCCTCCCATCATGTAAACTCTGAAGAAAGTTGTGTAACACACAAGTTGCCTTCACGATCCCTACAGCTTTCTCTGTTTGTACTTGCATACGTTAGTTATACAATCTGAATCGTTGTCCAAGTAACCCAAAGGCATTTTCCGAAACACGTCGCGCCCTACTCAGCCGATAATTAAATATGCGTTTGTCGTTTGTCAGGTTTCTCCCGGGATATGGCCATAGCAGATACGACTTTAATGGAAATGCCTCGTCACCAACGATTACGTGAGGCAAAGGTCCATGGTCAGTGATCCTTCTAATTTTTTGGGGGGAGGAACAGTGAGACTTCCATTCTCAAGGTGTTTCCCCAACTGTGAGTGAGAGAATATACCACCGTCGCTACTCGACCCATAGCTTCCAACATCTATCGCTACAAATTTATAGTCAGCGTCGACCAAGGCCAATAAAACGATACTAAATGCCCCCTTATAATTATAAAACAGGGAACCAGAATTCGGTGGAGCTTGAATAGCCACATGTTTCCCATCCAGCGCTCCGATACAATTAGGGAAATTCCACACACGTTCAAATCGGGCAGAAATCTTTGTCCACGATTCTTCCGTAGGGAATGGCATGTATGTGTCTTTAAGACAATTCCACAACGCTTCACAGGTTTCCTCTACGATAATACCGACGGTGGTAATACCCATCCGGAAGCTGAACCCTATGGTAGTAAAGGAATCACCTGTGCCAAGAAACCTATAAGGCAAGTAAAAAACAACAACAATGATTTAATCACGAACCTATATTCATTCCATATTATCATCCATCGTTCATTGGTTCATTCGTTCGTTCGTCCGTTCATTTGTTCGTTCGTTCGTTCATTCATTCGTTGGATGGTTTTCAGTGCATAACTAAAGAGTGCAAATAGGTAGAAACAACGAATTAGGCATATAGGTTATATTTCCAAAAAGGTGAATGAGACCAGTTTGAGATCAACGGGTCAACTATCTAGGTCAGTGATGGTATGCGTAAGCTCGAGTTCATTGCTTGATTCATATACTATGAGAACCACAGGTGAGAGATAACACTAAAACATCAGCACCACAGCACATATCAGTTATTCAACAGGTATGCTGAGTTCAGAAAAATAGGGAAGGACGTTCGCAGAAGAAGGGTTCCACCTCAAATCATTTAGATCTTAATCAATCACATATACTAAACCGTAAGCACATGGCTAATCGTTGATCTGCAGATATTGGCTTCCTGTAGGGAGTCGTCTGCTTCTGTATCAATGGACGCACCAGCTGTAGCAGAAGGTCAAACGTCTCTTTGGACATCCTAAAGTACCTGTAGAACCTCTCGGGGTCAAGTCGCAGCTCCTGAATAAGTTTCGCATATTCTCCACACTCATCACGTTTCTGCAGAATTTGGTGTACCCAGAAGTGTCTTCTCATCCTCCTCCTCCTCCTCCTACGCTCTACAATTGCCAAAAGCAACATAGCTTCCTCCACTGAATCATCCGAGTCCGAGTTCTCGTAGAAAATTCCCGGTAAGGATAATACTTGTTGATCAGCCATGATCTTAATGGATGTATGTTTAAACCTGAAATTTACGAATTATCGATGAGCGTTCGAAAGGTGTTCAGGGAACGCTTTTTTCAGCGTGGTATCCAAGATATTTTCGTGATCGGTGTACAAGCAAACATCGCGCGACAAAGATTTCTTTTGCCCGCGGGATTCGCGTGATTAAATTGCTCGTGGCTGGTCTGGAATGACCTTAATGCTTCCGCCTACTGCTTCCGTCTCCGTTTCCGCGCTTATGGAATGCAGCCTTTAGTATCGTCGGCCGGCAGGTGACCGTTCACCTACCGACGTTTGGCGTACTTCTTCAGACGTGTTCGGATATTTTGTTCATTACTGGTCTGCTTCTACTTGTCCATTTGTTGTTTCCTGTTTGGCATTTGGTGTGACCTGCTGTCAAAATGTTGTCGTCATGAATGATGATAGAAACATGAAAGCCAAGGGGAAACGGGGATGGTGGCTGATTAGTTGTCTCGGAGACGCATCAGTAAGGTGAGGCTAAAGAGGAGATTTTAGGTGAACATATGAATTGGCAAAATGGGGGCAGGTGGGGGTATTTGAAATCTTGCTGAGGGAGATTCGTAAGTAATTTGAGTCTTCTTTCAAAGATTTTCTGAGGTTATCTCATGGATTATTTGATGCATATTTGGCAAATATACCCACACGTACATGCCTGGGATATATGTATACCTACACGTACAGGCCGGGTATATATGAATACCTACACGTACATGCCTAGGATATATGTATATCTACAAGTACAGGCCTGGGATATATGTATATCTACACGTACATGCCTGGGATATATGTATACATACACGTACAGGCCTAGGATATATGTATACCTACACGTACATGCCGGGGATATATGTATAGCTACACGTACAGGTATATGATATATGTATACCTACACGTACAGGCCTGAGATATATGTATACCTACACGTGCATGCCGGGGATATATGTATATCTACACGTACAGGCCTCGGATTTATGTATACCTACACGTGCAGGCCTGGGATATATGTATACCTACACGTGCAGGCCTGGGATATATGTATACTTACACGTGGATGTCTGGGATATATGTATACTTAGACGGTCAGGCCTGGGATATATGTATCCCTCCACGTACAGGCCTGGGAGATATGTATACCTACACGTACAGCCCTGGGATATATGTATACAGACACGTACATGCCTGGGATATATGTATACCTACACGTACAGGCCTAGGATATATATATATATATATATATATATATATATATATATATATATATATATATATATATATAATATATATATATATATATATATATATATATATATATATATATATATATATATATATATATATATATATATATATATATACCTACACGTACAGGCCTGGGATTTATGTATACCTACACATACAGGCCTGGGGTATTGCAGTTCGTATCGATCGGTCGGGTACCGGCTGTACCAGCTAAGCTGGGTACGCGCCTCCCGTCTAGGATTCGTTTCCTGAACACGCCCCTCAGGGTAGACCTATAAGCGTATATAGGCCTATGGGAGAGAGAGCGTGTCGAAAAACGACTAAGTTCGTTAAAACACATTATGCGCATGCGCGTGCGTCAGGACACTGTTTCTATGGAGCGCGTAGTTGTGACCTAGATAGGATGGCGCTTATAGTATACCGAGCTGGTACTCTGTAATTCTTATTGATTGTCTGTCCCCGTTGAATCTGAAATTATTCAAGACCAGAATTCGACGGGCTTTCTATATCTGTAAACCATTTCAAAATCGGTTGAGAAATGGCTGAGTTATCCAGGAAAACTCTTCTTAATTATCTTCAAAATATTGCCCTCACGTCATAACCACCTGGACATAAAGCTTCTAGAATGTTCTAGAACGTTCGACGACGCTATTATTAGCTGTGTGCTGATTGGCTGTTGCTCGAACGATGATTGGATGAAGCCAGCGCATGTGACGTCATGGAGAGTATAAAAGGAGAAGCGATCCAGTGATCGACAGCATCCTCGTCTAGGGGCCGAACAGGATGCAGCTGTACCAACTATTATCAAGCGCGACACGTGTCTTTCTTCGCTATGTGTCGGGTTTTTATCCTGTAGCGTGCAGTTTCCAACCCACCGCACTAACACAATTTTGTAACTCCCCATCTGCGGGAGTAATTTGGAACTTTCGATAACCGTTCACAAATACTACATCTACATTCGGAACCAAAGCTTGCGGTGAGGCCTTTGCGGCCTCAATATGTGAGTCTACAGATGTAGAGGCAGGATGTTCTTTGATGGATGACTCGCCGGATCTGCTGGCCACTCCAAAAAGTTTTATTTCGATCGCCGCCGCACACATCGTGTCGGTTCTTTCAGCTTTCGACCGCAGCAAGTAAACTCTGCCCGGTGTGTCTTCAGAGCTGGCTGACGTACCCAGCACCGTGAAGCTTTGTTTTGTATTTTCATTTGCATCTGACAACCCCCCTTTTGTGACAGGTTGTTTACACCTTCCATCCATGCCATCAGTGTATGGGAACTTTCTTCACTACATAGTACTATCGTATCTTTTACTGACTGCTCGTTAGACATTCTATTATGCCTACAGCACTATGCAATGTACTCCTCCCGCCATGAGTGTTCTTGTGGAACTCTTGTTTGCGGAAAACAGCTTGCGGGAACCACCCTGCGGGAACTTTCCAGCTTCCGGAGAGCGCATCATCTCACGTCGACTACAGATCTACGTCTCAATTTCAGTAACATGGTAGCCTAACTTGTGAATGACTACCTAGTATTCAAGTAACTATACTTCACCATTTAATTATTTCTCTATATAGGTTTTGTTAATTATCTCGTATCCGTACTAACGGTTCTAATGACTAAAAGCAACCGTAACGGTCTTAGGACCAATAGTTATAATTTCTGTATTTGTTAAATAGTTATTTTCATTTTCCTCAATGTGTTGCTAACCGCACTATAGTAGGTTCGCCAACCTGTATTACTATGTATATCTTAATCATTGCCACTGTATTGTTTGTTCTGGTTAGATTACGTAGGTATATGGCCTGTGGCCATCCGTTAAATTGTTTTGCTTAAGTTATAGCAAATATAGGAATCCAGTGCACATAGGAAACACTATACAGCAACATTTATATATGCAGCATTTTCTCCCGCGACCAACAAGTTTTCACTGAGGGACTGAGGTCGCTGTCCATGCTATAACTCTGTTTAGCCCGGCATTCTACCGACTAAAACCTTTTCTATTCAGCTCGATAGGATAGGTTCAAAATGATTAGAGACACTTTCTTCATTACATACTGTAATATATTCTTCTCTTCCGGCAGTGCGATAATTTAGCCCCGCACTCCGGTAAGACTCATAACTCCAAGATTTTGTCTCTCTTCATATTCCTCTTAGCCTTGTGGCTTCTTAATTGTTTGGACGTCCCTATCCGCACCATGGGCTGATCCGACTCTGGGAAACTATTGGGGTTTCCGAGCGGTGATGGCTAGGGTGCGGTATCACATACACATTCCCGATACTTAGTAGATAGTACTTTAAGCCAATGTAGGAAAGCACTGCGAAAACACATGTATTAATTTTTATTTTATTTACTGACAACCCTCCGGCACCGCAGTGCAAAACTGGCAACTTGTATATAAACCTAACGACAGGTTAAACGGTTAGTTCCATAGGACCCGGTGACGTGCGAGATACGTATTTTTACCGAATTCTGTTAAGATGTCTGGTCATGATATTTAGATCTGCCATGCCTTATGGAAGGACATTTACGGTGTGCATTCGTTTCTCTTACTCCCACCATAACGATAGGAGATATGGCCTGATAATGTTTCCGCGAAATGTAAACCATATCCTGTAATGTTTCATGTGGTTGCAAAGCGGAATGTCCGGATTCTCACCCAGTTCGGCGATCCCGCTAAGTAATATGTATGAGCGCTGTCTACAGTATTGATGTCCTCGGGCATCTGTTCTCTGTGACAGCCATGTCTAATAGCTAGGTAGATATCGGCCAGTTGCGGACTAAACCAATTTTTGTTTTGAAAACAGCTAAAAGGAATTAAGCAAAGCAGAAGGCCCACAGAAATAAAGTGGCAACTACTAATTCAGCATATTAGCAATCACATAAGATGGTAATGAAGGAATCCATCAGGAATCTTCCATACCGTCTTCACGTAAAACAGTACGCACCCCTATAGACATAATCTCACTAGGTATGGTCTTTTCTTTCTACAGCATTTTTGTTTGAAATATTAGAGTGGGCCCATTTTTGCCTACTATTCTTCTCCCGCTTTAAGCCGTGGCAATACCTTCCTGAGACAGAGGTCCGCGCCAAAACTAGCACTAGGAGTAGTGCCCGCGTGAGGCACATCACTTTTTCTTCTGAGATAGCCTTCTTCCATTCAGCTTAGAGGCATAATAACTTATATTAAGTTAAATAGCTATGTCTCGTGTATGGGGGCCTCCCTTGCGGGGATACCTCTGCGGACCTACGAGTCTGTGTGGTACCTCCGGGATCCTCATGTTTAAAGGTTCATCTACCTGCCTCTATGTCATGTATTTTCATATGCTCTTATTGTAGTTTTATCTGGCATATTTTTCAATTAGTTAGGTAAACTCATTGTATAGACTTATATTTTTAAGTCACCAAATCAAATCTTGTAAGTACATAGATCACGAAATTGCTATGGACAGGCATACTGGTGGCACAAACTCTGGGGATGAGACCGTTGTGTTTAATGTTCGCGACAATGGTCGCATGGCCCCACCGGAATGATTGAGCTCCACCGGCCTTAGGAGCCGGTTTTTGTTTCCCGCAGGGCAGTTTCGTTCAAGGTCCATCACCCCGAGACTGGATGCTAACCAGCGTCATCACTCATCATGCACTTACAGCGTGGCAAGTCGACATGAGACACCGGATCGGCCCGGCACTACCCGGTGAGCTACAAGTGGCGCCCGATGTTGAGCCCGAAGAACAACAGTAATAACGCGCAGCGAACTCAAGCCCACAACATATAGTGAGCTCAGTGCAATACCATCTCCGTTCAGCGAGGACTCCCTCGATCAAGATGTAGCCTCATACGATGGATTCTCAGCACACATGCTCACCGACTATGCCAGAAATTATGTGGAATCAACAACTCCGCACTATAACCTGTTTTGCCTGTTAGCGATGGCACCTTTCGAGATGCCTCACAGGCGGGAACAGAGTTTAGAACTATTTCGGACGTCCGCGACAGGCCAACTCCATCAGGGCCGAATCGTGGACGACTCCGACAAAGACCCGACTACGGGAATATATACAGCCCTTCAGACTACTATCGTTCACCCTTGTCATCTACGGAGACAGTATGGCCGAGTGATAATCCACCACATAGACAACCTCCCGCACCGCCTCCTTCTAGCGAAATGCTATATTCAAGGGGAACACCATGGAGTCATCGGGAGGAATTGGCACCACCTTTTCGCCGGTATATTGGTCATGCCACATATCATAACTGTCAGCCACTTGTGCCACCGCCATATGAGGAACAACAGCCCTCACTGTGGGAGGAATGACCGTGCACTCTCCACCGCTATCTGCCTTCCGTTCATAGACCCATGCCAGTCTATGGCTCAACCAATGGGGCGGACACAGTAAATTGGAGTACGCATGTCCGAGCTCCTCGGCATTGGCATCGACGGGAGACACCAACACCACCCCCACCGGCACCACGACCGACTACAGTACAATCCTCACTTTCTCAGATACCCGCACCACCCAGATTTCAACCACTTCACTCTTCCCGTGCTTTTGGCCGAGTCATCCACCCTCCCGAATTTAGCGGGGAGAATGACTGGACTGACTATAAAATCCAGTTCGAAATAATAAGTCGGACTAAGCGCTGGGACGATAGACAGATGGGTGAGTATCTTGCAGCAACACTTTCGGGAAAAGGCCTGTAACTTCTTGCGGATCTGTGAACGGATTGTACACCTACCTACACCCAACTGGAACGAGCACTCACGAGGCGATTTGGCGACACAGCTCTCGGAGAAACCAGTCGTCTGCAACTGAAAATGCTTCGACGACGCGTGGGAGAAACTCTTCCCGAGTTAGCTAGCCAAATTCGAAGGCTAGTTACCCGTGCATATCCGAGCACCAATACGAGGGCGGACTTCACTTGCATCTCGATACTTTCATCGATGCATTAAGCAGTGAACCCGGTCTAAAAGTAAAACTATTTCTCGGCGACCACGGAAGTTTGGACCAAATAACAGCAACCGCAGTTCATATTGAGAACTTTCTAGAGTGGGAGAAACATAGCCGGCGCCAACTCAATCTTATCAATGAGATAGAGGGTGCAGCTATCGCCCCGGCCAGTAGTGCTCCCCCAGCCCAGCAACACGAACAGCACAGACACCACCACCACCAGATATGCAGAAGACCAGTCAGAATCAAGCGCCTGGCGGTAGGGGCCGTGCCTGCAGAGTAGGGTACAGTGGAGTCCCAGGGCGTGGAAAGCGGCGCAACAACAACAACAACGGCAACATGAGAGAGCGGATAGACGAGATTAATAAACAGATCACCGCACTCACCAATTTGCTAACCACACTCAGCACTAACCTCGCCACCACACAGTTTAGAACAGCAATCAGTACCAGCACCGCACCGCCACCGAACACCTGTTTCGGATGTGGTCAGCCAGGACATTGGAGGGAGCGGTGTCCCAACGCCTGCTCCAGACCGCAGCACACCACAACCAGAGAAACCGTCAAACTCCTAAAGGTACTGAATAACACGGAGCCACTTCTGTGCCTGTATCCTTCTCCCGGCTCAACTGCGGCTTTCACGCAACAACGTTCAGCAACTTCAGTGACTAACCATCATCCACAGAAATCAGCTTTCACACCAACACCAAAATACACGGCTTCAAATATGTCCGTACCTACCTTGCCTCCCCCATCCGCAGCAAGGACATCCCCTTTCATTTCCACACATGACAAACCTTCTTTCCTATGTAAAACGGCAGTAGTAGGTTGTAGTACCTCCGCTGAAGCCACGTTTCTGAAAGGACCACGTCGCGCCACCAAGACACCAGATTCTCGGTGCCCCCTGTTGCAGAACACCACCCCAATCAGCATCATCTTCCGCATCCACAGACAGTAGCGATTCGGGAGAGACGACTCATTCCACATCATGGATTCGCAAGCAGCGACATGGACAGAAAAACGCACGTCCATGCAAACCATGCTGTTTCTTTTGTGCTTCAACAAAACATCCTATGAAGCATTGTCAGAAATGGCTTGCACAGGTAGAACTTATCTGTCATCCCGTACGCGCCGCTGTCTATACTAATACTGCTCACACACAAATGACAACAACGCCACCACCATTGCTACCCCCAGCTCCGTCTTCACCACAGCCTACACCCCAGCGGAGACGACGAACTGGCCCATTCCTCACTCAGCCACCTGCATCATTGCGAGAAGCAATACGGAGACAGTCGGAATATATACAGAGTGATGTTGCTCCCCCGCCATTATTGTGGACTGCATCATTGGAAACTCTTCCGCAGGTTCATCGTAAAGTAATCTACAAATGTGCCTGTCTGTTTAGTGGCATTTCTACAAGTGCCACGTCGACACCGAAGCTTCTAT
The DNA here is from genome assembly GCA_034401795.1 of Chaetoderma sp. LZ-2023a. NCBI lineage: Eukaryota > Metazoa > Mollusca > Caudofoveata > Chaetodermatida > Chaetodermatidae > Chaetoderma > Chaetoderma sp. LZ-2023a. Next base: position 27,727,083 of record CM067369.1, read on the forward strand.
TACAGTATTTAACCAGCACTTGTATGAGAGCATCCCACCTCATAAAAAGCTCCCCCCACCCCCCTAAGCCTACACATATTTACCTACAGACGGCTACGGGAGCAGATGTACCCGTGGCCGGTGTGGTTAATCTAGTCATTCAAATAGAGGAAATGCAATTCATTCAGAGATTTGTCATCGCCTCCATTCATAACGACGCCCTACTTGGCTCTGATTTTCTCAGTGCCAGCGAAGCCATCATACACTGCAGACAACAGGAACTCGACATACACGGCCGACGGATACCTCTCGGACCAGCCTCGTCATTATGCGATACTTGTGCAGTAATACTACCAAGTACTGCCATGGTTGATTAAAACGGAGAAAAGATACGCAACCACCAAGCGAGAATTATTGGCGGAGGTCCATTTTGTCAAGTATTATAAACACTTCCTGTACGGGCGCCCTTTTACCCTCCGTACAGACCATGCCTCACTACGGTGGCTCAGGAACCTAAAAAATCCGGAGGGCCAGGTAGCGAGATGGCAGGAATGCCTGCAGGCCTATAACTTTAACGTCGTTCACCACCCCGGCAAATTGCATTGGTAATGCTGACGCGCTTAGCCAAATCGTTGCGGAAGCTGAACACGAAGCGGCCGCCGCCATAACACAGCCAACACAGCCATCTCCGGAGTTCCCCGAATTGAGGTGCGCAGAGTGGAATCCGGAAAAAATCGCACACCACCAAACAACAGACATGAAGACACGGAATATATACGCGTGGATTCAGGAGGGGGTACGTCCTCCTAAGGAATCGGTGACACATTTGTCTCCCACAACTAAATATTATTACCAACGGTTCGAACAATGTCAACTAATAAATAACGTTTTGTACATTAATGACTGTTTGGTGGTTCTGGAAAGTTATCGAGAGCTTATACTCCAACAACTACACGATAACGCCGGACATCTGGCCGTGGAGAGAACCGTTGGATCGGGCACTGGATCGGGGATCGATTGGATACGCTTGCAGTACTTGGGTTGAATAAATAACCATTTGGAAGATTTCGACACCATTCGTAAAAGATGGATGCTGTCACCAAGAAAGCACAGGTTAATTTAGCTGTCATCGATGTTTTGCGAGTCTACTATGCCTAAGCTCTCGAGAAAAATTAATTTTAACCTTGCAAATACTCCCCCGTTAATTAAATACATTGTGTTGACCACCGGAAGTTCACTGTCCTCCGAGATGTTCAACGTTAAATTGCTGGCATATAAGCATTTTTGCATATGGTGACCCTTGAAGAAACCCATGGCACAATTGTTAACCTTGCAGCAGATGTGTTGAATAAATGTAGATATGAACCCTTGGTTCGCGCCCTTTTCTGGCAAGATGCACAGGTTGTGACACGGCAGCAATTCAGATTTATACATAGTACCACAGAGCGGACTTATCTCGTACATCAAACCTTTTACAGCTGTTGGGTTGATTAACTCGCCTGAGCGCCTGGTCTATATGTCAAACTCTTGTGGCAAAGGATAGAACAAGCCCATGAGCTAGTGAGAGAAACCCTATCCACTGCACACCGGCGGCAAAAGACATGGCACGCCCGGAAAGTGCATGGAGATCCATATGAAGCTGGAAGAATGGTTTGGGTACACGATTCACGACGGTCTGCAAACGTGCCAAGTAAACTGAGTTACCAGTGGAAAGGCCCCTATGTGGTAGTAGGTAAGACATCGGACGTGACCTACCGCATCCGTGCTTCGGATGGCCTGACCTCAGTCATCCTCTTCGATCGACTTAAACCTTGTGTCAGCGACGACCCAGCACCAGGGCTCGGACTGGGCGTTTCTCATGGCACCGGTACCCAGACACATATTTTGTACGAAAATTAGTATTCCCATGGTAGTGTGCAGAGCACTGCGGTGCCAGTTCCCCGCCCCCCGTTCTACCAAGCCAGAAGGTGGATGAACAAGCGGCTAACGCACTCGCCCTCTCCCTCCTCAGCGCTGGTCTACTAGATCTGGGAAGTCGTATCTGAAGAATTTTGTGTTTGTTTTGTCCAAGGGACTGGATGGAAAAGTTGTTCCTCCGATCTCTTCCCACTCCCACCCACCTCATGCTATGCCCCCCCCCCCATCATAGAGCTACCACAAGCAGAAGCTGAGGCTGACCCAAGCCATGCTTCCTGTGGGGTGGAACATGTGGTGAATAGCATGGAAGTGAAGAGGCTGGATGAGGCCTTGGCGTGTCTAGAACCGCAGAACCGTACAACAAGGTGTACCCGACCACCCCACACCCACCCCACCCCTACAAAAAACGCCAAACCATGCCCCCAAGCGGCACCCATATCTCCCGCCACACCAACACCCCAAATCCAATTGGCGTCCCTTATCTACACACCAAGTTCGGACATCATCAGCCTGGTCCAATTCACACTCCACTCGTCACCCGTTGACCGTCAAACTTCAGGTATGAGAGAGACTGCTGTAACAAACAGAGGAGGTGGCATCCTGCACCGCACCACATTACACGCCCCCCCCCCCCCGTAGTGGGCAGGGAAGCAGCCTGTTCAGCAGACTCTCGGCTCGAATTTTCCCGGTGTCTAAAATCTACGACAGGACACCAACCGTCGTGTAACGGGAGATGACCACATCCCCCTATCCAAAGGCCGCCCCATCTAATAGGTCTACCATACTCCCCCGTGAGCAGTCAGAACATCGCACAACAGACATAACGTCAACACTTCCAAAGAACACACCTGCCTTCAGGACTGGATAAATTCTGCCGTATATAAGCCGTTGGATGTGTATGGCTTTCCGTATGATGAGCGGATTATTAACTCTCCCGTGGCCATAGGTCTGCCAATATGGGTTAGAACATTCTTATCACACACTGTTGATTTAGAGGTACTTCGTCCAGCGCAGATTTCGGGACAAAGGTGATAAATTTTATTTATAGCGGGCGTAAACCGACATTCCTCACCCGACCAGTTACACGCATACTGTATTACGGTAGCTGTCTTGTAGTTCGTTAGATTAGCAAAACGCTCTAGTTATGTATTGGCATGGATTCCAGGTGCGGCGGTTGCTCGCGTTATCATGTACAGCTAATAACTATTACACAATTCTCAGCATGGAAGAAAGAAATGGGACAAGAGGCGTGAGAGAGAAGGCGTTGAGATAGGATCATAGGGATATGCTATAAGGATAAGTATGATACATTTTATTAGCCGACTGTATAGAATGTATAGGCGTGTGGTGTGGAGTAATCCAGTCTCTTATGAGACAGAATGGTAGGATGCATACTCGTGATAGTCTATGCAGTTGGCCTGTCACCCACCCGCTTTTTAGTAGCCACCCCTTCCCTTATCGCCAACTACCGGCATGCGCTATCTCTTCGTAGTCAGTTTTATTCGACCGCCCAACAAGATTTGATTTTGCATCCTCGCAATTCTGACTACGCCACTGCAATCGTCTACAAAATAGCACATACCAAAAATACAAATCTGCCACGCTCTACATACCAACAGCAAAACACCAATCAGATGCCATGTCATAGGATACGGAATGAAAAATATCATCAGAATGTTGTTTTTGTCGATACATTAATGCCACAACAATTATATGTATACACCTGTGCAAAAGTTAAGCACCAGCAAAAACAATAGAACGTAGAAACATGATGGTACAACTAGGCTGCCATACTTTTTGTCCCCGCGTTAGCTGACATAATTCCAAGTACGAAATGCACATGCATGCATGACTTCACGCCGCTTGATGTCCGTGCGTGGCGGGAAACAGCACACGTGTTCAGTTATGTAAAAGTCCAGTTTGAGGTTTAGAACATTACATACAGATTTAGGCGACAAGATTAGGAATTTTGTGTTCATGACCGTGGTTTATTTGTACAGAGAGAATTAGCTCTTGATTGTGAACCGCTATGGCAAGACGAAGGTTAAGTGATCGTGTGAAATGGCAAATCATAGGCATGCATACCACTGGTATGTCATGCAGAGAGATTGGCAGACAGCTGAACATTAACCATACTGTAATCAGTCGTTTGATTGCAAAACATGGGCAAACTAACAAGGTGAAGGACAGGCCTAGATCTGGAAGACCGAAGAAGACTACTGCCCGTGATGATCGAGCCCTAGTACGCCTTGTTAGGAGATCTCCATTCACCAACAGCAGAGTGCTCAGCCAGCAATGGGAAACGCGCAATAGAGTGTCAATGTCTACCGTCAAAAGGAGACTGTATGCTGCTGGCATGAAAGCTAGGAGACCTGTCAGACGTCCTCTCCTCACTGCACACCACAAAGAGGAGCGTCTGAGGTGGTGCAACGAAAGAAGACACTGGAACATGAGATCCTGGAGACGGGTACACTGGTCCGATGAAAGTCGGTTCCTGCTTCATGCCACAGATGGTCGAACTCGTGTATGGAGGTCCAGACGCACGGCGTACGACCAACGTAACATCATGGAAGAAGTTCCATTTGGTGGAGGTTCCGTTATGATACGGGGGTGTATCTCATTTGAGTGTAAGCTGGATCTGTTGACTGTACCTGGAACACTAAATGGACAAAGATATCAAGATTCCATACTGGATAGAGTTGTGGTCCCTCATTTTGTAAATCATGCACCTGGAACCCACCCTATATTCATGGATGACAACGCCCGACCACATCGTGCTAGAGCTGTGCATGAATACCTCCGCCAGAATGCCATCGAAACCCTACCATGGCCAACAAGGAGCCCTGACATGAACCCTATTGAGCATATCTGGGACATTCTGGGAAACATGGTGAGAAGGAGGGATCCTCCTGTGCAGAACCTACAGGAATTAACAGACGCACTCCATCTTGAATGGCAACGAATACCACAATGGCGTATCAGTCGGTTGGTGACCAGCATGAGACGTCGTGTCCAGGCCGTCATCCAGGCACAAGGTGGATATACCCGGTATTAATAATGACAGTCTCAAACTCGTGCACAGATGTTAAACTTCGTATTCAGACACCATTAATAACAATCTAGCCACGTGTGTCAACTGTAGGGCAATAGTTGTCAGTTGTGTCAACGTAACCATATTCAGGCCTCGTTTTCAAGTTCAAACAAAAACATACAGTGTTTCCCCACCATCATAATCAGCATTCCTCTAGTTGCATTATTACCTCTTGCACTAAGATAGATGGGTACATACATGTTTATGCTATTGATTTCTTCATAGCACATGAATATACCCTCGCATGTGCGTAAAAATAGGGTGGTGCTTAACTTTTGCACAGGTGTATATGTCTCGTATTGCAAATATGGTAATTGCAAACATTACAGCACATATGTCATTCAAACACTAAATATTAACCTTTTTGCAACGGGTGCCATTGAGCCACCTGCCGCTCTTCAAATGGGTGCTAATATCCGTGCTATGTTGCTGCCCACATCGGATATAATACAGCGCAGCTCAGAAAAAATCTAGGTTGTTTCCAAATCCAAATAATTCGTACTGTTCAGTATTTTGATAATTGGATTGGAAGAAAAACGCTGTCTAGGGCAGCAATGTTTTCTAATCCAATTCACCTTTCCAGAGTATCCATCCATCATCTGACCTCGTATGACGTCGTAATCAACTCAGCGCGCGTATGATGACGTCACAATCATTACATCACAAAGGGTTCCATGTAGACCGTCAGCAAATCTCAGAGTCCGACGCGTTGTATAAATTGTATGTATTTGTAATTCTTTGCTATTTAATAAACGTGCTGTTGAATATTTTGGAATTAATTTGACTTGGCGCTAGGCAGCACCAGCACTCAATCAAATTAGTTTCAAAATATTCAACAGCTTACCTGTGTAGTTTTTTGGAAATTGATAGTCAGGTTGTTTAGAGATCAATCGATTCGAACACGAGCAAGTTGTGGGTGGAGCTTAACTAGAGATGGGCGGGCATATCTAAAGCCGGGAAGGTCCATTATCTCCAGAGCATTTCTTACTAACTAACATGTTTCTGTTTTTGTTTTGGAAACGTGTTAGCTGTATTTGTGATGTGTTCTGTATTACAGACATGCTCATCATTATGCATGCGCGCGGTTGGGATGCTTTATACGCCGATCTAATGCTGGAATGCTGAATTAGGTGCCCACATAGGATGCGCTTGAAGGTGGTGAGGGACCGTTTTAGGCATAGGCGCCTACGTTGTCCTAACGCTTTTTGGATACTTTGTCGGGTGGGCAATTTGGGGCGTATTTGTATGGACGGCAGAACAAAGTAGTTTGGATTGGGCCCTCACCAAATAAACACCGATGTATTTGCGTTGCGAGTCACAACTAGTATGAATATGTCTGTCGGTAGGTCTGTCTGTCTGTCCGTTGTTCTGTTTCTTAAATATGTACCTCTATAGCACAGAAAAATCAGTAGTTTAATGATTATTTATTAAGGCTAAGTATTTACACTAATAGTAACGCTATAAGGTTAATATAGTTGGTAAACGATCGGAAATTTCTTCAAAGAGCGGTATATTTTCAAAATCTTCTGAAGAAAACGCACATACACGCTCACTCTGGAATCCCTTCCCAGAACAACTCGCAGATTGCTATTTCAATATCACCAGAGTTACAGGATATCACGAATTTAAACTTATCAGCATCATTTAGTGTATCAAATGCTGAATACTTCGAGTTCCCCGAAGAAATGGCTTCGCTCTTGTTGAAATTCATCACATTCAAGGACAAAGTGCATTTCATCTTCTACATTATCAGACGTACACAATCTGTATTTGTGTTATGTATAAATCGTTGCTTTATTAACGTTCTTTGAACAGCTGTTATTAAAATATATGCCCAGGTACCGGATTTCGAATTTAGCGTCGAACATTCTTCGTCGGATACCCCGTCGTCAGTAAGGTCATCGTGGTCAAGTTATTAAATTAAGTTTTTCACAGCATATAATATAGCAATCTATGATGAAATAAACTTCGCTTGGTGTGGTGTGTGATAATCTACACGCAGCTTTGATATATCAAGCATTAATACATACCCACCGCTATTTTATCCCGACTGCAATGTATTTACATATACCCAGACATACACTTTTCTCAATTAAAAATAGGCAACTTACCGTGCGCGCGTGCATGCTTTAAAATTATTTTTAACTTATGGGATTTTAAGCAATGCTATAAAGTGTATGTATATTTGTACTCCACGTCCGCTCTGACTCAACACAACCCTGTGACAGATATTTGGACAAACTGACGGGGCGGGAACACCCCCCCCCCACCCCGCCTCACCCCCAGCCCCACTCTCCCGCGCCACCCCAACCCCAGTCTGTCCAAATATCTCTCACAGGGCTGAGTTGAGTCAGAGCAGACTCGGACTAGTATATTTGTACTTCACAGGTCATCAGCTTTTGAGAACTACAAAAACAAACACACAAACACCAACGCCACACCTGCCTCAGTGCCGACATATGCATACATTAGTGTATGGTACATCAATGCGTTTTATGGCTTCTATTTGACAAAGCACTGATGAACTAATGCAGCATGTCCACGACCACAGAGACCAACACAATTAAACTTTAGATGGCATAACAGCCAAATGAATTTTGAACTGAAATGCGCAGTCGATAGCATGCTTTCGCTAACCTTGCTATTCTCCACCCGCCGACCAAACCCCACCCAAGTCCCCACCCTACGGCGGAACCTCATACAAAGATAAAAATTATATCAGTAACGCAAATACAAGATTTGGTTGAACTATGCCAACTTTGCCGATCCTCCCCAATTTTCCCCTGAAAAGATAGCCGGATGGAAAGACGGATGAATTGACAGACGGGTGGAGGTGATAGCAATATTCCCTTCACTTTATTTTAAAATATGTGAGGATAATCCTGCCACTATTTAATGTGCGTTTAAATATCTCGATACAATGCTTTCACCTAAAGGAAATACCCCGTCTGAAATGGTATACTGTCAAACCTGGTCGAGCGCATACCTGCATATAAAGGACACCTTACGGACGCCAGAATCACCTTCTTACAAATGTACTGTCGGTATTGTCCCTACTCCAAAATCCTAAACAGAAGGCAGTAAATGAGCTCATTCCAGCCTTGGTAGAGCTCACAGCACATAAACTCCCTAACACTGCAATGGATGCCTGCCCAGTGTGGTACTCAAAGTAACGAAATATCGGGTATGTGTGCGAAGAAGGGAGGACGACTCGATCAGGAAGATATGTTTTCGACTCAGAGGAGAAGACTATAATTAAAACTGATTATAAAAGGAGATGGCAGCTATAACATCCCGACTGCAACCAGTCCGATATTTACTACCATCTGAACAGAGCTGGCCTAGTTACCTTATTCATGCTCCGGTATAGCACAATCGAATGAATGCCCACATGTATAATGCTGTTGGCCATGCGGACATGTTCCCATGTGGCAGAGTGCCAATGATTAGTAAATATCTGTGGAGGCACTGTACACGCCATAAGACCCCTCAGTTGACAACGTGGCCAGAGGCAACACCTTTGAAAAAGAAGTTCTTTGGCGACCTTGATGACCTCCTGAGGACGGCGTTATTCGAGGAGAAGACGGGAGTATCCATCTATTGTTCGACGTTGATGATGAAGGACACCTCCTCATAATGGGCACTTGTATTAGTATCGGGATCAAGGGACCAAGCTAGCTGAACCTATATGCTCTCGATGGTGGATCACGCTCGCAATGTATTCTTCTCTGCCAAATTCCAAACCATTTTTAAAAATGATTTTTGCTTTTTACATTTTTGAAGAAGTAAGATAATAGCTGATATCCTTGGGGTTATTAGCTGTATACATCTAACAATCTGAGGTAATATGACGTCATAATCAGCTAAGCCGCGTGTAGGAAGACGTCATAATCATTACGTCATAAATGGTTCTATATGGCCGTCTTTAACTCTTAATAGTCAGACACGTTTACGAATTGTATGTCTTTACTATTTGATACACATGCTGTTGAATATTTTGAAACTAATTTGACTGGACGTTGTTGCTGCCTATTGTGAAATTGATAGTCAGGAAGTTCAGAGATCGATCGATCACAACACGAGCGATGTGTGGGTGGAGCTTAGATAGAGATGGGAGGGTCATAGCTAAAACTGGAAAGGTCCATTCTGGGAGCGGAAACGTGATATTTTACCAAGGCTGGTCCAGGAAAAAATGAAATGTTGTCAATTCTGAGCGCTAAAAGGTGATATGTTACAAATTCCGAGTGCTGAAAGGTGATATGTTCCAAATTATGACTGCTGAAAGGTGATATGTTCCAAATTCTGAGTGCTGAAAGGTGATATGTTTCCTATTCTATGTACCAAAACGTGATATTTCACCACTTTCGTGCCATTTAAGATGGCATTTGTCCATTTCTGAGGACTGACAGATGATATATTACCAATTCTGAGTCTTGAAACATAATATAAACAATTCAGAGCCTTGAAAGTGACATATTAACAACGCGGACTGTGAAAGATGATATGCTTGCAACATCATTCAGTCAGATTATTGTCAATAATTTGACGGAATGACGTTCTATCTATCTATCTCTCATGGAGCTGCATACAGTAGGCACAGCCGAGCCAAAGATGTGGCAGAAGTGCCTGCATTGTCAGTTGTCATGGAGAGAGAATTCCACTCGTCGATGGTGTGTACAAAGAATGACTCTTTGTGAGTGTCGGCACGTGGCACAGCGCCTGAGACAAGAATCCAGACTTCGTGACACAAACAGGGAGCATATTTGATATTTAGAGCAGTATATCTTCGCGCAAAGCCATCTAGTAATCTAGAGGACATGGATTGTACCATCTTATTTATGAAGAACACTGATGAAATTGGATTACTGATGTACGAAAGGAAGAAGCACACACTATGTACACTATCTGCATATACTGTCAGGGATGTCTCAATGGCTTCATTGAAGTATTGATGCACAGCTATATATCCTACTATCTCTGCTGAGAAAATCATCAGACTGTACTGTCTGTCTAGCTTGCGGGAAGGACAGAGTAAACGTAATGCTACAGCTTGCATACAGTATCAGCGGGGAGCAGCGATGTTCTGGGGTGTCGTTTGCTATTGCAAGACTCACACACACACACACACACTGATGGAACAGAGATATGGCCCAATTTCACCTGACCTCAACACTTCTCAGTTCACAAGCCTGTACAAATCGACACCATCCTAACTACCTATGCCCCAATCTGACTGGTGTGGCTCTTGTTCTCCACGTAATTCCTTTGCCTCCATATATTCTCCATAATGACGGTGCTGCGAAGTCCCTATGCCCTACGTCCACTGGAAAGCATGAGAATATGTCTTTCCTTGCAGATACGTAACCGCTCCCTCGTCTGACAAACGTAATAAATTCTGGACTTTTCTTTGTCTGGTACTGCTTGTCACAATTTGTTTCCACCTCTATCCAGGAGTATTCAGAATTGTACAAATTGTTAATAATTTTGCCAAATTGTCTATGATTATAAGTGGCTTTCCAGCTTTAATCTCTGTGTTTGTTATTATTCTGTGAGATTCTCTCTCAGTGCGTTTAATTTCTGCAGTTTTACGTACTTATTCACACTGCATATTCTTGATTAACTGTTTGTAGAAACTCCAGGTAGCATGTGACGTTATTATGCACCTATACATGTTTTCATGCAGCATGTTGTAGGTGTGTGCGTTTTATTATATAAGGATATGTATTGCGTGATATTGTCATTTGCCTATCTTCTGAATCGTAGCGTTTTGCTCATCTCGGGTATCTGTACGAACGCAGTTTGATTGTTCTTATTGAACCGCCATTACTACAGCTATCTTACAGATTCACCGCTGCCATCACACTGTTATCCTACGGAATTCGAACTGCCTTCGTACCACCATCATTCCTCATTGCTGGATGTGTCGGGAACCAAGCTAACATCAATCCACACCCAAATATCTTGTATAAGTATTACGTATCGCTCCATGTACATTTATACGCATGAACATACAAATCCTTATCACTGTACAACTTTATACATAATACATGTATTTAGTTAATCTCCTTTTAGACTGTTTTTAGTATGGCTCATTGAAGGTGACTAGTGACAAACCAGTTAGCTCGGTAGAAGCAATCCATCTTTATGATCGCGTCACCGTACTGGTTGAAATGCGCATCTTCGCCATTGCTTATTACGGTTGTGCATACTGTAACGATATGTATCTACATATATACGTTAGTATTGAAATATCGACCATATGTTGGATTTTCACTAGTTAAGCGCTTTAATCTTGTGTATTTAAATCTGAAAACAAACTAAGCTGTTTCACAAATTTCTTTAGTTCACTGTCGGTGAAGTTGTACGATTACTCTAAAGTCCCCTTACCTAAGATTGGCCTTCCTGTTCTCTTTGTCACTATCCCATGGCACCATACACGTGTTAAGTCACACCAACGCGCATAAATTGATTCGTTTTATGCTACATACATCCGGTGGATAATGATATGGAAAAGCATGTTGGATACTTTGAAAACATTATGATTGAGCTCCTTGTTGCGGTCCGGTCCTGGTTTAGCTATGCCCCGCCCATTTCTATCTAAGCTCCACACATACCTCGTCCGTGTTTGTATCGATTGATCTCTGAACTCCCTGACTATCAATTTTCAGAAAACTATACGGGTAAGCAACAGTGTTCAGTTAAATTAGTTTCAAAATATTCAACAGAATGTTTATTAATTGGTAAAGACATACAATTCGTACAACCTGTCGGCCTATTAAGCTTTAAAGACGGACTATATCGAGTCATTCATAGCGTCATGATTATGACGTCATCCTAGACGTCACGTAGTTGATTATGACATCACATGATGGGTGGATAAACTTGGAAAGGTTCACTCGTTCGCAAAACTGTGCTATTTGCATTGCTTGCACACTTTTGAGAAAAGATGGCATTGTTGACATTCAACTTTACATTAGCTTATGCTAACCATTCAGGTGAAAGAATTTAACCCCCTACCCCAACTACCCCCCCCCCCCCCACACCCCATCCCCTTACATTTTAGCCTTTTATCTCGCCGACAACGAGATATTCAGGCTTTAGTACCTAAATGTTGATATATTTCTACAGCCTATGATGGCTGTCAAGATTTACTTTTCAACCAATAAGAAAAACCACAGCGTGGCTGCCACAGTATATATGCTCAGTCAATTGAGGTGGTGTGGTATAAAAGCATGAATACAGGTAAGGTGTTGAATATTTTGAAACTAATTTGCCTGGATGTTGTTACTGCCATAAAACAACATTCATTCGCATTAGTTTCAAAATATTCAATTAGCCGAGTATTACATAATAACGTATGTAATGCATTGGGACTTACATGACATCACACACTATCTCTTGAGAAGACAAACTGGTGGCGATCACTGTTCAACATTTACACGATATTACAAAGCAGATAATTGTGATACAGATAAGGGAATGTGACAGGATATAAATGATATGGAATCTATTCACAATCATCTATCGGTGAAATACAACATTTGAGATGAGATTAGCATCCCTTTAAATGTGTCATGTGACAAATGTCACTTGTATTGAAATCTACTTTGATTATTTTAAGAACAATTTGGCTGCACGCTATTCAAAGACAAGAAAGTTAACAATATATATCAATGAGGATGAGATAATATGCCATTTATTCATTACTACGATGTTCATATACGACATAAAAGTGATAAAGCGACATTCGATTAATAGGCCTATAAACTACATGACATAGAAATATTACGAAACGCAATACATTGCATAGAGAAGAATAAAATCTGTTATGTTGGCGTAATACATGCATTCTAAATGTAACTCATATAAGCAATCATGTTCTAATATCCTATTATAGAGCACCAATCGGAGGTCATAAAAGATCTGGAAGATTTTTCGTTTCTAGTCTACCCATAAACAGTGATAAATGCAATATTATATTTATCACACATACAAGCTATTATTCAGGGGCGGGATCGATTTTTAGATAAGCCCCGCCCATTTCTAGCTATGCTCCGTACATTTTACTGCCTGTTGGAATCAATTTATATACCTTGAATCGTGAATTAAAAGAACCCCAATTTCAAGGTAACTATGCTCTGTAAGCCGTTGCATATTATATTATTTTGAAGTTGATTCTGCTGGGTTTTGTTGCTGCCTATGTCAGCAACAGCCCCAAGTCAAACTAGTTTCAACGTATTCAACCTACTATTATTAAATAGCAAAAACATACAATTCCTACACTTGACAGACTTTTCAATGTTCATGACGGAGCTAGATAGTGACTATGTGACGTAGCTGACTATGACAGTATATACTTGGGCGACAGATCGGATCCATACATTGCATAACATACATTAAACCAAGTCACATATCTCCAACTAATATGATATAGCACACACCCGTCTATAGTGCTAATGCTATGTCATATCGCTGTTGCATTAAGTCATATAGATGTGTCCTAGATGTGCCCCCATATTTAGTAGATAGATGACTGTAAGCTTCACACACTGCTATGGTCTGGAAAGACTGATGCCATCCCGATAACACGCACGCTCGCACGCACGCACGTATGCACCCACACACGCGCGCGCGGTTGCGCATACCCATCCACGCACGCACCCACGCAGGCACACTCGCTAGCACAACTGCCCTGATAGCCTTGGCCAACCATACGCATTTAGAATATATCGATCTATCAGTTATTGTTGCTTTAAGTGGGTGACTTCTGTAATCCTCCAGACAATAATTTTCAATGTATAATGACTCTGGACCTGCTGAATTTTTTGAGAATAATTTAACTGAACGTTGTTGATGGCTTAGCCATGAGCAACCTTCAGTTACATTGTCTTCAAAATTATATATCCAGCTTGTCCAGAGTCAAACCCCATGGAAAAAGCAGTTTGCAGAAATTACGGCGACAGACAGTTAACCCTTATAATCTCTACAAGTACGCCTGAGACTGAGTAAATAATTAGAGTAACCCTTTAACGCTTAAAGGCCAGAAACCACACATTCTTCATAATGTAAGATATATTTGGGTGAATATTTTGAAACTAATTTAACATGGAGTTGTTTTTCCAGTCCAATTAATTTCAACATATTCGCCCTGTTTACTCTATACCGGTCTGAACATTGAGACACTGCCCTTCCAAGTGTTAAAGTATTAACCTGTATATTAAATATTTATATTGGAGGTTACAATAAAGAATACTTATTTCTAACTGGCTCATGCCATGCCTAAAAGAATTATCGAGTAATAGTAATAATTATGATAACTTACTATTAGAGATAAGCAAAAAACCCAGCAATTAACCTTTCCAGGGTAGCCATCTTTCATCTGATGTCATATGACGTCATAATCAGCAAAGCGGCGTGTAGGATGACGTCATAATCATGATGTCCTAGATTTTTCTATATGGCCAGTCTTTAACTCTTAATAGGCCGACACGTTATACGAATTGTATGTCTCTACTATTTAATAAACATGCTGTTGCATATTTTGAAACTAATTTAACTAGCCGATGTTGCTGCACCAAGTCAAATTAGTTTCAAAATTGTCAACAGCTTACCTGTATAGTCTTCTGTAAATTGATAGTCAGAAAATTCACAGATCGATCGAGCCCAACAAGAGCGAGGTGTGGGTGGAGCTTAGATAAAGATGGGCGGGACATAGCTAAAAATGGAAAGGTCCATTGTTCACGAATTCGCAAATATCGAGAGGCTTTTATTTTCCGTGCCCTCTATCTAGGCTGTTCCTTATGTATTGCTTCTGCATATGTGACTGGCCATTTGTTTGGGTTGACAGGAAGGCAGCGGTTTGACTATTGGTCTGTTAATAAATGGCTGCATTTATGTAGGCCACCGAGGTATTTCAAGAGTCTGTGATTATAAAATATGTAGAGATGAGCAAGCTGTCAGGCCTGTTAGTGCATATGATAGGATCCGGAGTGATTAATACCGCGCAACTGCCATGACAATCGACATCAGCGACACGCATATCAGGACAACGCCAACAGCGGGCTTTGGGGCAGCACCTGAAACGGCAACAACATAATCAAATAAAGGGCAGAACGGACAGGACGCGGGCGTCAAGCAACACGCGGGCGTCAAGCGGAGAATTAAAACACGCTGAATGCGTCTGTCATACGGCAAATCGGATAAACGCATGCCATTATCACGTAGGCCTAATTGTCAGAACACTCTTCTGCAAATTCTGGAACATCCTTTTGTGACCGCATGAGAAATGCAAGCGGCACGCGTAAAAAATCGCTTCATGAGCGATTCCAAATGTCCGCGTGCCGCCCGCCCGGCTGACTCCCGCCTGACGCACGCGTTAGTGTGTTTTGTCCCTCTTAATATCATATGTTCGAAATCTTCCGCACTGACGGCCATGTGATGCCTGCCTGATGCCCGTGTCCTGTCTGTTTTGCCATTTAGACGTCGTGTAGGCGTTATATAAATTAACAGTCCGGCTACGTCTGCCCACTGCATAATCCATTTTGAAAACAATTTGTTTGAAGGTCATTGGCAGCTAAACAACCGACAAATTTCAGTCAAATTGTTTTCAGAATATTCAGTAGGTCAAGAGTTATCGAATACATGAAATTATTGTTTGGTGGTTTGCCTCAGTCAGACAGGTAATTATTAACAGATGCATGTGTAATGTTACACGCATCAGGAGCGTGTCTAATGTTACAAGCATTAGGAGCGAGTGTAATGTTATAACAAAAATTACAACAACAACAACAACAACAACAACAACAACAACAACAACAGCAAAAACAAGAGGCTAAAGGGGCGTGTATCGCTCACCTGGAACATAGGCATTTCAATTAGAAATATCATCGGCTATAAGGAGAATCCGAAGGTTGTGGCCAGAATTGCAACAAGAACGTGGATGCTTCTTACTAAATTTGGTTAAAATCGATCCCGTGGTTCGAGAAGACATTATAAATTTCCCATTGCTTTACTATGGGAGTTTTTGCTTGGAAAAGAATCCAAGACGGTCAGCAACTGGGAACCTGTTTATGCAACTATTTCGAAAGCGGCAAATTTAAAATTAGCACATACACAACCTTAGCAAAATCAATGTCGGCGTCAAAATCCATCAAATAAAAAAAAATTCAAATATGGCCACCAAGCATGATACAGTTTGGTGTGTTCACGGCGACCATCTTATTTGCCTGAGAAACTTCCCTTGGACAAACTTTAACAGGCCTTAAGGCCTAATCATCTCTCCCAAATATCCGCCCGATACATTAAGCAGTTATGGAGAAGTTGGTTTTGCTAAAAGTAGGTCATCCAAGATGGCCACCAACACATTAGCCCAATCAATTTCAATAAAACAAACTTGGATCAGCTGTTACACAAGATGATGTTTCAAACGTTTTAAATCGTTACCCCAACCAGTTTCGGAGAAGATTGTTAAAGGCGTTTCTAAATATCGGCCAAAATGCAAGATGGCAACAGGCCAAAGTTGCTGCTCGGCTTCCTTTGAATAAACTTGGATCTCTATGGCCTAAGGATTCGCTCAGCAAATAGAACTGAAATCGGCTCAGTCTTTTTTGGGAAGAAGTCATTTAAATAAAAGTGTGATGGATGGACAGACGGAGAAGGATGGACGACTGACAGACAGATGCATAACATCACTTGACCTTTCATGCCCGGTTAGCTAACAACAACAACAACAACGACGACGACGACGACGACGACGACGACGAAGACGACGACAACAACAACTGCAGCAGCAACAGCAGCAGCTACAATCATGATAATAGTACGTATGATAAAGATCTATCTAGGGAGAAAGTGAGTTCTGTTTGGGAACTGGCTTGTCATATTATTACTTCAGCAAGAGTAGGTAAAGCTGGGATGAATAAAGTCAAGCACCCATTCTCTGTGTACAATATGTCCTTTCTAATGTGCGCGCGCGTGCTTACGCGCGTATACACCCGTGTCACACACACACACACACGCACGAACGCACACACGCATGCACGCACGCACGCACACGCACCTCCACACGCTCACGTATATTGACTTGCAATTCTGGGCAGATAAAATGGTAAAAATACACACATGCACAAATGCACCCACTCAGTTATGCATGTATGATGCAAGCAGGTGTGCCGGCCGGCAGACATACTGTTTGTATCTATATACTTACACACTTCATCATATCTCTCGTGCAGAGGTTTAACTGCTTCTTCCAGGCCTGGGAGTTCTTCTCTACAGTCATCCGCAAACTCATTAAAGCACGTTACGAGATCCTTAATGGCAGTCCTGTAGGAAGAATGATGTATGCATACGATGTAGCTCATATTGGGTTATATAATTATCATATATCTTTATTAACCCTTTAACGCATAATTCTGGTCACCATTATCAAGATATTTGCTTATTGAAGATCCATTTGCAGGACAACGGAAGACCCTTATTGAAAATTTACAACTGGAACTACTGGCCCTGTTATCGATACAGTCATTTCACTGGTAAATTGTCAAAAGTCTTCTCCCGACGTATAAATGAGCATGCACTCTAGAGACTGATTTGGCGTGCTTGTCCATGAAAGCGTTATCGATGCGATAGCTGGCGATAACGTTGTATTCCCTACTGCGCTCTAAAATTACCCTCACATTCAGTCACGAATATGTATTCTCATTAATATACGCTTCACACACTGATATTTGCAAGCTGGTAAATTAGGAAATGAGCAGCAGGCCTGCATTGAGTTATTATTGTGCTAATTAACGCAGAATTTTCATGATGATAAACTACAACCAAAATATTATCGGCCCATACACGACCAATATAATTGAGAATAATATTGGTACTGAAAATAAAATGTGTTGGCCACCAACCGTGCAATAATATTGTTCAATGTTATTGTAGTTTGAGCTCATCAAATTGTCTAGACATTTATGTATTGGGTTTTAATTGTTTTTTTGTAAAATTTTCAGAGTTATTCGGACATCAGCAGATGTGAGATTTTAATTTTTATAAGCGCAATGATTTATATCATGTAGGAGTAATCTAGCTTGCACTGTTTAAACGATCTACATATAGGTACACATTTCTGAAAGCAATCTCAAGCCATTTTAAACGCGGAGTCTTTAACCCTTTAAGGACGAAGCCAGCCTCTACAGCGGTCATGGGGAATATCCATGTGCAGGCCAAGAGAAGACTATTTTTGAAAATTTACCACTGAAATGACTGGCTCGATAACCGAGCCAGTTATTCCAGTGGTAAATTTTCAAAAATAGTTTTCTCTTGGCCTGCAAATGGACATTCAATAAGTAAATATTTAAATTCTTTCAACAAATTTAGTCATTAAAGGGGTAGGATAAACATAGTGGGCAAGATAATTTTAAATATTAATAAATAATACCATTGCGCTGCGCTGTGCTAAGATGGACGGGGATAGGAATGGACGGATTAACAGACGAGCAGATGGCCGGTTGGACAGACAGCCAGAAGGTCAATAACATTGATTGGCATACCTATGTGACTTAAATCCCATGCACTATTGTTTGTCAAAGGACTCATCGGCATAGCAATAACTATATGCATCTACATTCACGTTTCTAGGTACTATCACTCACGTGCATGAGTCGTGTTTCACCACTTCGCCAATCTTCAGCATACACTGTGTAGCTTTCCCCACGTCACAAGCCAACGACACTGACACCACTGCAAGAACAACATATAACATCATATTATTTAAGGGAACGGCGGCTGCGGCTGCTGCTACTGCTACTACTACTACTACTACTACTACTACTACTACTACTACTACTACTACTACTACTACTACTACTACTACTACTGCTGCTGCTGCTGCTGCTGGGTTCTTCATTGTAAGTTTTTGCAAATTACCCTGGAACACATACACCTACAGTAAACATTTACAACACTCTGTTAACTTGAAAATCGGATCATCTCCAGAATATTGACATCATGCTCATTTGATATTTAAATATACTGATTCCCAAGGTTAGGATATTCGTCAAGATCAGAGTCTCCTAAGGCATTACAATTTTAAAATAAAGGCAATTAAATTAAATTAAAATAGCATTTATCAATATACAGCAAGCAGCGAGTGTGCTAGCTTATCCAAGTTCCGCTTCTGATATTTTTAGATATCCGTATTCAATTGATACTAGGCCAGTTTTGCACCATACGTCTTTAAATCTACTTTCTCTCCATGTTCTACTAGCCTGTAAAATTCACAATGAATGCAGTTTATCAACAGTCATCGAAATATAGCTTGTATGGCTCTTTGATGGTTGTTGTCGGTTTTATCTCTGGCCTCTGAACACCGATGCGCCCAGATGGCTCACACTCCTACAGATAACATGGTTATTAACAAATCTTTCTCCTTGATATTAATGATTCGTCCGATAGTTGAGCAATCTTTGAACAAAATTGTTTCAGCCACTAAATTCACATATTTGGTTCCAAATTTAGCAAGGAGCATATTGATACATACCCACAAGCCTGTAGTTATGCGACACTGAGTAAATAGATGGTCTATCGTTTCGTCCTCAGTATTACATAATAAACACCGATCTGTACTTGTTATTTTGCACATATAAGTCAGATGGCCGACCCATAGCCTTCGATGGAGTAATCGCCATGCCAGGTCCCGTGCATTTCCTGGTAGACAAGGTAGATGTATTGCTTTCGAGGGATTTTTTCAGTTCTTTGGCGCCCATCCTAAATTATTCTAATGCCTAACCACAATAGGAGTCTGTCTCCGACTTTGCATTATAATTCTATACCAGTCTCTAGATGCCATGTTGTATTTTATATGTTCTGACATAAATACTAATGTTGGTTGCAACATATCAATGTTGCCACCTGCTTTCGGCAATTTGAACCATACAGCAGGTATTGCATTCTTTATTCTAACAAATAAGCGCTGAGCTTCAATATATCTCATTGATGTTATTCTTGCTACATCTTGCATCGCAATCCATTTACGAGATTTCGGATTTACCAAGTCATGTAAATATTAAATACCAATTTTGGCCATAGAGGGCAAATATAATACATCATCATTATCACGAATCAACTCGCTGCCCCAAAGACGTTGCTCTAAGGCATCTTCCCAACAATTGGGTTGTGGCATTGATTGTGTAAATATTTTTAAGGCTTCGAGCTGTTCTTTATATACATTTGGTATATTTTGATGATTAGGTGGCAGTTTATTGCACATAAATAACCATTCTACTGGAAATGGGTCTACGTACCTTTGGAGAAGTGCCCTTGAAACACTTGACCACAGAAGCGGTATACCACAGTCCAGATAAAATTAAATTATTACGGACAAATGTCCTGCCAAAGACAGCTAGGCGACATCATTTCCAATTTAGTGATGCACACTTTAGCTTGGATAGCCTTTCTTCCCAGTTTAGTAATACATTTGGTTCTCTACTAAAGTAAATACCCAAAAATGTTATGACATCATTTGACCAGTTAATATCCATCACATTGTCAGTTCTGCCCCTCCAATCGCAAGAAATAAGCCCTTAGATTTGTCTTTATTGACTTTGTTTACTAAATAGCAACTTGTTATATCAGTATATAAAATATTTACCCATTTAATAAATCTGGAACCAAAGCCAATATGGTCTAAAGACTTAAACGAGAAATCCCATTCTAGTCTGTCACACGCCATCTCGTTATCATGTGCTATTATTGCTGCTGGGATACACTCCTTTTCAACTAATTGAATAAGGTCCCGTATAGGCAAAGTGTTGTTTAATATTGATCTTCCTGGCACAGAGCAGGTTTGACCATCCTCAATGACTTCGTCCAATACTGCGCCAAGTTTTAATGTTAGTGCCCAAGTAATAATCTTATAATCTACAGAGTAGAGAGATTGGTCTATAATTCTGTATTTTATTTCTGTCACCCCTCTTGTATACAAGCCGAACATATGCTTGGGCCATCGATGGAGGGAGATGCCCTTGCTTAAAAATGTTGGTTGCTATTTCTTCCAATACTGGCCCAAATATGTGCCTGAATGTTTGATAAAATTCTACTGGAAGTCCGTCGCATCCAGGAGACTTTTCTAACTTCATACCTTTGAGGGATTTTGTCAAATCATCAATTGTTATTGATTGGTCACAGCTTTCGCGACATGAATCTGGAAGTCTTTGCGTTGTATTAGCTAAAACATCTCTAGTTGCAGTTTCATCGCTTCCCTCAGATTTATACAATAATTTGTAAAATTCGGATACTGTTTCCATCATTTCTGCATTTGAGCACACTGATATTCCATCATGAGGCTTCAGTGAGCGCATTAATTTTGCTATACCTCTTGCATTTTCCAAGATACAAAAGTAACGTGTAGGCTTTTCACCCTCGGTGTGCATTTGTGCTCTTGACCTTATTTTGGCTCCATCAAACTGATATTGCTCTATTTCATTTAGTCTACCTTTTAACTTAACTAATAGTTCGTAATAATTATATTCCCCATCATTAATTTTCTTATTAATTTTACACAACGACCTCTGAAGCGCCTTTTTACGCTTTCGTCTTTCTCGTGCTTTCCTGATGGAATACTGCCTTGAAATATATTTCAGGTCTGATTTAACATCTTCCCACCAGTCTGTTATACATTCATACGAACCTCTTCGTTCATCCCAATGCCTCAAACAACTTTCCACACATTTGCGATAGCAACTATCTCGTAGCAATGCTACATTAAGTTTCCAAAATCCATCTCCTCGTTTGACCCAGTCAGCATTGTCTAATGTGATGGAAAACATATTGTGATCAGAGAAAGTTACTGGTTTTATGTTAGTTTTACACATGTAACATTTCAGTGATCGTTCTACATAGATCCTGTCTAACCTTGAAGCTAACCTTCCATCGGTTGAAAACCAAGTAAATTCCCGGCCTTCTGGATTTTCAATCCGATAAATGTCTACAAAGCTTTCATTTTCACAAATGTGTTTCAAAATATTATGCGATGTGTCATTAAAATTAGACCTAGAGTTTCTGTCTTTAGCCTCATCTAATATGCAATCAAAGTCACCGCCCATAATTAGGTTTTCAGGCGTTCTGTCCTGAATTATTGGGGAAACATCATTTAGAAATTCACGGCGCAATTGATGAGAGGTAGGTGCATAAATGCACATCAAATTTAAACTTGTGTTTAGTACATCAATTGATACACAAATCCATCGTCCATTTGTATCTGATGACGACGATATAACGTCAACATAGTTGAGACAGCGGGGCAGGATATGAATGGCCACGCCGGCACTATTATCTTGTGATAAAGAATACAAAAATCTGCTCTTTTGAAATATCTTTGAGAGATTCATACACCTCAGTTTTTTAAATGTTGGTCTCTTGTAGAAAAGAAATATCAACTCTCTCATTTGCTAATTGTTCAAGCAAGTGGCGCTGCTTGAATTCGATATTTAATCCTCTGCAATTGATGGTGCAGATAATCATAATTTGTAAAATGATGTTTACAACCGCCATCATTAAATTAAATCACGCCTCTCGTCGTTACATATGGCACTAACACTTCACCCCCTTCTGATCGGTACATTACCATTTCATCTTTCATCTGTGAACTCTGTGTTTGAATGGACACATCTGATTCTGCAACTGACATTGTATCATCATCAATATCATTTACGTCAATCTCAGATTCTGAGCTATTGTCTTCTTTATGACGCTTATTGCTACTTAAGTTACATTTGGCAGGAGCGTCATTTACCATATCTTCAAGCTGACTTAAATCAAGTGGGCTTAGCGGAAAATCGACTGAACTTTCCGTCTTCTGAGTCCTAAACTTATCCTGTCCTAATTTTAATTCATCTTTTAAGGAATTGTAAACTGGCTCTTCTGTAAGACCATAATTTTTCTGCGTGTCTTTTACAGCCACGTCTGGCTCCACTGCATTTTGAGTATTTTCTGGACGTAAGGTTATACCCTCCTCCAATACTTGAATTTCATCAACTGCAGTTACTTTAACAGGATTTGATGATTTGTTTGTGTCATTTTCAGTGGCATGAACCACAACAACAGCTTCCGTAGCGATTGCTTCAGAAGCATTTGACTCAGTTGCATCCTTTAATGGGCGATTATCTCCTGATACTGAGGGCTTGTTTTGATTTTTTGGACAGCGCCATTTAAAATGGTCAACTGAACCATAGAACAAACATTTGTTTCGATTGGGACAATCTGTTGCCAAATGGTCAGTACTGAGGCAGATCCGGCATTCTTTAATTTGCCCTCTATACCATAAGGGCAGGACAAAGCTGCCATCAAGCGTCAATCTGCTTGGTAAAGGGCTATCCACTTTATCAAACCAGATGCGTCTTACACCGTTTTCTAGCGTTCTGTCAAAGGGATATGTTTCCCGTTCAATCTTTTGCACTTTGCCATGCTTCTTGAGTTCATTCATGATTCTGTCATCTGGAATTTCTAGTGGAGCTTTCAACTTCACTAGCAATCTATCGGACTCGATTTCCTCTATGTTACAAACTTCGCCTTTTACAATAAGAAGATCTTCTAGAAGCTTTTCCTTGACCCCCTCATTTGACACTGTTACATTCCATAGAGTTTTGGTAACATTGATAAGGCCCTGCAAAGCAGCAGGTCCAGCGCCAACGACGTCCTTTAACCCATGATACACGCCGATAGCCGTGACACACCACCCATTACTTGTTATTTTAAGGATTAGGGTACGCTTATAGGTTGCCATGGTGTTTTATAAAAAGATTAAACCCATACTACTACAATATATAATACAAATAAATAGCACCAAGACGTCGGGGAAAGCGCTAAACACTAAATAAATAGTGTCCCCTTTTGAAACCTTGACCTCTACCAACAAATATACGAATAGAGAGTACAGTCGTATATTTGTTAGTTTGAACCACTTATTAAGTGGTTCACTAACACCTAACCGATTAAAGTGGTTTCCTAATGCATACTAACATATTACAGTCATATATTTGTTAGTCTGTTCGAGTTGACCGGGGACAGCCCCAAAGACGTTGCTATAAAGATTTATATAATCAAAGTACTAGGCTTGCGCTTACAAATGACAAAAGAATTAAATCTACTCACTCAAGCGATCTTGCCAAATATAATGAGCTAGCCAACACACCATAGAAATAGCGTACTGGCGCGAGGAGAAATGTATTGCATTAACCACAGTAAGAGGAGCCCTATTAAATGGCGGAAACCGCTCCAACCAAGACAAGAATTTACAAATTAAACATAAAGTTTGAAAGGAAATACTAATACGAATTATGTGTACAAAGTTTGTCTACAAAATCGCGCTAGAAACTAGCAAATTCTGGCAGCAATTGCAGAGCTAAATAAACGCGTGCGTTTACTTCGACTACTGCTACTACTACTACTACTACTACTACTACTACTACTACTACTACTACTACTACTACTACTACTACTACTACTACTACTACTACTACTACTACTACCACCACTAATACTACTGCTACTACTACTACTGCTACTACTGCTGCTACTACTGCTACTACTACTACTACTACTACTACTACTACTACTACTACTACTACTACTACTACTACTACTGCTGCTACTACTACTACTACTACTACTACTACTACTACTACTACTACTACTACTACTACTACTATTAGTACGACTAGGACTACGACTTCTGCTGCTGCTGCTGCTCCTACTGCTGA
Source organism: Chaetoderma sp. LZ-2023a (assembly GCA_034401795.1). NCBI lineage: Eukaryota > Metazoa > Mollusca > Caudofoveata > Chaetodermatida > Chaetodermatidae > Chaetoderma > Chaetoderma sp. LZ-2023a. Next base: position 27,751,818 of record CM067369.1, read on the forward strand.
TTCTTCTGCTGGTGCGCCCTCTGTGTTGCTGCTACTACTGCTGCTGTAGCTGCTGCTGTTGCTGCTGTTACGGTTGCTACTACTACTACTACTACTACTACTACTACTACTAATACTATTGCTGCTGCCACGGCCACTGCGACGGCTACACGCTAGGTGGGAGCTATCGCAGAATACACTGGTTCGAACACCGCCCGGGTCGAAATTGAAAAAAGGCAAAATTACATTCCAGATGATGAATAAGCTATATCTTAGTGCCAGTACGTCGTCAATGACAGGGTTCATAGAACTAATGCTTGACAATAATGAAAACTACATACTTGGGAGTGCCTAGTGATGTAGCAGAATAGGTCTTAGAAAAACGTAAAAGTAAGAATATTTGAAATGTGCACCATCAATTCCAGTAATTTCGTATGATTGTGATACGGGTAGCTATTCCGGTGAAAGAGGATGCATGTCCTCTAGATGCTGGTCTACTGGAAGACTACTCGCCTCCCAAATGCTAGGCGGACGGTGTCGCAGAATTCACAGCTTCGAACCCCGCTCGGGTCAAAAATTGAAAAAAGATAACAATTACATTCAAGATGATGAATGCGGTATATCTTAGGGCCAGTGCGTCGTCAATGGCAGAGTCCATAGAACTAATGCTTGACATTAATAAAAAATTACTACTACTACTACTACTACTACTACTACTACTACTACTACTACTACTAGTACTACTACTACTACTACTACTACTACTACTACTACTACTACTACTACTACTACTACTACTACTACTACTACTACTCATACTACCACTACTACTACTACTACTACTACTACTACTACTACTACTACTACTACTACTACACTCTTGGAAGCCTAATAATAATAATAATAATAATAATAATAATAATAATAATAATAATAATAATAATAACAAGAGGCCCATGGGGCCTGTGTCGCTCACCTGGAACATTTACAACTCAACTAATCTTTATGGAGTTTTACATCAATCAGTGCCACTTCCAATGACTTTCAGTCAAATGGTTATTTTGCAAAGGTTCTTTTGAACAATATTTAAGCAAAAATAGAAGACATCAGTACTAACAACAGAAATTGATGACATGAAGTCAAACTTGTATTAAGACACCCCTCAAGTGAGAATCAGAAGACAGCCTCTTATGGTAGCTGGTTTCTTAACCCTTTAATGGTCATGATTTTTCAGTAAAACAAAAATTTCAGGTTATGTCTATTTGCAGGCCAAGATATGGATCATTTTGAAAATGTATCACTGGAATGACTGGCTCGATTATCGAGCCAGTCATTCCAGTGGTAAATTTTCAAAAATACTCATGCTGGCCTGCAAATCGACATTCCTCAAGGCCACTGCAGAGGCAGGTTTTCGCTGGTTTGACCAGTAAAGGGCTAATAAAGTTCAAATACATTGCTTAATTGCATTTAGCAAATGAAGAAAATAGTCTTTAAGGCAGGTGGTCTCTTAACCCTTTCACCCATAAATCACGGAAAAAGTATATTCTTTATGATATAAAACTTATTTTGTTGAATATTTTGAAATTAATTTGACGCGAAGCCGTTGTGCCTTAGGCAACATTGGCTTTCCTTTAAACTAATTTAAGAAGGGTTAATACAGAGGGTCTTTATAGCAGGTTCAACTGAGTACATTCCAAACCATCCTTTTAACATGTGTACATCTTGCTGAATTGTCAAGTTCGCGAAGCAGCAGTTCATATAAAAAAATAATTTGACTGAGTCATAGCTGACTTATGCAGCAACAACTTTCAATGAATCAAATACATTTCAAAATATTTTAACAGTATAGGTATTAGAGTACACAATACATATCTTAAATATTTAGGCAGCAGTTGCAGGGAAAAGGTTAACTTGTTAATTTAGTTTTTATTTATTATGGTAATAAAAGCTGTCATATGTCAATGGATGGTGGAAATAAAACTCCAATTGCACATTAATTAACCATCTAACCATTGAACTTAAGAAAAGATCAATTTTCTCATAGAAAATGTCTATTTGCAGACCAAGACTATTTTTGAAAATTTACCACTGAAATGACTGGCTCGTTAAAAAGAGTCCGTCATTCCAATGGTAAAATTTTCAAAAATAGTCTTCATTTGGTCTGCAAATGGACATTTCTCAAGACCACTGCCGAAGCCATTTTTGGCTGATATGATGGCTAAAGGGTTAACCGTTTTCCTAACCTAGCAAAATAGGTAAGATATTGTGTCCTCTGATATCGATAGCCAGGTGAGCTAATAATAATAAATTGATAAGAAGCGAACCTTATTAACGCATTTAACTGGAAATAATGCGCTAAGCTGTTGCTTAACAGCTGTTGTGTAAGCTGTTGCTGTCAATTGTATAACAGCAAAAGCACTGTCTATGCCAGCAATGGTCTTCAGCAATGGTGTTTACAAACCGTACACCAGGCTTTCTAATACTGGCTTTGTAACAATTAATCTCTAGACATTGGTGTGACAAGGGTTGAATAGTCATGCTAAAAACTGTTGCTGCACTTGACAGTAACAGACATCATCAGCAAAACCATTTTCAAAATGTCCGTCACCATGCTACATGCTATCCAACAAAACTTGTGAATAACGCAATACTGAACTAAATTCATTGCTAGAATTAATTGGCTTTAACCCTTTAACCCTCAAATTTATTCAAGATAAATTAAATTTTCTCAAAGAAAATGTCCACTTGCAGACCAAGAGAAGACTATTTTTGAAAATGTATCACTGGAATGACTGGCTCGGCTATCGAGCCTTCATTCCAGTGGTAAATTTTCAAAACCCATCTTCTTTTAGTCGGCAAATGGACATTTCTCACGACCACTGTAGAAGCCGTTTTTGGCTGATATGAGTGTTAAAGGGTTAATGATGAATTAATTAAATACATCTTTTAGAATCAGTATGTGAATATGGTACACTTCATCAGCTCACTACCTCACAGGGTATTAATTTCATTTAAATCCTGAGAATTAGAGTTGTGGTTTTAAAGTACAAGATTAAATGTTTTCCTATGCTGGCTAAATATCTAAGATATGTATTGTGTATGCTGACATATATGACATTGAATATTTTGATATTTATTTGACAGAAAGTTGTTGCATGCTAAGGCAGCAATGACTTTCAGTCAAATTATTATTTTGAACTAGTGAATGATTACAAGGGTTTTAGAATGTAGTTAAACATGCTATAAAGACCACCAGTACTAAATGCCAATTTTATTACATGCCGCCAAGCCGTTCATCTGATAGATTCAGAAATGGCATGGTTGAAATCAGCATACTCATAACCCTGTACTAAACAAATTTTTGCTTCAAAAGCCATCAAATAAAAAATCCAATATGGCCGCCAAACATGCTGTATTTTGATTGGCCCACTGCTGCCATGTTTTTTTAATGGATCAACTTCCCTTGAATAAACTTTAATGGCCCTTAATCCCTAATTAGATCTGCCAAATTTCGATCACTTCAGCGGTTCTGGAGAAACTGTTTTGGCTAAAACTACGTCAACCAAAATGGCTGCTGAACCATTTGACCAATCAAGTTCCCTTGAACAAACTTGGTTCAGCTCTTGTCCTAGATCATATGTCATGGGGTTTGTTTCAATCCACCAAGTGGTTTCGGAGAAGATTTTTAAAGACGTTTAAAAAAATCGGCCAAAAATCAAGATGGCCGATCGGCTTCGTTTAAACAAATTTGAATCTCTACACCCTAAGGATGCTTCCTGCCAAATATAATTGAAATCCTCCCATAAGTTCTCGAATAGTAGACATTTTAAATTTCCCATTGCCTTAGTATGGGAGCTTTTGGCGGGAAAATGATCCAAGATGGCCACCAAACCGTTTATCCGACAGCTTTGAAAATTGCAACTTTGTGATCAGAATACCCAAAAAACCTATATAAAACCAATTTCAGCCTCAAAATCCATCAAATAAAAAAATCCAATATGGCCGCCAAACATGCTGTATTTTGATTGGCCCACTGCACCATGTTTTTTAATGGCTTAACTTCCCTTGAACAAACTTTAATGGCTTTTAGTCCCTAATCATATCTGCCACATTTCGGCCTGATCCCTTCAGCGGTTCTGGAGAAGAAGTCGTTTTCGCATTTGGCCAATCAAGTTCCCTTGAACAAACTTGGTTCAGCTCTTGCCCTAGATCATAATTCATGGGATTTGCTTCGATCCACCAAGCGATTTCGGAGAATATTTTTAAAGACATTTCCTAAAATCGGTCGAAATCCAAATTGGCCACCGGCAAAATTGGCCGGTCGGCTTCGTTTGAACAAAATTGGATCCCTATGCCCTAAGGATACTTGCTGCCAAAGATAACTTATATCGGCCTAGTGGTTCTTGAGAAGAAGTCGTTTAAAGGAAAAGGTTGACAGATGGACAGACAGACGGATGGACGGACAGACGGATGGGCGGACGGATGGACGGACACCGGACTGACGCCGGACGGTCGCCATGGCATAAGCTCACTTGGCCATTCTGGCCACGTGAGCTAATAATAATAATAATAATAATAACTAGATCTGTTCCAGGAACAGATATACGGCTTCCATGAGTACCTGCACTCGAACAAAAAACTCTTTTCTTGTACTTCATATTCAATCCAGTTCGCTGGTGAAATTCTGTTTCTAGAACTGCTCAAGATAATATTACTTGTCGGTCGGATCAATCGCCTAGGTATCTTTGGAGAAGATCTACTCACAAAACTGGTCAAATAATTCAGCTAGATGATTGACCATTCAGTAGAAAGCAGGTAAATAAGTAATTGACCATTCAGCAGTAAACAGGTTTAGAAGTGCATGACAATTTTATCTTTCTATTATTCTTAGTCAACACTGGAAAATCAATACCAAATCAATGAAGTAAAACTTAACATTTTGCAGTATAAGGGTTAATACAAATCTAATATTTCAACAGTAGAATGGTTAATAGGCAGGAACAACCTGCAGTCAAATTGTTTTGAAGAATATTCAGCAGATATCCTTAGCATCTACAACTAGATTGAATTGGTCGATGACACGTCATCACAAATCGCCACGTTCACGGCTTTGAACTTTTTATACCCCCACAACTGACCCCAGGGGATGGAGTCAAATGTAAACGTCTGTTTGCACTCTGCAATCATATGGGTAACTCACATGCAAATTTTCGTTGAATTTCGTCCAATAGTGTCCGAGGAGTTGATTTACATTCAATTTCATGATCTTTTGACCACATCCCACACCTCCTGGGCACCGGGCCAAATGCAAATGTGCTCATCCACTCTACATCGATATGGGTACCTGGCATACTAAATTTGGTTTAATTCTGTCCAACAGGGGCTGCATTACAATCAATCATATGACCTTTCGACCCCATCCCCAACCCCTGGGGCCGGGGCCAAATGTGCATGTGCTCATCCACTCCATGTTGATATGGATAACTGACATACCAAATTTGGTTGAATTCCGTCCAGTGGTTTCGGAGCAGATGCATTACAATCAATTTCCGCAGGTTAAAATTTTACCTTTTGACGACTTCCACACACCCTGTGGGGGTGGTGGGGGGGCGACGAAGCCAAATCTAAATGGCATTATGCCCTCTGCAATCATATGGGTAACTCAGATCTCAAATTTGGTTGTGTTCTGTCTAACGATTTCAGAGGAGTTGCGTTACAACTGATTTGACCTGTTGACCCCTGCCTCGCCCCCTGGGAAAGTAGCCAAATCTAAATATGGTCTTGCAAAGTGGAATCATATGGTAACCCATATACCAAATTTGATTTAATTCCACTGAATGGTTTGGTAGGAGATAGCGTGACGGACGGATGGACGGCGGATAAACAAATGGACAAACGGACAAAGGCGATTACAATATCCCCAACATTGTATTAAAACGTGGGGGATAATAAGTGTAAGTTTTAGATTGGCATTCATAAGTTCATGAGCTAACCAGCCCCATAGTCAACTTGCATTAAATGACAATTAAATCCCTATCACATTAATCCACTATACAACGTACATGAGACACCTTCAAAAGTGCCAAATCTGAGCTCGTGCAAGAAAACAACTTATAGGAAGACATTTTCACCATCAAAATCTTTCAAATTAAAAGTTCAAAATGGCCAGCTAAATACTCTGATTTGATGAGCACAGGCGGCTATGCCATAATAGCTATTGAGCTACCTTTAGTTAGCTTGAGTTGCATTCGTGAGTGGCCATGATTGGAACCTTTAAATATATCATCCTCGCATGTTTCGAATCTAGGCCAATTAAAGATAACATTTTAATTACAATTTCTATAATTTATGTGATAGGTCACGGTCGTATTTTTTGCTAAAAAGTGAGGTAAATGTTAATTGTTAAGTAGAATTACTCTGGTCAGATTGATCTCCCTTGTTATCAAGATAGCTCTGATAGGGCTCCCATAACTTATCCAATAGTGTACTGTGCATATGAATCATGGAAGTTAGTTTGCTAATGTTATGATTTCCCTGTTTTGGGAAGATAATAATAGGTTAATTAATCACATTAAAATGTTTCCAAAGGTGGTCTGTTACGACGTGTCATGCCTGTGGTTTAAGATGCAACATGTTTCACAATAACCACAAATAGCAATGCTTTTTAGAACAATCACCAATAAGACTAAAGTGGTCCACCTTAGATAGGTAGTCTAATGCAGTAGACTAATTAAGTGCGTAGATGTATGGTCCTATACTGTTATCATATGCTGGGCCTTCAATAGTTCATTCAATGCAAATTGCTTTGTTCTAATAAATAATGAAATTAAGAATCAGATAGAAGGAATAAGGAAAGAAGAGATTATACAGAGCAGACGAATTATACACAGTGCCAGTGCGTGTTAACTGTTATCTATAGTAATTAGTTTGGGTAAAAGACAGGGTCCTACAGTGTACTAGATAATACAGGGATCACATAAAACTCTCAGTAATGGGAGAAGTTGGTCCAAAATAATGAGAAAACTGTCAGATTGGGTACTGGAATAGAACTGAAGCTTGATGCATGGATGCTATATGGTATAAAAGTACATTACTGGCTTCGATTCTATCAGATTTGCAATTACAAGAATACATGCATACTATTCAGTTTGACAGTTCCAATTTGTTATCCAGGCTGAGACACTATGACATACAGGAATAAATTATGACCTAGGCTGGATCTGATTATGACGTAGGTGAAATTCATTGAACACGTGTCCAGAAGTCATTAATGGTCACATGAAGGTCCAGAAACCTTTATAAAGGGAAAAGCGCCCACTTTGGGCATTCCGTTTTTGATCATTCTTGGAATCACTTGTCATTCTCGTTATAAGTTTTGGACTTAGAAACAATAAGATTCAGAATCATTTGTTTAAAAGAAATATAAGTCTTTCATAAGGTCTCGTGTTGGATAATGAATTGTACTGAAATATAAAGATAATACTGACAAGAATAAAGAAAGTGTTATAAGAAATTTGCTTAGGAAATTAGTTAATTAAGAAGGAAAGTTTAAATGTTAGATAATAAATATTTGATAAAAGAGAATAATTCATCTTAAATTATAAACTGTGGAATGAAGATCTCGTGCAATAATGATTAATAAAGATTAGATAAGTGACCCTACATTGTCTCAAAGTTGTGATTTAGCTTAATTCGTTCAGAGAATAAGAACCACTGAATATTGAAACTTAACGGACATCATTGTGTTTTGAGAGATTATCATCCGCTTGAGGGTGGATCGTCCCCCAGATCCACAAACCGAACGGTGATAAAGTGGTGGAGTATCTTCGGGTACAATTCTCGGACAATTTCTGCAAGTTTTGTGCAAGTATTCAGTGGTAATATCTTCAGATCCAGCAATCCGGTAAGAGATTTAATTAATGAAAATGAGCATGAACAAAAACTGATCGATACTGATATTTTAGAGCCAGCTTGGAATGCTATCTGCTTGACCTGAGCTATGCACGAGCATAATACAAACAATTTGGCTACAGCACATGTATTGATTTTCGTGAAGTGACTGCGCATAATAGAGCTGTTAATATGATTAGGAAAACGAACAACAAAGAACCTTACTAGATTAAAATATTCAACCAATTTTAAAGTAACCAATCTACGCTGTAAAAATGGTGACATTTCGAATATTATTGACTTTGGATAGAAGAGAGATAAAAATTACTTAGGCAACGGCTGCATGAACTTATTTAACACAGCCATGAAGTATGATGGACAACACAGTTCATCCACAAAATGCTAACTATGATACCAGAAACTGGGCAAAAATTACAAGCGCAATTGATGAGAAATGGGATGGTATTCAAGTAGAACTTCATAATAGCATTAGTGGATTATCAAATAGGATTAATATGGATAGAGAAATGCCTCTTTTTGACTTTTTCCACGGACGGGCAAATGAAAATGCGGACTCGTACATAAAAAGATTTAACCGTTCTGCAGCACTAAAACAATGGAACGATCAACAAAAGATAGATAATTTTTGTTTATTAATGAAAGACTCTGCTCAAACATGGGTGGATTTACTTCCTATGACAGAAATTACGTCATTTCAGATTCTTTGTGACCGCTTTTTGGAACGGTTTAAGCCACATTCATCAAACCGATGGATTCAGATAGAAGCTTTTTCTGGCAGAAAACAATTGCCTAGTGAAACAGTAGAAGACTATTTAACAGAACTGCAAAGATTAGGAGCCATGTTAGATAGATCAAATGACCTAATCCTTGAGTGTTTTATCAGAGGACTAAAGCCTCATCTACGTAATTATGTTATGCTGAAAAACCCACAGAACTTGACAGAGGCCACAGATTTGGCTAGAACGGCGCAGGCGGTTGGGCTACAGCAGACAAATAGTGAAGACATAACCTTTATGCTTGAAGAGATCAAATCAGAATTAGCTAAATTACCAACACGTGTACACACGATTAGCAATATACAAACTAGGAGAACACCATCGCCATCACCCACATTTAAACCAAGAGTTAATTTTAATACGAGAGAAAATGGACAAAATCAATATCAAGGCTCACGTTACACCCAGACAGTTAATGGCAATGCAGGCATGCAATTACAGAGAACACGACAGCTTTCTTGTTACCGTTGTGGAGGTGAATACAATAACAGACATGTGTGTCCGGCTTTGAGGCTAAAATGTAACTATTGTCAAAGAATCGGACATTTTGCACGTGTTTGCAGGCAGAGGGGTAGAAGCAATCCAACTCCATAGGGGCACGGGCCTCACCTGATTGAACAGAAAAATAAAGCATCCAAACAGGGAGGCCAACTTCTGGAAAATTTTGAAAATATGAATCCACCTAAAAATTATAAGAATGACACAAAACAAATTTCTGAAATTCCAGTCTATATAAGCTCTCTTTCCTCCCATAATCATGTCAGAATTTCTGTGAATAACCACAGTATGAATGCTTTGGTTGACACAGGTGCTATTATCTCTTGCATGAATTATGATACATATCGAAAAATGAAACTAAATAAAATATTTCCTTTGACAAGTGCAAAAATACCTTGGGTTCAGGGAGTGGATGGATCACAAATTAAAGTTAAGGGTATTGTAAGTCTACCTGTTTACATATCGGCATTACTCTTGTTCAAGACTTCCATGTGATTCCAAACTGTGCTTATCCAATAATTTTTGGCATAGACTTTTTACAAACACAAAAGGCTACGATTGATTTTACTCAAAATACATTGCTTTTACAAGTTGGGATGTCAAAATGTTCTTTACTGTCACAAGATGTACCTAAATTATCCCTTTTAAAAATCAAAAAGTCTATCACGGTACCCAAAAACTCCATATTGCAGATGGCGATTCCAATGCAGCATCAATGTTCAGCCAAGATAATGCTACTAGAACCATTGGATAGTTTGCGTGAGGAAAAATCAATATTGGTTCCACACGCGGTGTTGTCTGGCAGGCAGGAGACCTTGTGCTTGCATTTCTACAATTACACTGATTCACATGTTGTATTGGACAGGGGGACTCCCATTGCTAGGCTCTCTCTGCTGTCTGCAGAGATGGTTATTGATTTTTCTCCCTCAGCAGCTACACAGAATACTTCACAAAATGAGACTGGTTTCATAGCTGCTGTGGACACTGAATGGACATCTGAAAATATGAAACTTGCATTGGATCTTGGATTTGATTTACAAGGGGCTGATATAACAGATAGTCAAAAACAGCAATTGCTAATGTTATTAGGACAATATCATGATATTTTTGCAATGAAACTGACTGAATTGAGCTTGGCTAAGGTCCCAGCACATAAGATAGAAACTTATGATGAGATTCCAGTCCGCAGACGATACTACCGGTCGACACCTGTGATGCGAGAGATTATTGATCAGCAAATAGACGAGCTATTACAAGCCGGGATAGTGGAGCCTAGTGATAGTGAATGGGAATCACCTGTTGTCATGGTTCGGAAACCAGACAAGTCATTTCGCCTTTGTTTAGATTTTCGTAACTTGAATCAAAAGACAATACAATGTACGTTCAGCATACCACATTTTGATACTATAACAGATCAAATAGCTGTTTCTCATGCACAGATTTTCAGCACGTTAGATGTTACATCCAGTTTTTTTCAGGTTACATTAGATCCTAGTACTGCGCACAAGACCTCTTTTCAAAGTGAAAAGTTTGGCAATCTGCAATTCTGTGGGATTCCATTTGGGTTGAAGAATGCTAGTTTCTGCTTTCAAAGGGTTATAACAGAACTGTTGAAAGGTATCACTTGGGATTATGCCATGCCATACATCGATGACATAATTGTTTTTAGTCCAGATTTTGAGACTCACCTTCAACATTTGGAAAATGTATTTGAAAGATTCAGGTCTGTCAATCTAAAACTAAAGCCTTCAAAATGTCACTTTGCACGTGCATCCATTAGTTATCTAGGTCATATATTAACTCCACAGGGTATACAAGTTAATCCTGAAAATACAGAAGTCTTAAGAACTTACCCTAGACCCAAACCTGCGAAACACGTTAGACAATTTATTGGCTTGGCCTCATTTTATAGGTCCTTTGTACCAAATTTTGCTGACATAGCTAGTCCTCTTAACACCTTGCTTCGTAAAGATAAAAAATTTCAATGGGATGAGAAATGCTAAGAATCTTTTAAGGCGATAATACAGGCCTTGCTATCTCCACCTGTATTAAGATACCCAGATTTTAAAAGACCTTTCTCTATATATACAGATGCAAGTGGAACTGCTTTGGGTTATATTTTGGGACAACGGGATGATGATGGTAAGGAGTATGTCATTAGCTATGGAGGGAGATCTCTATCTGATGCAGAAAGGAAATATTGTATATCTGAACGAGAGATGCTTGCTGTAATTGCTGGTATCAGGAAATATAGAGAGTACTTGTTGCATGCAAAATTTTATATATACACAGATCATGCTGCATTAAAGTGGTTATATGCTACAAAAGACACTAGTGGTCGTCTGGGAAGATGGGCGTTATATCTTCAACAATATGATTATGAAATCATATATAAATCAGGAAGGAAACATGAAAATGCTGACACTTTAAGTAGACGTCCATACCCAATGACAGATGACATCACAAAAGTTCGATCTGATGCTGAGCCAGATGATGTATCACCAGCTATAAATGCTATCGCACTGGCTGAGAAAGAATATTCAAATATAACACCTATTCAACATGCAACAGAAATATTAGCTGTCAATCAAGATGCTGTGACAGTGGCTCAGAAGGCTGATTTTGATTTTTCTATAATAATTGACTATATACAAGATAGAAGTCTTCCGGAGGATGAGAAAATTGCCAGACGAGTCATGCTAGAAAGTCAGGATTACATAATCGATCAGGGTGTACTTTACCATTTATATTATCCGAGATCAAAGGGTAGTAGGGCTGACAGGTTGATTAAGCAATTAGCTGTTCCGCATACATTACGTGATGATATACTTCTTTCATATCATGATAGCCTTCTGGCAGGTGGTCATCAGGGGATTGAACGGTGTTTTCAAACAATAAGGCAGAAATATTTCTGGCCGACTATGTACCGTGATATCCAATATTATGTGAAATCTTGCATAATATGTCAACAAACAAAACGTCAGGCACATGCTAAACCAGCTCCATTACACCCACTTCCAGTGAGAGATATATTTGACACCTGGCACCTCGATATCCTTGGTCCATTTCGTCAGGATCCTCAAGGGAATCGTTATTTATTGGTTTGTGTAGAATCTTATAGTAGGTGGCCAGAAGTCTTCCCCATACGTAATATGGAAAACACAACAATAGCAGACATTTTCTATAAAGACATAATTTGCAGGTATGGTGCTCCATCTTATCTGATAACGGATCGAGGCTTGTCATTTCTTTCTAAATTGATGACTGATTTGTGCAATATCTTTTCGATAACAAAGGTAAATACAAGTTCTTATCACCCACAAACAAATGCTGCTGTGGAACGGATGAATGGCGTTATTTCCAAAACGCTATGTGCATATTGCTCTCCTGATCCTCTCTGAGGATTGGGCAGCTCTTGTACCAGCTATATTATCTGCATATAGATTTAGCCCTGCCACTCAAAGTAGTTTATATAGTCCTTTCTATTTAATGTTTGGATGTGAGTGCAGACTGCCTATCGATGTTGCGTTAATACCCACAACCCCACCAGTGAATCCACATGTACAATTAGAATCAATCATGAATAATTTAGAAATAACTCGAAAAATAGCAAAGGAAAATATCATGGAGGCACAAAAGAAGTACAAAGCATATTATGATAGGAACACAGGTACACCTCAGTATAGTGTTGGGCAAAAGGTATGGCTTCTTTGCTCGCATACTAAACCTGGGTTGTCTAGAAAATTGACATACAAGTACATAGGTCCATATTACATATGCACACATCAAGGCAATATTACATATAGGATACGTAAATGTATTGATAACTCTCTGGTGCAATCATATGTACATGCTAATCGCCTCCGACCTTATGTTGATCCGAAACTAAGGCCTACAAATCCGCCATTGGAGTACATACAATCTGAAGAAGAACTTAATCCTGAATTAATTCAAGCTCATCCAGAAGAAGAGGAAGGATCGACTGCTACTGATGGAGTATTGGAAGACAAACTTGACACTCCTTCTCCACCGATAGACATTCAGGTGCAAGATACTGACGTGCCTGAATTGGACAGCTCAACACAGGAGATACATCCATCTGAACATGACACACCTGTAACTCATGAAGTTGACAGGATCATGACATGTAGAAATGTACATGGAAAGAAGTACTATAAAATCAGATGGAAAAATAAAACGTCACCACCTACATGGCAGTTGGGAGATACATTGCCTGGCCAGCTAATTAGAGAATTTCATGCATCACGCACACATACTGGTCGCGTAAGACGTAGAAGGTAGTACATACGCATTGTAATGATTAACCCACACCGGGACTAATAACATTTAGCTATGTATGACATCTATATGGCTATTTCATGTATCTTTCACAGGTCTTCTCTTCCTACTACTATGAATTTGATTATACTTTATGCTTGGCTTATCTCCATCTTTTCTATACAATTTTATTTCATTTCTATAAGAGACCTGTGGATCATGCTATCTCACATGTCCCTAGTGTTGGTGAGCATTGCATTGCTCATAGGTAGACCACACAGAGAAATTAAACAAAGGATTAATTTCGGTGTCATATTTCATACACATGAATTGATGGATATTGCTGAGCAAAGATGGTCAATCTCTTTTGAAGTGAAATTACCTGATGCTGCAATACACGCAATTATACACGAGTATTCGTGTGAGATGTTACTACTGGTACAAAAATGAAATGCAAGTAATGATAATTACTTTGTTCAGGTTGGCATTGTTTTTGATTACATTTCTACGTTATGTGCGTCTATACTTACTGATGTTAGGGAATCCATGGAAAGATTAAAGACAACCTTGCCACAAGATGTAGCTCATTCTACTGATTCAAGGACACGTCGAGCAATCATTCCGTTTGTTGCGACAATTGCCAAACATCTTTTTGGAATTGCTACAACATCAGATGTTCAACGGGTTGCTACACATGTAAATAAGATTATACAGCATATGAGATCCAGCAATAAGAATTTTCAGACACATGAATTACATATGTCGTCTTTCATAGCTGCTACAAATGATAGATTTCGAAATCATATGAAAGCTATAAATGACAATCATCGTAGCTTACAATATGTGCAGAAGACAATAACAAACATTTCTGAGGCTTTGCAGACGCAATGTTGAACGATGACTCGCTTTATGGTCGATGATTTGCACAGTGCTATCCATATCAAAAGTGTACTTCAAGAATTCTTAATGGCGGTTAATGAGCTTGCACATCATCGTTTGTCACCTACACTGGTCCCTCCAATGCTTTTGCAAGAGACATTAAGAAACATACAGAAGGAATTAATGGACAAACACCCTAAATTTCGTCTTGCACACCTTGATACTGGATATTATTATATCAATCAATATGTCGACGCCTATCTACATGGGGATTCAGTTATTTTACAATTACACATACCGGTTACACAACATGTCAACCTTTTTACTGTTTACCAAGTAAATATACATCCCGTACCTTTAAGTGATGCTATTTCTCATACCACTGAGTTGGTAGGTCTTCCTGATTATTTTGCCATAAACAATGACAGTTATTTTCATTTGACATCTTCTGAGTACACTTTGTGTACTGGTAAGCTGTTTCTTACATGTCCAAATAGTGCAGCTACTATGTCTTTGAATAAACCATCATGCTTGTCGGCTATATATCAAAATGATCTAGGTCAAGCACATAAGCTGTGCGAGTTCAAACTAAAACCGAACAATACACGACCATATGTTGTCCAAATTGCACCTGCTACTATTCTAATGTCAAATATCAGTACTGCTGTACTGTCATGTGACAAGAAGGTAAATGACATAGGAGGGTGTGCATTTTGTGTTATACAGTTGCCTTGCTCATGCAGTTTGTTAGCCAATGGTTATTACATTCCGTCTAGTCTCACAAACTGTCATGATCTAGATGGTACTGTTACAAAATCATATGGGGTGAACCTGGGTCTTCTATTACATTTCTTTTCACCTAGTAATCTTTCACACCTTCTGGGTGATACACTTTATAAAATGCTGGTCCCGTTTGAAATCTTTGCATACCTTTTGGTAGATGAAAAAGAAAAAAAAGAAAAAAAAAGGGAATCTGATTTGGATTTGAGAGGAATTGTTCCTCTGTTTTGGGCTTAAGAGAGCACATAAAGTTGACAGGTGTATACATTATTTTTTTGGTTTTACGAATACACGATGCGTCTGATTGTCTTGTTTACTATGATAGTATTTGTGTGAACAGCCTACGCATGATTATGAATTATACTTTACGTTTGGGTTTTTTTGTCCGAATTTTGCCTCTATGGAACCGATGGATATGGTCGGATGTGTAATTCGCCTGCAGGTACGCGTTCCAATTGACTTTGGATGAAGTTAAAGGCAATGGCAATGGGCCATGAAAGGATGGAAAGCCAGGCTCTGGCTTTGTTGAGGGCGAGGCATATATCATATGCTGGGCCTTCAATAGTTCATTCAAGGCAAATTGCTTTGTTCTAATAAATAATGAAATTAAGAATCAGATAGAAGGAATAAGGAAAGAAGAGATTATACAGAGCAGACGAATTATACACAGTGCCAGTGCGTGTTAACTGTTATCTATAGTAATTAGTGTGGGTAAAAGACAGGGTCCTACAGTGTACTAGATAATACAGGGATCACATAAAACTCTCAGTAATGGGAGAAGTTGGTCCAAAATAATGAGAAAACTGTCAGATTGGGTACTGGAATAGAACTGAAGCTTGATGCATGGATGCTATACGGTATAAAAGTCCATTACTGGCTTCGATTCTATCAGATTTGCAATTACAAGAATACATGCATACTATTCAGTTTGACAGTTCCAATTTGTTATCCAAGCTGAGACACTATGACATACAGGAATAAATTATGACCTAGGCTGGATCTGATTATGACGTAGGTGAAATTCATTGAACATGTGTCCAGAAGTCAATAATGGTCACATGAAGGTCCAGAAACCTTTATAAATGGAAAAGCGCCCACTTTGGGCATTCCGTTTTTGATCATTCTTGGAATCACTTGTCATTCTCGTTATAAGTTTTGGACTTAGAAACAATAAGATTCAGAATCATTTGTTTAAAAGAAATATAAGTCTTTCATAAGGTCTCGTGTTGGATAATGAATTGTACTGAAATATAAACATAATATTGACAAGAATAAAGAAAAAGTGTTATAAGAAATTTGCTTAGGAAATTAGTTAATTAAGAAGGAAAGTTTAAATGTTAGATAATAAATATTTGATAAAAGAGAATAATTCATCTTAAATTATAAACTGTGGAATGAAGATCTCGTGCAATAATGATTAATAAAGATTAGATAAGTGACCCTACATTGTCTCAAAGTTGTGATTTAGCTTAATTCGTTCAGAAAATAAGAACCACTGAATATTGAAACTTAACGGACATCATTGTGTTTTGAGAGATTATCATCCGCTTGAGGGTGGATCGTCCCCCAGATCCAGAAACCGAACGGTGATACTGTAATAGCAATGGGTTTGAGAACCACCACTCAAGCAGTTCACTTACATAGGTGGTCATAGAACATAATTGAGTGCTAGTCTCTAAGAACCACCATCAGCATACATCAGCAATTCTGTCTTAGCGAATATTGTTTCTGTCTCTAAGAGCAGTGTTTCTGAGAATCGCCATCAATAAAATTCAAGTGGTCCACTTCCATATTATTCAATATTTTCTTGTATCACATTTAACGCACTATGCAAGCGTATTAATAATTAATTAACTAATAGAAATAGCAATGCAAAACTCGAGCTCCTTAGTATTTCATACTCTATGAACACCACCCATGCAACAGAAAGCAGTTGCTAGTGGCCGTTGAAACATTATTAAAGCTGGAACATAGCGATCTTTTCCTTAATTTCCACTAATTTATACAAGTTTCATGTGCCAAGCACGCTATGTAATCCTATTAATAATTAATGAACTAGTAACAACTGTAACACATATCTCAGATGTCTTAGTACGTGTAAACATCTGAATACGACCCGTGCAACAGAAACCTCTTGCTACTGGTCGTTGCAAAGTTATTAAGGCTGAACGTAGTGATTTATCCACGTTTCCCAGAATTTATGCACGTTTCGCGTTCAAATGTCTCTATGCGTTATGTAACTGTATTAATTTTTAGCTTAGTATTTCCTGGCTTCAGAACAGGACCGTTGCAACAAACACATGTTGCAATTAGCCATTGTAGACGTATTAGGGCTGGAACATAATGATATATTACATATCATCACATAGTTGATGCAACTCTATCTCCCTCGTCCCTTCAACTACCCCCCCCCCCGCCTCCATCTCCCTCCTCTCTCCTCCCTCTCCTCTCTCTCCCTCTCACTCGTTTCAACCGTATATATGAATGGTGGTTATCAATAAAACTCAAGTGGTCTACCTTAGATAGATAGTCCTATGCATTAGGCTAAATAATCGCTTAGATGGGTGGTCCTATACAGGAATAGCAATGTGTTTTTAGAGTCACAACTCAAGTGGTCCCCTTAGATAGGTGGTCATATGCAATACTTTTACCCGCTAATTGTGAAGAAACAATCACCATTAGCTATGTTTTTAAAACAACCCTTAATAAAGGTCACGTTATCATATACGGCAATTGACCGCTAATACTTAAAAAACCACCATCAACATACATCAGCATCTATGTTTTAGTGAACGCTGTTGCTGCCTTCAATAACAATGTTTTCATTGACTAAACTTGGTCAATAAAGGAGTAAATGTCAGCATATATTATAGTACTTTTTCCACCACATTTGTAATAGTTATCCACATACAAAGCATGCGCGCACTGCAAGCGTGTGTTCAGTGGGTGGAGAGGGTTGCGACATCTGTATGGACACAATGCAAATAATTTGTCCGCCATGCAATGCATAATAAATAGCATTGTATTCACTCAAAGGTCAATTGCCTATTGTGTAATAACTCTATCTATCTAGCTAACTCTTTAACGCTTACGCTGACCAAAACGGCTTCTGTGGTAGTCTTGGAAAATGTCCGTATGCATATCGAAAGAAGACTATTTTTGAAACATTATCCTCTCTGTCTCTCCACCCTCTCTCCCCTCCGTCTCCTGCTCCTACCCATCTCCCTTCCCTCAATCCCTCCCTCGCTCCTGCCATCCTCTCCTGCCTTCCCTCAATGCCGTCCTCTCTCTCTCTCTCTCTCTCTCTCTCTCTGTATTATATTATAATGTGATCCTATTGTATGATGACACAAGATGGAATGGTACCGAGTGCAAAATGCATGCACCAACATGAGCTAATACATTGATAGCTGTGTATGATCTTGCAACGTCAAAATGAACAGCCTTGCGTATTTAAAATGTCATGACATTTGATTGCAGATTTCACAAATACCCAATTTGTCCCACCCTTTAAACAGCGTGACCAATGCTTCTGAATTCCCGGTTGCTAAGATGCTGCTGCTGTGCCCGAGAGCAACAACATTCCGCAACATCATCATCAAAAAGAAACATTGGAACACTATAATTTAAAGAACAGCCACAAAATGTGTAGGGGACAATCTAAATTTGTGGGTTAATTTTATGTGCACCGTACGTTAGCCAGAATTGCGGTACAAGCGCACACTTCTTTATTAACGGCAGTGTACAAGTAGTTTGCAATACAGACCCGTTCATGATCAAGAGCCAAAAATAACCCAAATTGACTAGCTTCAATAATGAACAAACTACCAAATTGGACCTCTAAAACTAATGCCGGTGTTTTGTGCTACGTTTTTGCAACAAAATTCAGCAACTGAATGATCATAGGTACATAATTAAATACTATCATTGACTATATAAATTCCAATCTACGGCGCAATTTGGACAAAATCATACCATCGGCTTTGAGTTCTCTCACTAATACAGATTGTCCAAGCATGGAGGAATATCAGCCTCAGCGCTTACGCTACAACCCGGCCAAATTCGGCATGGCGCTGAATAGACATAGAACACGGGCAATTATTTAAAACTTAATTTAGGCTACACCTCTTGCACGGGGCGTGACCTAGCTCTCAAACAACGAAAAGTTGGAGATATCGCTTAGATGGGTGGTCGACTTTGACGCAAAATAGAGGTGCTTCATTACATGTGACAAACTAGCATTACATACGGGGGTAGGTGGTGAGTGAATGGGCGGCGAAGCAACAACTCGTTATATACGCTGAGAGAAATGTAAACAAACTCGGACAATCATCATATTAAATATTTCAGTTCCCTACAGATAAATACTCATGACTGAAAGTTGCTGCTACCCTAAATAGCAACAGGTTTCACCAAACATAATACGATAATTGTCAAGCAGGCTACAAGATTTCTCACAAAAATCCAGTCTTGTTTCACTACATACAAGCAGTTGTGGCATAATTAACTCAGCCCTGCTAGAAGGAAACGGGTTAATTTTGAATTTGAACGTTTATTGATATCACTTCTCCGATTATCTATTTAACCCTGCCCAATGCTCAATTCATCACCAGTTCCTGGGAAAATGCCCTAGCTGGTTACTTAAAAACAATTTGACTGAACGTAATTGTTTCCTTAGGTAGCAACAACATTCAGTCAACGTTCTTTTAAAACATTAAGTTGGTTATCTTCAGAAATAAAAGCGCTTTTAGATCGATCATTGGATAAATAATTGTGTTGAGATCAGTGCGAAATTGAAATGCTAGCCTTTTCTATGCAGGTTAATTATCACCCCACCCACTGTGGTTTGACCCATATCATTGGTCTCATTCATTCTTTACATGACACTAAAACATTTCATGATTGCTTGTTCAATGAATAAGCAGTGTAACAGTCTATTTCATTCTATTTTCAGAACAGTTATCAAAGAAACCAAAAACGATTTGGCTGATTTAAAAAAAATAATTTGGCTGCATGTTGTTGATACCCTAGTCAACAATAATTTTCAGTATATTTCTGTTCGGAATCGACATTATAATTCTGTCAATAACGATCTCATTGGGTGCCTAAGAATGTGTCAGTAAAGGCGGGTTAATACAGGGCAGTTGAAAAAAAGAAATGATTTTGGAGACCGAGGCTCATAATTTGCCATGAACTTAAAAATAATGATGTTACTGTCCATAGATTGACCATAATGCACTGCATATGCAGCTATGCACATCAGTGATATTTAACTCAGATAGGCCCTCTGACACAGCTCGTCAAAGACTGCCTGGTGTGCGCATTCTTTCAAAGTGCTATCACACGAAGAGAGGGACATAAAATTATTAAATAACTTAAAGTACTCTATAATGGAATCTCCTTCCAAATGAATCTTTAAAATACTGAATATGTCCCATAGTCTGATGGGACCAGTTAGCGAGCGTTGTTGTTTATTTATTACAGTCATATAACCATAGAGGTATCCATTGCCAGCAATGCCCCTCCGATTTCTAGCTATGCTAGACAGGGTTATAATGTCCATCAATTGTACAAATTGTAAGCCCTATGTCCTCAACATTTAACCCTTTAATGACTAAATCTTGTCAAAAAAACTAAACATTTTCTTGATGAATGTCTTATTGCAGGCCAAAAAAATTGTATTTTGAAACTTTGCCACTGGAATAACTGGCTCAGTAAGCGAGCCAGTCATTCCAGTGGTAAATTTTCAGAAATAGTTTTCACTTGGCCTACTAATCGACATTCCTCAAGACCCCTGCAGAGGCCGGTTTGGCCAGCTTCATCATAAGAGGGTTAAGGCCCTATGTTTTTAACATCATGTTGAATATTTTGAAACTATTTCACTGGCGTTGTTGCAGCAACAACACACAGTCAAATTAGTTTCAAAATATTTTTGAACATTTAAAGGTCTCTCTGAAATGGTCTATGACGAGTTGCGTTACAATCGATTGGTGCCCACTTTTGTCCCCGCCCCCTACCCTAAGTTGGTCCCAAGATAAAAATAATTCCTTGTTTTGTAGTCTATTCATCATTGGCTTGACAACGATATGTGACATGACCACCTTTGCATAAATTAAATTTTTTACCCACAGTCTCCACCCCATTGGCGTCATGACAAAATTTCAAAAGTGGCATGCACATCCATGGTCATGTATGATCATACCAGAAGTTTCAGGTTTCTGCGTGAAATGGGCTAGGAGGAGTTGCGATGGTAGCTCTTTTAAATAGACTGTTAAGATTGCCTTTCTGTTGCAATTTTTTAATTTGTTCAAGAAAATTTAAATTTTCTCATGGAAAATATTTATTTCGAGACCAAGAGAAGACTATTTTGAAAATTTACCACTGGAGTGACTGGCTCTGTTATCGAGCTAATAATTCCAGTTGTAAATTTTCATAAATAGTCTTCTCTTAGTTTGCAATTGGACATTTCGCAAGACCATTTCAGATGCACTGAAGAAGGGGTAAAGGGTGAAATCTAAAGTTGTCGCCAACCGATGTAGCTAATTGAGACAGGAACTACTTTTACCGTCACGCTTCTAGTATTGAAACACACCACGCATTTGTCAACTCAAGAAAACTGAATAGATAAGATTCTGAAACTGGTTGGAGGGCTTGGGTAGGGATATATGACGGCTGTGGCCACAGTTTCCAGTAAAATTTCTTTCAATACATTCATCAACTTACGCAATACTTCTAGTATTATCAGGAAAATAAGATTTTAGCACTTTAGGGTTCAAAGTGTTAAAAGCTAAATCACTAATCCGCTCTATTAAGAGAAGACTATAATAGTGCATTTAAGCTGCAAGATCACTCAAGCCTGTTTATAATGGGCACTGTATGGTCCATCAAAAAGTGGTTGTTAAAGACAGATAGTCAGTTAATACAAATTATTCGCTATACTATGCAGCGTTTTTGGACCAAAAGATGGTGGTTGCTTACGGCTTCTCGTCATACCACCACCCCTTTTAAAGAATAACCATCTTTTGGCGCCAGAGCGCGTGTTCGTCTTTGGGTAATAAATATCTTCCTGGTTATAAGCCTGAATTTCCATCTGATGGAGCTTTATCATGAAAGCTATATAAAATCATCATTACTAGATTGACCTTTTTCCGCTGATGCCTAAATATTTAAGATATTATTGTGTGCTCTGACATCTATGTTGTTGAATTTTTTGTAATGTGTTTAACTGAAGGTTGTTCCTCTCGCAGAAATGACCTTCAGTCAAATTATTTTTAAAGAAACAACTCAGTCTACCAAACCATGTTGCTAAATAAACTTGGACATTCGGCTACAAGGAACACGAGTGTGAAAGCTAAATTTGTCACCATAAATCTGCTCGATGGCGGAAACTGTAACAGATCTAACCTGTCTATTAAGGAACACCTCTGAAATTAGATCTTTGCTTTATATGATGTAGTGTTTTTCGGTAGTGCATATCTCGGCCGTTTATGGACAGATTATCTTCTAGTTTTCAAACACTCGTTCATCTATGCCCACGCTGATATGACAAAGGTCATAGCATTCCGGGATCCATGGCGCAAAAGAAGCCGATAGAAGAGGAATAGTAATAATAATAATAATAAAAGAATAATCAGAACAGTTTATAGAAAGATTCCAAGTCAAAGTTAGCATTCTGCAGTATAAAGGTTAATACAAATCTATTATTTTACTAGTAGAAGGGTTAATAGGCTGGAACAACCTTCAGTCAAATTGTTTTGAAAAATAGTCAGCATGTATCCTTAGCATCTACAATAAGTGCAAGTTTTATATTGGCATTACTAAGGTCATGGGCTAATCAGCCAGGTTGTCAATTGGTATTAAATGGCAATTAAATCCCTATTATATTAATATGTTTACCTAGAGCACTTACAGTAGCAAATGCCATTTGTTACCCCCATGGTAACTAGATATAAAATGACAATAAAATGTCACATTAATCATTTTTATTAGAGCCTCTAGCAAACTGTCTTCTACTACATAATAAAGAGGAAAATTAAAATCTAAATATTTCTGCACTTTACAAATCGATCTCGTTCATTTTCACACACACTCTGCAGACGGTCAACTAAACTATGTATAGCAATTTTCTCCATCAACATTCATCAAATAAAAAAGTTCAAAATGGCCCCCAAATGCTCGAACTTGATTGGTCAACCGTGCCGATACTGTTTGACCAATCAAGCTTTTGCGAACAAATTTCACTTGCCGTCATTGACTTATTATATTCACCAAATTTTAGCCAGATCGCTTCAGAAGTTCCAGAGGCGAAGATTATTTTGTCATTTATGACGTCATCAATATGGCCGCCAAATCCCCGAGTGCATCATATTCTCTTTGATTAATGTTGATCCTAGTTGGCATCTAGACCATAGAGGCCGAGTCTTGTATTGATTGACCTTCTGGTTTCAGAGTTTTGGTTCAATATCCACTTGCTGGAAATGGCTGGTAGAATAATAAAAATAATAATAACTAGATCTGTTCCATGAACAGATATACGGCTTCCAAGAATACCTGCACTTGAACTAGACATTCTTTTCTTGTACTTCATGTACAATCTAGTTATCTGGTGAAACTCCGTCTTTCTAGAACTTCTTTAGATAATATTTCTTGTCTTTCTGATCAATCGCCTAGGTGGTTTTGGAGAAGATCTATATACACAAAACTGGTCACAAAATCAGCTAGATGATTGGTCATTCAGCAGTAAACAGGTTAATCAGGGATTTCTTTGGACACTAAATCTGGTAACATGGAACCAGTTTGACTGTTCCATACCAGGTGCTTCGGGAGAAGTAACTAGCAGGGCAAGAGGTATTAGAAGATGGTTTCGGAGTTTTGGTTCAATCTACTTGCTGGAAATGGCTAGAATAATAAAAATAATAATAATAATAATAATAATAACAAACAGAACAATTACTCTAGTCTTCTAGAGCTCCGCTCTTGGAAGCCTAATAATAATAATAAACAGAACAATTACTCTAGTCTTCCAGAGCTTCGCTCTTGGACGCCTAATAATAATAAACAGAACAATCACTCTAGTCTTCCAGAGCTTCGCTCTTGGAAGCCTAATAATAATAATAAACAGAACAATTACTTTAGTCTTCCAGAGCTTCGCTCATGGAAGCCTAATAATAATAAACGGAACAATCACTCTAGTCTCCCCGAGCTTCGCTCTTGGAAGCCTAACAAGAGGCCCAATGGGCCTGTATCGCTCACCTGGAACATTGGCATTTCAACTAAACTTACTTAAGTTTTACATCCATCGGTGTCACTTCCAATGACTTTCAGTCAAATGGTTTAGTTTTCGAGATACTGACAACAATCTCTGGACTGAAATTTTGCATTAGTGATTTTGAACAATGTTTAAGCAAAAATAGATGATATCAGTGCTAACTACAGCTGGTTTCTTAACTGTCTCATTGCTGCAAGCCAGTGCAGCCAATACTTTCAATTTTCAAATGCAAGTCACTTGTTGACTATTTTGAAAACAATTCGACTGAAAGTTGTTGGCGGCTTAGCCACCAACAATTTCAGTGCAATTGTTTTCAATATATTTATCAGGTTCAGAGATATAACCTTTGGAATATGTTGTCTGCAAAAACTCAGTTAGACGGTTATTAGAGGTTTAAATACAATTGAAGTAAATGGTCTCTAAAGGCAGGTAGGTGGTCTTTATAGCAGGTTATTCCCCACCACCACACAATCCATTTAACACATGTGCATCTGGCTGAATCACCAAGTTAGTAGCAGAGGTAGGGTGAGCTGGCGTTGATTTAAAACAAAATTTGACTGAAATCATTGCTGCCTTAGGCAGCAACAACTTTCACTGCTGCCTAAGGCAGCAACAACTTTCAATCAAATACATTTCAAAATATTTTTAAGAGCTTAGATGTCAGAGCACATAATACATATCTGAAATATTTTGGCGGTATTGGAAAGGTTAATCTGTTAATTGGAATTTAATATCTAGTTTGGCAATAAAATCTGACATAGTGATAAATCATGGCCACGGCGGCCATGTTTTTTTACCTATCAACTTCCCATGAACAAACTTTAATGGCCCTTAGTCTATAATCATATCCCCAAAATTTCAGCCCGATCCGTTCAGCGGTTCTGCAGAATAAGTCGTTTTCACGAAAAATATGTCATCCAAGATGGCTACCGAACCATTTGGCCAATCAAGTTCCTTCGAACAAACTTGGTTCAGCTCTTGCCCTATATGATATTTCGCGATTTTTGAATCGATTCACTAAGCGGTTTCGGAGAAGATTATTAAAGTCATTTCCTAAAATCGGCAAAAATTCAAGATGGCCACCGGCCAAATTGGCTGATCGGATTTGTTTGAACAAACTTGGATCTCTATCCCCTAGGGATACTTCCTGCCAAATATAATTGAAATCGGCCCAGTGGTTCTTGAGAAGAAGTCGTTTAAAGAAAGAAGTTGATGGATGGACAGACGGACGGACGGACGGACGACGGACGGACACACGACGGACGGTCGCCACGACATAAGCTCACTTGGCCTTTCAGGCCAGGTGAGCTAAAAACGGCCAAAATCCAAGATGGCCGCCCGCTAAATTGGGCGATCGGCTTCATTTGAACAAGCTTGAACAAACTTGAATATAATTGAATTCGGCCCAGTAGTTCTCGAGAAGAAGACATTTTAACTCTCTCATTGCTTTAGTATGGAACCTTTTGACAGGAAAATGATCCAAGATTGTTGCCAAACCGTTTATCCAACAGTTTCGGAAATTGTAAATTTGAGATCAGAATACCCAAAAACATATATAAAACCAATTTCAGCCTCAAAATCAATCAAATAAAAAAATCCTATATGGTCGCCTAACACGTTATATTTTGATTGGCCGGGTGCGGCCATGTTTTTAGACGGATCAACTTCCTTTGAACAAACTTTAATGGGCCTTAGTCCCTAACCATATCTGTCAAATTTCGGCCCCGATCCCTTTAGCGATTCTGGAGAAGTTGTTTACACTAAAACTAGATCAACCAAGTTTCCCTAAATCACATTTCATGAGGTTTGTATCAATCCCCCAAGCGGTTTCGGAGACGAAAATTTTTTAAGACGTTTCCTAAAATCGGCCAAAATTGAAGATGGCCGATTGGCTTAGTTTGAACAAACTGGGATCCCTATGCCCTAAGGATGCTTGCTGCCAAATATAATTTAAATCATTCTTTCAAGAATCAAATTCTTGGTTCTTGAGAAGTCGTTTAAAGTGTAAAAGTTTACACATTTGTAGCACGCACTAACTCACGCACGCACGCACGCACGCACGCACGCACGCACGCACGCACGCACGCACGCACGCACGCACGCACGCACGCACGCACGCACGCACGCACACGCCCATACGTCAGTAGGCTATGTTCCCACGGCCACATGTCGGTATTAATGTCTGGAATGACTTTCACGTTCAGTTTGTCTGTAGATGAAGTGGTGAGTCAGTGTGGCCACTTTATTTGCAATCTGACACTTTAATGGTTCTCTGGTGCATGGATGTGTATGATCTAAGAGAGGGGTGGTAGTTTTAGCATGAAAGGATGGCTGATTTGTAATACTGTGGACAGTTGTGATGTGCTCTTGCGAGAGAATAGTTGTTGTTATTGTTGTTGGTAGAATTGGTTAGTCGTTCTGAGAGTTGAGTTAGATAGCTGGCGGATTGTTGTGAAGAGTGAGTTTGAATAGTATAAGAAGTTATAGAACGTATTCATCATAATCAACCGTGTATTCATCTTTATTAATCATAATTATATTATTGCTAGCATCGTTATAGTATTTATAGTTTTCAAAGTTGAAATATTTATTAAATTCGTAGAATAAAATGAGTGATCTAGATTAAAACGTGTATTTTCCTTGACTGTCGGCCATGGTTAACTAACTAAGTGACGTCATACATCAAATCGCTCGGCCTTACCAACGTCACAAAAGGAAGTTGACGGACGGACGGATGACGGACGACGGATGGACGGACGACGGACACACGACGGACGGTCGCCATGGCATAAGCCCACTTGGCCTTTCAGGCCATGTGAGCTAATAATAATAAATTATTAATAATAACTAGAACGCATGGAGAGAGGTGTTGACTCATGCCTTTTCTCTTGGCTTACTAAATTGTGCCCGATTTAAAATCTTAGCCGCAACTCTCACTCCCTGGGTCGAGATGAAATTAATACCCTATGAGGCGGAGGTTCTATGATGACGCTTATGGCGCATGCGTGATAAGTAGCAAAATAGCCTACCATATGACAGCTCAGCACCTGGCCGCTGTACACCGACTATATACCTAGATGACTGGTTTACTATAGAGTAGGACAGTCCACCCTATGCATAATAGCATTATACAAGTGTGTACTATATTCACATACTCCTTCAAATTTAATTAATTTATCATTAACTGTCTGACTGCTTCAAGCCATCAGACAATAATTTCAACTGACAATAACTACTGAATATTTTGAAAACAACTTGACTGAAAGTGGCTGGTGGATATGTTAGTCAAATCGTTTCCAGAATATTCAGCATATATCCAGAGCTAAACACTGGAAAATGTAGGCTGCAGAAATTCAGCAGTCAAACAGTTAAGCCAGTTTAGCTAGCAATACATTTAGCTCAATATTCAGGTATTAGCGAGTTTTATTAGATAGCGATGCATGTAATATTCTAAATGTGGTCATTTTGAAAATGGCAATGAGGATATCTGTTACTGTCAAATGCAGCAACAGTTTTCTGCAACACTTGTCACACTGATATCAAAAGATTACTTGTTACAAAGCCAGTATTAGAAAAGCTAATATAGAGTTTACAAACACTGTTGCTGAAGGCTGTTGCTGCCTAACAGCTTACACCACCCTTATTTCCAGTTATAGGTGGCAATAAGACCCCACTTCTTATCACGGTAATATGTTTAGTTATTTATTACTGCATGTTCTCTCCACACATGATAGGGATAATACATGTGGGATAATACACGTGCCTGCTATCAGCTGTTTACACTCATAAATCATTCAGAGCACATTTTCCCGCAATATGATGTCACAGCTTTAGCTCCGCCCACTAAATTCAAATTTTATTCAGCTCTCATGTTTATTTTAGCTAATTCTCATTTAAATGAATATGTTCCAATAATTTCTTAGAGATGACAGGACCAGTGCTATACCAAGAATGTACTGTGCAAATATCTAAGAAATCTGTAAGGGTTCTATACCTTATTTTTTTTAATATGCTACCTAGATGAGAAAGGTGTTTAGATTTTGATAGATGTGACACCAGCGCCATCTGGTGCCTTTTATAGTCAAGGTGGGCCTTTATTAATCCCACGTCTTTTACTGGTATAGCCAGATACTAGACTTTAGAGTGTTTGCGCTTTATTTCATCCTTGTTTCTTTTCTGATGGCTAATTCTAAGCAAGCTAAAGTTATTAATGACATCATTCAGGGTATGGTCACTCTCCATTCTCCTCTTTCCAAGTCGTTACCCTCTTTGAATCTGGCTCTGATTCTTTCAGTTTATGGGTGGACAGTTTTGAGTCTCTGGGCCCTGTCTGTCTCAAGTTTCTATCAATGGAGACTGCTTTCTTTATAGTAACTGTCTTAGTATGTATATTGCTTTTGCGCATAATCAATGGACTAGTCAAAGTTTTAATTTGAGGTTTCTTATTTAAAAAAACCAACCCATCTTTACACAGCACAGACGTGGTAATTAAATGCATGTGGTGGGTTAACATACACATGGATGTGGTGGGTTAATATATTAACCCTTATCACTCTGATGTCAAAATTAAAAATCTTCAAATTGATTAAAAAGTTGAACTGGTTTTTAACATATTTGCTGTCGTCATCCACCAAAATTGTTGCAAAATGTACACCAGTTTCTTTGCTATTGACACAGTACACGTTAGAATATTGACATCAGAGTTCTAAGGTTTAATATAAGTCATTTGCCTCATAACAAATTATTATGCTAGCAACGTTGAAAGTGTTAATAGACAAAACAAAATGTATATGTTTACGCTGGCGGGTTGATTATTAGAGCAGTCACCTTTGAAACTTAGACGCACTGAGAATCTATTACATCCTTATTTTACCATTTGAGGTGGCGCACCCCCCCCCCTCCCCACCCCATCACATACCCCACCCCCACATGCACGGGGCCACGCACACACGCCCGCCGGCAAGTACGCACGCACGCATACACGCACATTTCACGAAAAGTGGCGTTCCTACCATCCCTCTAGATGCCAGGCCAATGTGGAACATCTTCCGTATAATCAAAGTTACATTTTATCTGGGTTCCTGCCAGTCATCGCGTGGCTGTATTCTAAATGAGAAGCTCTGCCCTGGTGCGTAATCCGTGCAAGCTGAAGCCACGGGAACTAGCTATACAGGAGGTTTTGGCATTACAGTAGAAAAACCAATATGACTTATTCTTAGCTCACCAACTGTCTAGCATATATAGAAAGGTCGCAATGCACAGCGCTGAAGAGATATTTACTCTCGTCTTGCAAGGGGATGAGGTTATTGCGTTCTAGTCTCTCTATGCATCCGGATCCGATCTCGTTCAGATTTTAACACAACAATTACCCTTACTGTGAAAGAGAATGTCCATACTTGATCCCGATAAAGACCCGGCTGCGGATCCGATAGAATTATGACTTATTTTAATGACCTATCGGAAACTATTGGTTCGATTTGACTCACATCTGGACACACAAATGGCGTGACCGTTCACTAGGCTTACAAAACTTTGGTTATGGTCTGGAAATCAAAATCAGAAAAGTCCGAAAAATGCAGAAAATCTGAATATTGTTTATAATGTGACAAAAGCGGAGTTGCAATCGTTGATTCCACTTGTTTAATTTGCTGGGTAGAAGGGCATATATACATAGGAACCCCGAATTTGTAAAATCTAAAATCGATCACAGCTAAGCAGGGAAACTGTCGAGTATTTTGAAACTAATTTGGTAGGACCGTGGTGCGTCCATAGGCAAGAACAGCTCCAAACAATTTAGTTTCAAAATACTCAACATATTTATTAAATCCAGAAAGGATTTTGGTGTTTTGGGATTTTAGCTTTCAAAGTGTTAAAGCGACGGATGCGCAATTGGAAATACATTACAGAACATGAGAGAGTCATTTCAAACAACTCTCACATTTTAACAAGATCATCCATACTTACCGCATGCAAACACAATTAGAGAAATAGACGACGTTTTAGTATTCATTTTGAGGTTTGTTTCTGAACGCGATTGCTGAACACGAACACTAATTTATGCGAAATGGTACGCTCGGTCCGTTATAGTTGTATTCTAGGAGTAGCAGCTCTAAGCGGGAAACCTGTAACCGTACTGTCTGTACAATTTGTGATCTGGCAAGTAGAGCTGGTGCCGCCGATGCAGCGAATCTAGCCACGTGACCAGAGCTGTCCTCTAAATATAAGGCAACCAGTCTGAATGCTGTTAGTAGTCTCAAAGTTGTTCGATAGTCTGCCATTCACGCTAATAACGCTTTG
This sequence comes from Chaetoderma sp. LZ-2023a, assembly GCA_034401795.1. Classification (NCBI taxonomy): domain Eukaryota; kingdom Metazoa; phylum Mollusca; class Caudofoveata; order Chaetodermatida; family Chaetodermatidae; genus Chaetoderma; species Chaetoderma sp. LZ-2023a. Next base: position 27,782,484 of record CM067369.1, read on the forward strand.
CAAACGTGTTCGGTCATAATGATGGCGGCGCTATTAATACGCTTCAGAGCGGCGGGTCTCGCTGTACAACAAGGCTTTGATCATAGAAATGTTGATTTTCTTGATTAACCATTTGGTGGTTATGCCGACCATACATTTCTATGGCTTTGATAAGGACCCATAACACATGTAACTGTGTCTCGTAATATACAATATAATTATCGTGACCCTTTAAAATAGAAATTGGGAACGTATACTTTTTGGATCTGGTAGATGCGTACAAATCCAGTTTCTTTTTTTATCATAATACTCAAAATGGCCACCAGGCCGCCATGGATCATAAGATATAGCTGCCATTCTTTGGGAGCCTGGTGCGTATGACTAATGTATTATTATGGCGCAAGCTAGTAATCTAAGTGCCACATCCGGGCAACTTCCTATATCCGTATTACAATTGGTTATTGCGTAACATGCGGTGGGTTGGGGGTGGGGTGTGTGTTGGTGGGGGTAGGTGGGTGGGGGTGGGGGGGGGGGGGGGAGGGGGTGGGGCGGCGTGTATGCAGTTGTAATTTCCCGCTAGCCAGCAGAAAGATCTATGAACCTGAATTTATCCCTATCTTAAAATATGAAGCTTAACATAAGGAGTATATTGTTGATAGATCTCACAATTTAATGAAACATGTCCATAAAACAATTCTAATTTAAACAGCCACTCGATAGCCAAGAAAACACAAATTCCAAATTATATCAACATTAAAGTACAGCCGCAAACCTGAGGCGTGATGGGGAGGTGGGGGAATGGGTGGTGGTGTTGGTGGTGGGGGGGGGGGGGTAGTGTTACGTGGTTGGGATTTATCTTTGTTGAGGAGAGAAACAAGAACATTTGCTATTTAGTGGTCGTGTCTATTCAAAATGTATTATAAAATAATATATTGCCTCAGAGATATAACTTCCTGTGTTGTCTATGAATCTTTTATAATCAGCTAATTTATGCATGCTTGGTGTATGAATATGTATCTAGGAGAGGAGTAATAAACTGTGCCAGGCTCTGACTAGACGGATATATTTCCCTTTCTTGACTTACTACCTAGTGTATATCTAATGCGTTATTTTGCATCTAGTTGGTGTAAATAATGCAGTGGATGATTTCTTATTGGACTAATCGGCTTACCCTGTATGATGATGATGAGGATGATGGTGATGATTGTGATGATGATTATAATAATAATAATAATAATAATAATAATAATAATAATAATAATAATAATAATAATAATTAATAATAATAATAATAATAATCACTGGGTATTATTTTGTTTACATTTTAAGTAATACTTATATTAAGGAGGAAATGGGTTAATATGAGATTTGCAATGCTATAGCGTAAATTGGCCATGATAAATAGGTTGTGTTCCATATATACATTATACTTTGCCATAACTGAAAAGTAGCTTAGTCGATTATCTGAATATTTTACATGTACTTTGTTGGACGTTTTGATGACGTTGTTACCATGTAGTAATTACTTTATTCAGGATTCAAATGATGGCTATTCGGTGGGATTGCTGCAGAGAATCTGGCATCCGAAATGTTGTCTAGCAAGCTATGGAGTGAGTGTCAGGAAATGTAATTACATCCAAATAGGGAAGTCTGGTGTGATCTTAGAAGCTATTCCATATCCTATTAAGTTGTGCACCCAGACTTTACTACTATCCTGTATCCAGTATACCATCTGAAGGGACAAGATTGTTACTAAACAATGGTGTTGATGTAATCATGGGACGTTACCGAAAAAGGAACGTCAATAATAATTAAAAGAAATATATAATCTAGTTAAGGAACTGGAAGCTAAAAGCTAATAAGTATATTGCTTATTATATATTTATGCTTTGACAAACTAGTTAGGATCGCTGATTGAGACATAGCTAGAATGTAGATGAATGATAAGATCAAGAAATATTATCTGAGAGTCGGATTATGCAAGCATGGTGTAAGTTTATGAAGACATTTTGATTGTTTTGATTATACTTTTATGATATATAATATTGGTATTTTATTGTATTTTTCTTATGGATATGAACACCCAGTAAGAGGCGTCCATGTGATCACATATTGCAATGGGATTAATTTCGGTCACAATTAATCGTCCTTGGGTTTCCATATCCTGCAATATATTAAGATTATTACTTAATGTGTTTATCCTCTTTTCTTGTACCTATATATGATACATCAGGGTTTCTGATACGTGAGTTTTAACCTGCAAACCATGATATTCAAAACAGCATCACTGTAAATAAATTTGCCTATATAGCATTTCATCAACCAGTGTTTATGTTTCATCTGTTCCTCAATTCAACGAACTTAAGGTGACATATAAGAACTTTGTCACTCGCGGCCGGGTAGTACAACCATATTGCAATATATATGTATTTACCCGGTTACAATTTGGTGCTGCAGTAGGGTTGAGAACTCTGTAGAACTTTACTAATTTAAGTTAGGGACATAGACATATGTATCATCATATTATGCACTTGTAAGCAGTACATCGAGGGCTGAGAGGCAAAGGGACATCCCAGCATCATACACATGGCAGCAGCATCAGAAACTGCCATATGCAATGGTCCGTTATGATGGAAGAACAACATCAAGTTGCTATCAGATATGGTAACATTATAGACCCATACTATTACCATGATTGTGACGGTTAGCCAGATTCATCTCCAAGATATATTTAAGAGATATGTTGTTTATTGTTGACAAGTGCATCATGGTGTTTAAGGATGAGACATGGTTAATAAGGATTGGCTATTAGCCTCCTTAATTGCTCATTATATTAGAAATGTACTATATATTTGTTTTTATCGTATATGGTCACTTGTATGGTGCTTCACACTTGCTTTGTCCCTAAGCTAAGTGTGTATCTATTGATACCTACGCTAATGTTGTTGTCTGTGTCACTACAGCTGTATAGAGGCGTAGGTCTACAGCATATATTCATGTTCCATACAGCCCATGAAAATCTGCTTACGCCAATGCAAGGAACATCTATTTGGAAATCCCCATGTTGGTAGCTGTAGGACACAGCTAGTGAAGATTTGGCGGTCTTTCTGTCGGTTTGTCTGGATAGCTGAAGTTCATACATGCCTGTTTAATTGAGTGTTGAATTTCCTTTCAAACTTGGAAATTACAAGATCATGTACATTTGTATGACTCCCTAATCATATAAACAATGGCAATAAAATTGATTTCAATTGCAAAATAAATTAATTTCTATTGTAACATAAATTCATTTTAACCAATATCTTTGAAATGGATGTCGAATTGTTGCAGGCTGAAGTGGCCAAATTAAGGCTAGAACTAGACCAAGCCAAAGATGAGAACACGAAACTAAGGGAAAGGGTTAAGAAAAGTAGACCTACTCTACCTGGGGGTAATAATCCTAAAGGCACCACAGGTGGGATTGGTGAAAGTGAAATATCACACAAGCAGAATCCTCCCGCACAGTTTATCTAGCACCAGAAAAACGTCTGTAGAAATTTAGTGGGCCAGTGTATCACCGGTTAACCCTTGATGAATGGATATCAGATATGAAAGGTTATATAGCATCACATCCCATGTCCAGTGCCCAAGCCTACTGCTTTATCCGAAATAACCTTGTGGGACAAGCCTGAGCTGAAATTGAAAGCAGAGAAGATGCATAAACAGTAGATGAAGTTTTCCACGTGTTGCAGGAAATCTTTAACGAGTCTGGAATTGTACACCAGCACCATCAAGCTTTCTCTCTGCATCAACAAGATCCACGAGAAACAATACTGGAGTTTTCCCATGAGCTACTAAAGTTACTATGCACCACTGAACAACTTGACCCTAGAAGTAAAAATGAAAAGGACATTTGCTGAAATCTCAATTTACTGAGGGTGTTGCCGATATCAGTCTCAAAAGAGGCGAATTTTAGAATACGAAGATGACACTTTCTTTGAAGTGATTAACTGGGCCATTGAGTGATGCAGAAGGGGCCAATGAAATGAGGGAAGAGCACAAGTTAGAGAAGCAGCAGCCAACAGCATTGATGGAGATCTTCCCCGCATTGACCTAATGAAGTGGCAAAATCAGTTGTGGGAGTAACAGTTGCACAAGTAAGCAGAACAAACACAGAAAATGGAAGAGCACATGGATGGACCTATGAAACTGATCATGCAGCAGAGCAGGAACCAGTCAACACCCAATAAAAGTCAAGTCAGGAAACAGCAATCAGTACACGCTTGTTTCCAGTGTGGAAGTCCTCAGCACTTTATACATGACTGTCCTCAAGTTAGACTAGGACATCAGGGAAATCAGTCGAATCAGGGGCAGGGTCAGGCAAGATATAATTACAACCCATCACAGCAAGGTAAGGCACCATTAAACTAGTTTCACATGCTGTTGCGAGCCAGACGGTAGGCGATTATAACACAAGAGAACATGCTATAATTAGTAATGCAATTGGTCATTGTCCTGAGAGTAAAATAAAGATAGGCTCTGTAGAGATACCATGTCCCATTGATAGTGGAGCAGAGATATCCACTATCACTGAGTCTTTATTTGACACATTTGAAAGAGAGGGATGTTTCATTAGTTGATATAGGTTCACAAATAACTGTGTCCACAGCTAATGAAACAGAACTGCCTTTCATTGGCTATGTTGAGGTTAGTAGTGACCTGTTTGGCATGTGTATTCAGGATGTAGGATTTTTAATTGCTAAGGATCCTTTTAGTGGGCCATCTGTCACTAGAAAAAATCGCTTACCCTGGAGTTGTTGGAAGTAATATCCTACAGAAACTACATGGCTTACTGGGGTCAAACCAGAAGATGAGTCAATCCATTTCTCAGAATCCAGGAGTGAAACCATGGTTGGAAGTGTTATCTTTATATGGGCAGCTTCCTGGTATCATGTATCAGCATGAAGAACTTTCCATCTATGGATGTGTTAGAACTTCTGGTAGACAACCTATTTTAATTCCAGCTGGATCTGCCCATGTTGTTACAGCCACAAGTCATAGTGATATTTATGCATATTATTTGCACTAGTGGAGAACTTGGAGGTAAGTACTCATCTCCCAAAAGGAGTAGTAGTAACACCAGCATATGTAAAAGTGAAGCAGGGCTTTCTAGCCATAAGTATTGCCAACTTTACTGAGGACGATCTATATCTGGAACCGCACCAACGTGTTGGAATCTTGACAAAAGGGCATGTTATTAACACAGAGACATTCGAAGTAGAATCTAAACAGTATGAATCTTCAATAGATAAGTTAGAAGTGAACCAAGCAGAAGCAGATTTATCTACTAGAGATATTGTGTCAAAATTGGATATTGGAAGTGATCTTACACTACAACAGCGGAAGAAGATAAATGATTTAGTTTTCAGGCATAAAAGGAATTGCCGTGAAGGTGATCATGATTCAGGCACTGTGACATGATTAAGCACAAAATTATGCTGACAGATGATATACCAGTTAAATTGCTACATAGACGAATTCCTACAAATCAAATGGAGCAAGTAACTAGCTACATCAATACACAACTTGCTTCTGGAATCCTTCAGCCGAGTATCTCACCATATGCCTCTGCAATAGTGGTAGTTAAGAAAACTGATGGACCCATCAGGGTGTGTGGAGATTTCCGGTTATTAAATGCAAAGACTCTGAGAGATGTCCATCCACTCCCACATGTTGAAGAAGCTCTGGGTGCCATAAAAGGTGCACACTATTTCTCCACAATCGATCTTGCCCATGGATTCCTTCAATGTGCTTGAGGAAAAAGACATACCTAAGACTGCTATACGTGTAGGAACCTTTGGACCCTTTGAATATACAAGATTGCCCATGGAGTTATGCAATTCTCCTGCAACATTTGCCCATCTTATGCAAGCTTGTTTAGTTGATCAAAATCTGCTTACATTAATTGTTTATCTAGATGACATCTTGGTGTATGGAAAATCACTTGAGGGAATGACAGAGAGGTTGGAACCAGTTTATCAGCGTCTATTGAAATTTGGTCTCAAGCTCAAACCAGAGAGTTAAGATCATTCATCGGCCTTGCCTCATACTATATAAGGTTTGGGGAAGGGTTTGCAGATAGCCAAACCTCTCCATCAACTGTTTGAAGGACATAATAAAAAGAAGAAACAGCTAAAGTCTAAGCAGGACCACCAATCATTTTGTGAATTTTGTGACAAAGCCTTTGAAACCCTTAAAGAAATGCTAAGCAGTAGTCCATTATTAGAATACCCGATTTTTCGCAACCATTCATTGTGGAAACAGATGCCAGTTACAGAGGCCTCGGTGCTGTTCTTTCGCAACAACATGATGGTAGGTGTGTTGTCATTGGCTATGCAAGTAGAGGACTGCGACCAGCTGAAGGAAATGATGCAAATTATAGTTCTATGAAACTCGAGATGTTAGGTTTGAAGTGGGCAATAACAGATAAGTTCCGAGACTATTTATTAGGTTCCAAATTTGTATTGTACACCGACAGTAATCCTCTTTCGTATATACAAACAGCCAAATTAGGAGTGACAGAAGCTAGATAGATGGCACAGTTGTCTCAGTTTAATTTTACTGTTAAATATCATTCAGGGAAGTCCAGAATCAGAATGCAAATGCTCTTAGCCGGTTACATGCTAAGGTTCATGCAAAAGCAGAAGAATTGTTCCTGGATTGTAGAAGCATTTTCGAGGGAATAGTCATACCGGTGGAATTAAGAAGGAAAATCAGTGAGTTGCAAAAGTTAGATATATCAGCATAGGAGATGCAGACCTCATTTCAATCAAGACCATCAATGGATGCGCATAGTGTTTCAGATACCTTGCCTTCATAAAGTAGTACAGAATTAGCTGAACTGCAGAGATTAGATAGTGAGGTTGGAAGACTGGTATATTTTTGGAAACATGGAAAACCTCTTAGAAACCAGATTCACAATGAATCTAGTAACGTTCAGAAATTAGTCAATCGATGGAATCATTTGAGGGAAATTAATGGTGTTCTTTATCATATCATTTGGGTGGATGGCCAGGAAGTGACCAAGTTATTGTTAACCTCCTCATTGAAGAGTCATGTTCTGGAAGCCATTCATGACAAGATGGGACATCATGGTAAGGAACGAAACCAAGATGTTGATCAGAGCATCGTGCTATTGGCCAAAAATGTTTGCCGTAATAGAAAGTCACTGTCAACAATGTGAACGTTGTTTGGTAGCCAAATCAAAGCCAAAGGTTCACACTACCATGAAAAGTGTGATTGCTCGGAAACCATTGGAAATATTGGCCATTGATTTTACATTGTTAGAATGATCTTGTGATGGACGTGAAAATGTACTAGTGATGACTGATGTATTTACGAAAATAGTACTGTGTGTTCCTACACGTGACCAAAAGGCACATAACATTGCAGAAGCATTGGTTAAGGAATGGTTTTTAAGATATGGTATACCACGCTCCATTCATAGTGACTAAGGCAAGAATTTTGAATCTTCCATTATTGCAGAATTGTGTAGCATGCATAATATCAAAAAGACCAGAACTACACCATACAATCCTCAGCGAAATGGACAGACTGAGAGGTTTAATCGGACATTTCATGATTTGTTGAGGACATTAACAGCAGAACAGAAGCGGAAATGGACTAAGTACATTCCAGAGTTGGTCTCGGCTTACAATGTGACACCTCATGCATCAACTGGTTATTCACCTCATTTTCTTTTCTTTGGCCAAGAAGCCTGGTTGCCCATTAATAGTATGTTGTCAGGTGGCACTGATACATATGAGGGCATGGATATGCACGACTGGATAGAACAGCATCAAAAGAAAATGGAGATCGCTCAGAAAGTAGCAGGAAACAAACTTAGGGAGGAAGCAGAACAACGTCAGAAACGATGTGATGAAAAAGCTAATGATTTTGATATATCCCCAGGAACTAAAGTTTACATCAAGAATAGAGGAATCAAAGGGTGGAACAAGATTCAAGATCGGTGGTTTGATAAACCCTATGTAGTAATTAAATGAATAGATCCATTAAATCATGTCTATGAGATTTAACCAATAACTGGCATTGGCAATATTAGGCGAGTACATAGGACTGAATTGTTAAGTGTGCATGAATATGTTAGTATGGGTAACAGAGATGTTATCCCCAGTGATGATAAGAATTCTTGGGATGAGGAGTTCCAGCAATGTGAAGAGAACACAGATGATGATTAGCAAGATATATCGCCATCAGAAAATGAAGATGTTGATTTGTCTAATGTAGCTGCTGCTTTAAATAATGCAGATTTTAATCGAACGGCAGTCACGAATCATCAGAGTATGACAAGTAAAACGGTTCACGAAATAGCAGAGTCTCTGGATAATATTGGACCTGATCTAAGTTTAGGAGTGACAGATGGATTAGCCATTGTACATGGTAGGTTATGCCAGGACGCTAGTAAAGTGTCTGAGGACATTGGGGAACATTCAATTCTTAGGCGATATACACGGATCACAGCTGGAAAGCATAGTTACAGGTTAGGGTATACATATGCCAGTCAACTCACCCGTGAAGCCGTACATGTTGTGGTGAAACAAGAAGGGTTTATCAGTGAAAGCACATCAGGAATCAAAGCCGACCTAGCTCAGGCTCAACATTTATTAGCACTAGTTCTAACAAAACAACTTAGCACAGTTGATAATTAATTGTCGGGCCAACAAAAAGAAAGTTGGGGAGAATGTGAGAGAGTGAATTTACATGACTTGAAATTAATGAATAAATAACTTTCCACCCCACCTATATACTTGTTTAAGCCACTCTGTATATGCTCAATTCCAGCATGCGCTGGTCATATTAATTAACATGTCACCCTCCCAGCTAATTTATGCATGCTTGGTGTATGAATATGTATGTAGGAGAGGAGCTGGACTTGGTTTCTGAGTGCATCTTGGATAGCAAATCTTGTGTTACATAGGATAATTTGAGGTATCCATGTGAAACTGAGTTGGTTTAATCTGGCTATCCTGTAGCTGTAATTTAGTAATTAAGATCTAGTTTGGGACTATTTGCCGTCAATTAAAATCTCACAAGATCAGGTTGCAGTAGTCGGAGATAGGGAGAACAGCTGAGTGAGAGAGAGGAAGTCAGAACTGTGGTTGATAGGACATGACTGTGCACAGCATATAGTGAGAGTGAAAACCTATAAAGTTTAGCACAGTGAATTGCATGGTGTTTACCTAGAAATATAGACATGACTGTTTTTCGTCATTATATGGCAAATTACAGGATGAGAACTGAATAACAAGGCTTCATGGTAAGTGAAATTTAACATTTAATTAAGCGTGATGTAAGCCAGGCCCACACCACACACGCACGCACGCATCACACACACACACACACACACACACACACACACACACACACACACACACACACACACACACACACACACACACACACACACACACACACACACACAAACACACACACACACACACACACACACACGTGCAGGCATGCATACACACACGCACGCACGCACGCACTCACGCACGCACGCACGCACGCACGCACGCACGCACGCACGCACGCACACACACAACACACAGAGCCTGAACAGGATACAATAATATTAGTATTCAGTTATTGTACAGAAAGCAGTAAATTTTTCAGCAGGAATAAACTATTTGCCATTGCTCATTAGGTTGGTTATTTTGCTTGATGAGGTAAGAAGGGAATCCGTCCAGGGTAGTGTATTTCTAAAACAGCCACCAATCATATGGGCTGGTTTGTTGAATTGTAGATCATGGGAATTTGGCATGAAAATGGGCAGTGTGCACACATATTAGCATCATGAACTGTGGGATTTAAGCTAGACACGCTATGTATACTCCTGCTACAATCACCATGCAGCTGCAGGCGCATTGTAGAAGTTTTAAATATAGCTAGCAGGTCAGTTGATTTAATTATCCTCCATGAGGCTGCGCAACTAGACACCCTTAGATGTTGATAGAAATCAAGGGGGGGGGGGGGGAGCACTGCTGTCAGTAGGAAACTGTGCCAGCCTCTGACCAGACGGATTTATTTCGCTTTCTTGACTTACTACCTAGTGTATATCTAATGCATTATTTTGCATCTAGTTGGTGTAAATAATGCAGTGGAAGATTTCTAATTGGACTAATCCAATGCTGTAACGTAAATGGGCCATTATAAATAGGCTCTGTTCCATATATATATACATTATACCTTGCCATAATTGAAAAGTAGCTTAGTCGATTATCTGAAAATTGTACATGTACTTTGTGGGATGTTTTGATGACGCTGTTACCATGTGGTAATCACGTTATTCAGGATTCAAATGATGGCTATTCAGTCGGATTGCTGTAGAGAATATGGCATCCAAATTGTTGTCCTGTAAGCTATGGGGTGAGTGTCAGGAAATGTAATTACATCCAAGTAGGGAAGTCTGGTGTGATCTTAGAAGCTATTCCATATCCTATTAAATTGTGCAACCAGACTTTACTACTATCCTGTACCCGGTATGCCATGTGAAGGGACAAGATTGTTACTAAACAATGGTGTTGATGTAATCATGGGACGTTACCGAAAAAGGAACATCAATAATTCTTTTATTATGGCCGCTGTTCCGTGTTATTCCATATGGTGTGGCTGTTATTCTGTGTTATTCCATATAATATGGACGTTATTCATTATTATTCCATATAATATGGCTGTTATTCCGTAATAATCCATTTCATATGCCCGTCATTGCATGTTATTCCATATAATATGCCTGTTATTCCATATAATAAGGCCATATATTCAGAGTTATTCGATATAATATGGCTGTTATTCCATGCTACTCAATATAAAATGGATGTTATACGGAGTTATTCCAAATAATATGGCTGTTGTTTCAAGTTATAAACAAAAGATGGCTGTTATTCCGAGTTATTCAATATAGTATGACTATTATTCCGATTTATTCCAGATAATAAGGCTGTTATTATGAGTTATTCTATATAAAATCACTGCTATTCCGTGTTATACCTTTTAAAATGTCTGTTATTCCAAGTTATTCCATATACAGTGACTGTTAATCCGTGGTAAACCATTTAACATGGCTGTTATTCTGCGTTATTCCATCCATATAATATGGCTGTTATTCCGAGTTATTCCATCTAAAATGGCTGCTATTCTCTGTTAATCCATATAATATGGCCGTTATTCTGAGGCATTCCATATAATAGGGCTGTTATTCCATGCTATTCCATACAAAACGGTTATTATTCCATATTATACCATATAAAATGGTTGTTATTCCATGTTATTACCTATAATATGGCCGTTATACCATGTTATCACGTATACTATGCCTGTTATTCTGAGGTATTCCATCTAATATGACAGTTATTCCGAGTTATTCCATTTAATATTGCAGTTATTCCATGTTATTCCATATGATATGAATCTTATTCCACGTTATTCCATATAAAATTGTTATTATTCCATATAATTCCCTATATACAATTGCTGTTATTCCGTGTTATTCCATGTAATATGGCTGTTACTTTGTGTTATTCCATATAATATGGGCGTTATTCCAAGTTATTCCATATAATATGCTGTTATTCTGTATAAACTGGCTGTTAGTCGTTGTTATTCCATTTAATATGACTTTTATTCCATGTTAATCCATTTAATATGACCGTTATTCCATGTTATTCCATTTAATATGACCGTTATTCTTTGTTACTCCATATAATATTGCTGTTATTCTGTGTTATTCCATATAATATGGCCGTTATTCCGATTTATTCCATATAATATGGCTGTGCATCCGAATTATTCCATATAAAATGGCTGTTATTCTATGTTATTCTATATAATATAGCCGTTATTCTAACTTATTCCATATAATATGGCTGTTATTCCAATTCAGTCCGTATAATATGCTGTTATTCTGAATTATTCCATAAAAGATATCTGTTATTCGTTGTTATTCCATATTATATGGCTGTTAATCGGAGCTATTCCATATAATATGGCTGTTATACCGTGTGAGTCCATATAATATGACTGTTATACCGTGTGAGTCCATATAATATGGCTGTTATTCGGTGCTATACCATATAAAATGGGTGTCCTTCGTAGTTATCCCATATAAAATGGCTGTTATTCCATGTTATTCGATATAATATGGCCTTTATTCGTTGTTATTCAATATAATATGGCTGGTATTCTGAGTTATTCCAAACAAAATGGTTGTTATTCTTTATTATTCCATATTAAAAGGTTGTAATTCCGAGTTATTCCATAAAATATTTGTGTTAATCCGAGTTATTCCATATAATATGGCTGGTAATCTGAGTTATTCCATATAAAAGGGCTGTTATTCCATGTTATTCCATTTAAATTGTTGTTATGTGGCATTATTCCATATAATATGGCAGTTATTCTGGGTTATTCCATTGAAAATAGCTTTTATTCCATGTTATTCCTTTTAATATGACGTTATTCCATATAAGATCGACGTTAATCCAATCTATTCCATATAATAAAGCTGTTATTCCAAATTATTCTATATAAAATGGCGGTTATTCGTTATTATTCCGTATAATATGGCTGTTATTCTATATTATTCCATATAAAATGGTTGTTATTCCGAGTTATTCCATATAATATGTTAGTTAATCCGAGTTATTTCATATAATATGGCTGTTATTCGGTGTTATTCCATATAAAATGGCTGTTATTCCATGTTATTCCATATAAAATTGTTGTTATTCAGCGTTATTCCATATAATATGGCTGTTATTCCGGGTTATTCCAGCTAAAATGGCTGCTATTCATGGTTATTCCATATAATATGCCTGTTATTCCGTGTTAATCCTTTTAATATGGCCGCTGTTCTGTGTTATTCCATATTTTGTGGCTGTTATTCCGTGCTGTTTCATTTATTATGGCAATTATTTATTGTTATTCCATTTAATATGGCTGTTATTCTGTGTTATTCCATATAATATGGACGTTATTCATTATTACTCCATATAATATGGCTGTTATTCCGTAATAATCCATTTCATATGCCAGTTATTTCATGTTATTCCATTGAATATAGCTGTTATTCTTTGTTTTTCCATATAATATGGCTGTTATTCTGTGTTATTCCATATAATAAGGCCATATATTCAGAGTTATTCGATATAATATGGCTGTTATTCCATGCTACTCCATATAAAATGGATGTTATTCCGAGTTCTTCCAAATAATATGGCTGTTATTTCAAGTTATAAACAAAATATGTCTGTTATTCGGTATTATTCCATATAAAATGGTTGTTCTTCATTGTTATTCCATATAAAATGGCTGTTATTCCGAGTTATTCCATATAGTATGACTATTATTCCGATTTATTCCAGATAATGAGGCTGTTATTATGAGTTATTTTATATAAAATCACTGTTATTCCGTGTTATGCCTTTTAAAATGGCTGTTATTCCGAGTTATTCCATATACAGTGGCTGTTAATCCGTGGTAAACCATTTCACATGGCTGTTATTCTGCGCTATTCCATCCATATAATATGGCTGTTATTCCGAGTTATTCCACACAAAACGGTTGTTATTCTATATTATTCCATATAAAATGGTTGTTATTCCATATTATTGCCTATAGTATGGCCGTTATACCATGTTATCACATATACTATGCCTGTTATATTGAGTTATTCCATCTAATATGACCGTTATTCCGAGTTATTCCACTTAATATTGCTCTTATTCCGTGTTATTCCATATAAAATAGTTATTTTTCCATATTATTCCCTATAATGTGGTTGTTATCCCGAGTTACTCCATGTACAATTGCTGTTATTCCATGTTATTCCATGTAATATGGCTGTTACTTTGTGTTATTCCATATAATATGGCTGTTATTCCGATTTATTCCATATAATATGGCTGTTATTCCGATTTATACCATATAATATGGCTGTTATTCCGATTTATTCCATATAATATGGCTGTTATTCCAACTATTCCATAGAAAATTGTTGTTATTCTTTGTTATTTCACATAATATGGCCGTTATTCCGAGTTATTTCATATAATTTGGCTCCTATTCCATGCTATTCCTTACAAAATGGTTGTTATTCTACTTTATTCCATATAAAATGGTAGTTATTCCGAGTTATTCCATATAATATGGCTGTTATTTGGTGTTATTCCATATAAAATGGTTGTTCTTCATTGTTATTCCATATAAAATGGCTGTTATTCCGAGTTATTCCATATACAGTGGCTTTTAATCCGTTTTTACACCATTTAATATGCCTGTTATTCTGCACTATTCCAACCATATAATACGTCTGTTATTCTATGTTAATCCTTTCAATATGGCCGTTATTTCGTGTTATTCCATATAATATGGCTGTTATTCCGTGCTATTTCATTTAATATGGCTGTTATTCATTTTTATTCCATATAATATGGCGTTAATCCGAGTTACTCAACATAAAATGGCAGTTATTCCATATAAAATGGCTATTATTCCATGTTATTCCATACACACTGGCTGTTATTCCGTGTTATTCATTTAATATGGCTGTTATTCGTTGTTATTCAATATAATATGGCTGGTATTCTGAGTTATTCCAAACAAAATGGTTGTTATTCTTTATTATTCCATATTAAAAGGTTGTAATTCCGAGTTATTCCATAAAATATTTGTGTTAATCCGAGTTATTCCATATAATATGGCTGTTAATCTGAGTTATTCCATATAAAAGGGCTGTTATTCCATGTTATTCCATTTAAATTGTTGATATTTGGCATTATTCCATATAATATGGCAGTTATTCTGGGTTATTCCATTGAAAATAGCTTTTATTCCATGTTATTCCTTTTAATATGACGTTATTCCATATAAGATCAACGTTAATCCAATCTATTCCATATAATAAAGCTGTTATTCCAAATTATTCTATATAAAATGGCGGTTATTCGTTATTATTCCGTATAATATGGCTGTTATTCTATATTATTCCATATAAAATGGTTGTTATTCCGAGTTATTCCATATAATATGTTAGTTAATCCGAGTTATTTCATATAATATGGCTGTTATTCGGTGTTATTCCATATAAAATGGCTGTTATTCCATGTTATTCCATATAAAATTGTTGTTATTCAGCGTTATTCCATATAATATGGCTGTTATTCCGGGTTATTCCAGCTAAAATGGCTGCTATTCATGGTTATTCCATATAATATGCCTGTTATTCCGTGTTAATCCTTTTAATATGGCCGCTGTTCTGTGTTATTCCATATTTTGTGGCTGTTATTCCGTGCTGTTTCATTTATTATGGCAATTATTTATTGTTATTCCATTTAATATGGCTGTTATTCTGTGTTATTCCATATAATATGGACGTTATTCATTATTACTCCATATAATATGGCTGTTATTCCGTAATAATCCATTTCATATGCCAGTTATTTCATGTTATTCCATTGAATATAGCTGTTATTCTTTGTTTTTCCATATAATATGGCTGTTATTCTGTGTTATTCCATATAATAAGGCCATATATTCAGAGTTATTCGATATAATATGGCTGTTATTCCATGCTACTCCATATAAAATGGATGTTATTCCGAGTTCTTCCAAATAATATGGCTGTTATTTCAAGTTATAAACAAAATATGTCTGTTATTCGGTATTATTCCATATAAAATGGTTGTTCTTCATTGTTATTCCATATAAAATGGCTGTTATTCCGAGTTATTCCATAGAGTATGACTATTATTCCGATTTATTCCAGATAATGAGGCTGTTATTATGAGTTATTTTATATAAAATCACTGTTATTCCGTGTTATGCCTTTTAAAATGGCTGTTATTCCGAGTTATTCCATATACAGTGGCTGTTAATCCGTGGTAAACCATTTCACATGGCTGTTATTCTGCGCTATTCCATCCATATAATATGGCTGTTATTCCGAGTTATTCCACACAAAACGGTTGTTATTCTATATTATTCCATATAAAATGGTTGTTATTCCATATTATTGCCTATAGTATGGCCGTTATACCATGTTATCACATATACTATGCCTGTTATATTGAGTTATTCCATCTAATATGACCGTTATTCCGAGTTATTCCACTTAATATTGCTCTTATTCCGTGTTATTCCATATAAAATAGTTATTATTCCATATTATTCCCTATAATGTGGGTGTTATCCCGAGTTACTCCATGTACAATTGCTGTTATTCCATGTTATTCCATGTAATATGGCTGTTACTTTGTGTTATTCCATATAATATGGCTGTTATTCCGATTTATTCCATATAATATGGCTGTTATTCCGATTTATTCCATATAATATGGCTGTTATTCCGATTTATTCCATATAATATGGCTGTTATTCCAACTATTCCATAGAAAATTGTTGTTATTCTTTGTTATTTCACATAATATGGCCGTTATTCCGAGTTATTTCATATAATTTGGCTCCTATTCCATGCTATTCCTTACAAAATGGTTGTTATTCTACTTTATTCCATATAAAATGGTAGTTATTCCGAGTTATTCCATATAATATGGCTGTTATTTGGTGTTATTCCATATAAAATGGTTGTTCTTCATTGTTATTCCATATAAAATGGCTGTTATTCCGAGTTATTCCATATACAGTGGCTTTTAATCCGTTTTTACACCATTTAATATGCCTGTTATTCTGCACTATTCCAACCATATAATACGTCTGTTATTCTATGTTAATCCTTTCAATATGGCCGTTATTTCGTGTTATTCCATATAATATGGCTGTTATTCCGTGCTATTTCATTTAATATGGCTGTTATTCATTTTTATTCCATATAATATGGCATTAATCCGAGTTACTCAACATAAAATGGCAGTTATTCCATATAAAATTGCTATTATTCCATGTTATTCCATACAAACTGGCTGTTATTCCGTGTTATTCATTTAATATGGCTGTTATTCATTGTTATTCCATATAATATGACTTTTATTCCATGTTCTTCCAGTTAATATGGCCGTTATTCCGTGTTATTCCATTTAATATGGCAGTTATTCTTTGTTATTCCATATAAAATAGCGGTTCTTCATTGATTTTCCACATAAAATTGGCTATTATTCCATGTTATTCCATATAAAATGGTTGTTATTCCAAGTTATTCCATATCATATGGCTGTTATTCCAGGTTATTCCCTATACAATGGGGGTTAATCCATGGTATTTCATATTAAGTTGATTTTATTCTATGTTATTCCATACAATATGGCCGTTATTCCAAGTTATTCCATATAATATGGTTTCTTATCCAGAGTTATTCCATTAAAAATGGAAATTAGTTATTGTTATTCCATATAAGATGACTGTTATTCCATGTTATTCCATTTAATATGCCTGTTATTCATTTTTATTCCATATAATATGAGCGTTATTCCGAGGGATACAATATGATATGGCTGTTATTCCGAGTTATCACATATACTATGGTGGTTATTTTGAGTTATTCCATATAAAATGGGTGTTATTCTGTGTTATTCCAAAAATAATGGTTGCTATTCTATGTTATTCCATATAATATGGCTGTTATTTGGTGTTATTCCATATAAAATGGTTGTTCTTCATTGTTATTCCATATAAAATGGCTGTTATTCCGAGTTATTCCATATACAGTGGCTTTTAATCCGTTTTTACACCATTTAATATGCCTGTCATTCTGCACTATTCCAACCATATAATACGTCTGTTATTCTATGTTAATCCTTTCAATATGGCCGTTATTTCGTGTTATTCCATATAATATGGCTGTTATTCATTTTTATTCCATATAATATGGCATTAATCCGAGTTACTCAACATAAAATGGCAGTTATTCCATATAAAATGGCTATTATTCCATGTTATTCCATACACACTGGCTGTTATTCCGTGTTATTCATTTAATATGGCTGTTATTCTGCACTATTCCAACCATATAATACGTCTGTTATTCTATGTTAATCCTTTCAATATGGCCATTATTTCGTGTTATTCCATATAATATGGCTGTTATTACGTGCTATTTCATTTAATATGGCCGTTATTCATTTTTATTCCATATAATATGGCATTAATCCGAGTTACTCAACATAAAATGGCAGTTATTCCATATAAAATGGCTATTATTCCATGTTATTCCATACACACTGGCTGTTATTCCGTGTTATTCATTTAATATGGCTGTTATTCATTGTTATTCCATATAATATGACTTTTATTCCATGTTATTCCAGTTAATATGGCCGTTATTCCGTGTTATTGCATTTAATATGGCAGTTATTCTTTGTTATTCCATATAAAATAGCGGTTCTTCATTGATTTTCCATATAAAATTGGCTATTATTCCATGTTATTCCATATAAAATGGTTGTTATTCCAAGTTATTCCATATAATATGGCTGTTATTCCAGGTTATTCCCTATACAATGGGTGTTAATCCATGGTATTTCATATTAAGTTGATTTTATTCTATGTTATTCCATACAATATGGCCGTTATTCCAAGTTATTCCATATAATATGGTTTCTTATCCCGAGTTATTCCATTAAAAATGGAAGTTAGTTATTGTTATTCCATATAAGATGACTGTTATACCGTGTGAGTCCATATAATATGGCTGTTATTCGGTGCTATACCATATAAAATGGGTGTCCTTCGTAGTTATCCCATATAAAATGGCTGTTATTCCATGTTATTCGATATAATATGGCCTTTATTCGTTGTTATTCAACATAATATGGCTGGTATTCTGAGTTATTCCAAACAAAATGGTTGTTATTCTTTATTATTCCATATTAAAAGGTTGTAATTCCGAGTTATTCCATAAAATATTTGTGTTAATCCGAGTTATTCCATATAATATGGCTGTTAATCTGAGTTATTCCATATAAAAGGGCTGTTATTCCATGTTATTCCATTTAAATTGTTGATATTTGGCATTATTCCATATAATATGGCAGTTATTCTTGGTTATTCCATTGAAAATAGCTTTTATTCCATGTTATTCCTTTTAATATGACGTTATTCCATATAAGATCGACGTTAATCCAATCTATTCCATATAATAAAGCTGTTATTCCAAATTATTCTATATAAAATGGCGGTTATTCGTTATTATTCCGTATAATATGGCTGTTATTCTATATTATTCCATATAAAATGGTTGTTATTCCGAGTTATTCCATATAATATGTTAGTTAATCCGAGTTATTTCATATAATATGGCTGTTATTCGGTGTTATTCCATATAAAATGGCTGTTATTCCATGTTATTCCATATGAAATTGTTGTTATTCAGCGTTATTCCATATAATATGGCTGTTATTCCGGGTTATTCCAGCTAAAATGGCTGCTATTCATGGTTATTCCATATAATATGCCTGTTATTCCGTGTTAATCCTTTTAATATGGCCGCTGTTCTGTGTTATTCCATATTTTGTGGCTGTTATTCCGTGCTGTTTCATTTATTATGGCAATATTTATTGTTATTCCATTTAATATGGCTGTTATTCTGTGTTATTCCATATAATATGGACGTTATTCATTATTACTCCATATAATAAGGCCATATATTCAGAGTTATTCGATATAATATGGCTGTTATTCCATGCTACTCCATATAAAATGGATGTTATTCCGAGTTCTTCCAAATAATATGGCTTTTATTTCAAGTTATAAACAAAATATATCTGTTATTCGGTATTATTCCATATAAAATGGTTGTTCTTCATTGTTATTCCATATAAAATGGCTGTTATTCCGAGTTATTCCATATAGTATGACTATTATTCCGATTTATTCCAGATAATGAGGCTGTTATTATGAGTTATTTTATATAAAATCACTGTTATTCCGTGTTATGCCTTTTAAAATGGCTGTTATTCCGAGTTATTCCATATACAGTGGCTGTTAATCCATGGTAAACCATTTCACATGGCTGTTATTCTGCGCTATTCCATCCATATAATATGGCTGTTATTCCGAGTTATTCCACACAAAACGGTTGTTATTCTATATTATTCCATATAAAATGGTTGTTATTCCATATTATTGCCTATAGTATGGCCGTTATACCATGTTATCACATATACTATGCCTGTTATATTGAGTTAATCCATCTAATTTGACCGTTATTCCGAGTTATTCCACTTAATCTTGCTCTTATTCCGTGTTATTCCATATAAAATAGTTATTATTCCATATTATTCCCTATAATGTGGTTGTTATCCCGAGTTACTCCATGTACAATTGTTGTTATTCCATGTTATTCCATGTAATATGGCTGTTACTTTGTGTTATTCCATATAATATGGCTTTTATTCCGATTTATTCCATATAATATGGCTGTTATTCCGATTTATTCCATATAATATGGCTGTTATTCCGATTTATTCCATATAATATGGCTGTTATTCCAACTATTCCATAGAAAATTGTTGTTATTCTTTGTTATTTCACATAATATGGCCGTTATTCCGAGTTATTTCATATAATTTGGCTCCTATTCCATGCTATTCCTTACAAAATGGTTGTTATTCTACTTTATTCCATATAAAATGGTAGTTATTCCGAGTTATTCCATATAATATGGCTGTTATTTGGTGTTATTCCATATAAAATGGTTGTTCTTCATTGTTATTCCATATAAAATGGCTGTTATTCCGAGTTATTCCATATACAGTGGCTTTTAATCCGTTTTTACACCATTTAATAGGCCTGTTATTCTGCACTATTCCAACCATATAATACGTCTGTTATTCTATGTTAATCCTTTCAATATGGCCGTTATTTCGTGTTATTCCATATAATATGGCTGTTATTCCGTGCTATTTCATTTAATATGGCTGTTATTCATTTTTATTCCATATAATATGGCGTTAATCCGAGTTACTCAACATAAAATGGCAGTTATTCCATATAAAATGGCTATTATTCCATGTTATTCCATACACACTGGCTGTTATTCCGTGTTATTCATTTAATATGGCTGTTATTCGTTGTTATTCAATATAATATGGCTGGTATTCTGAGTTATTCCAAACAAAATGGTTGTTATTCTTTATTATTCCATATTAAAAGGTTGTAATTCCGAGTTATTCCATAAAATATTTGTGTTAATCCGAGTTATTCCATATAATATGGCTGGTAATCTGAGTTATTCCATATAAAAGGGCTGTTATTCCATGGTATTCCATTTAAATTGTTGTTATTTGGCATTATTCCATATAATATGGCAGTTATTCTGGGTTATTTCATTGAAAATAGCTTTTATTCCATGTTATTCCTTTTAATATGACGTTATTCCATATAAGATCGACGTTAATCCAATCTATTCCATATAATAAAGCTGTTATTCCAAATTATTCTATATAAAATGGCGGTTATTCGTTATTATTCCGTATAATATGGCTGTTATTCTATATTATTCCATATAAAATGGTTGTTATTCCGAGTTATTCCATATAATATGTTAGTTAATCCGAGTTATTTCATATAATATGGCTGTTATTCGGTGTTATTCCATATAAAATGGCTGTTATTCCATGTTATTCCATATAAAATTGTTGTTATTCAGCGTTATTCCATATAATATGGCTGTTATTCAAGGTTATTCCAGCTAAAATGGCTGCTATTCATGGTTATTCCATATAATATGCCTGTTATTCCGTGTTAATCCTTTTAATATGGCCGCTGTTCTGTGTTATTCCATATTTTGTGGCTGTTATTCCGTGCTGTTTCATTTATTATGGCAATTATTTATTGTTATTCCATTTAATATGGCTGTTATTCTGTGTTATTCCATATAATATGGACGTTATTCATTATTACTCCATATAATATGGCTGTTATTCCGTAATAATCCATTTCATATGCCAGTTATTTCATGTTATTCCATTGAATATAGCTGTTATTCTTTGTTTTTCCATATAATATGGCTGTTATTCTGTGTTATTCCATATAATAAGGCCATATATTCAGAGTTATTCGATATAATATGGCTGTTATTCCATGCTACTCCATATAAAATGGATGTTATTCCGAGTTCTTCCAAATAATATGTCTGTTATTTCAAGTTATAAACAAAATATGTCTGTTATTCGGTATTATTCCATATAAAATGGATGTTATTCCGAGTTCTTCCAAATAATATGGCTGTTATTTCAAGTTATAAACAAAATATGTCTGTTATTCGGTATTATTCCATATAAAATGGTTGTTCTTCATTGTTATTCCATATAAAATGGCTGTTATTCCGAGTTATTCCATATAGTATGACTATTAGTCCGATTTATTCCAGATAATGAGGCTGTTATTATGAGTTATTTTATATAAAATCACTGTTATTCCGTGTTATACCTTTTAAAATGGCTGTTATTCCGAGTTATTCCATATACAGTGGCTGTTAATCCGTGGTAAACCATTTCACATGGCTGTTATTCTACGCTATTCCATCCATATAATATGGCTGTTATTCCGAGTTATTCCACACAAAACGGTTGTTATTCTATATTATTCCATATAAAATGGTTGTTATTCCATATTATGCCTATAGTATGGCCGTTATACCATGTTATCACATATACTATGCCTGTTATATTGAGTTATTCCATCTATTATGACCGTTATTCTGAGTTATTCCACTTAATATTGCTCTTATTCCGTGTTATTCCATATAAAATAGTTATTATTCCATATTATTCCCTATAATGTGGTTGTTATCCCGAGTTACTCCATGTACAATTGCTGTTATTCCATGTTATTCCATGTAATATGGCTGTTACTTTGTGTTATTCCATATAATATGGCTGTTATTCCGATTTATTCCATATAATATGGCTGTTATTCCGATTTATTCCATATAATATGGCTGTTATTCCGATTTATTCCATATAATATGGCTGTTATTCCAACTATTCCATAGAAAATTGTTGTTATTCTTTGTTATTTCACATAATATGGCCGTTATTCCGAGTTATTTCATATAATTTGGCTCCTATTCCATGCTATTCCTTACAAAATGGTTGTTATTCTACTTTATTCCATATAAAATGGTAGTTATTCCGAGTTATTCCATATAATATGGCTGTTATTTGGTGTTATTCCATATAAAATGGTTGTTCTTCATTGTTATTCCATATAAAATGGCTGTTATTCCGAGTTATTCCATATACAGTGGCTTTTAATCCTTTTTTACACCATTTAATATGCCTGTTATTCTGCACTATTCCAACCATATAATACGTCTCTTATTCTATGTTAATCCTTTCAATATGGCCGTTATTTCGTGTTATTCCATATAATATGGCTGTTATTCCGTGCTATTTCATTTAATATGGCTGTTATTCATTTTTATTCCATATAATATGGCATTAATCCGAGTTACTCAACATAAAATGGCAGTTATTCCATATAAAATGGCTATTATTCCATGTTATTCCATACAAACTGGCTATTATTCCGTGTTATTCATTTAATATGGCTGTTATTCATTGTTATTCCATATAATAGGACTTTTATTCCATGTTATTCCAGTTAATATGGCCGTTATTCCGTGTTATTCCATTTAATATGGCAGTTATTCTTTGTTATTCCATATAAAATAGCGGTTCTTCATTGATTTTCCACATAAAATTGGCTATTATTCCATGTTATTCCATATAAAATGGTTGTTATTCCAAGTTATTCCATATCATATGGCTGTTATTCCAGGTTATTCCCTATACAATGGGGGTTAATCCATGGTATTTCATATTAAGTTGATTTTATTCTATGTTATTCCATACAATATGGCCGTTATTCCAAGTTATTCCATATAATATGGTTTCTTATCCAGAGTTATTCCATTAAAAATGGAAATTAGTTATTGTTATTCCATATAAGATGACTGTTATTCCATGTTATTCCATTTAATATGCCTGTTATTCATTTTTATTCTATATAATATGAGCGTTATTCCGAGGGATACAATATGATATGGCTGTTATTCCGAGTTATCACATATACTATGGTGGTTATTTTGAGTTATTCCATATAAAATGGGTGTTATTTTGTGTTATTCCAAAAATAATGGTTGCTATTCTATGTTATTCCATATAATATGGCTGTTATTTGGTGTTATTCCATATAAAATGGTTGTTCTTCATTGTGATTCCATATAAAATGGCTGTTATTCCGAGTTATTCCATATACAGTGGCTTTTAATCCGTTTTTACACCATTTAATATGCCTGTTATTCTGCACTATTCCAACCATATAATACGTCTGTTATTCTATGTTAATCCTTTCAATATGGCCGTTATTTCGTGTTATTCCATATAATATGGCTGTTATTACGTGCTATTTCATTTAATATGGTCGTTATTCATTGTTATTCCATATAATATGGCATTAATCCGAGTTACTCAACATAAAATGGCAGTTATTCCATATAAAATGGCTATTATTCCATGTTATTCCATACACACTGGCTGTTATTCCGTGTTATTCATTTAATATGGCTGTTATTCATTGTTATTCCATATAATACGACTTTTATTCCATGTTATTCCAGTTAATATGGCCGTTATTCCGTATTATTGCATTTACTATGGCAGTTATTCTTTGTTATTCCATATAAAATAGCGGTTCTTCATTGATTTTCCATATAAAATTGGCTATTATTCCATGTTATTCCATATAAAATGGTTGTTATTCCAAGTTATTCCATATAATATGGCTGTTATTCCAGGTTATTCCCTATACAATTGGTGTTAATCCATGGTATTTCATATTAAGTTGATTTTATTCTATGTTATTCCATACAATATGGCCGTTATTCCAAGTTATTCCATATAATATGGTTTCTTATCCCGAGTTATTCCATTAAAAATGGAAGTTAGTTATTGTTATTCCATATAAGATGACTGTTATTCCATGTTATTCCATTTAATATGCCTGTTATTCATTTTTATTCCATATAATATGAGCGTTATTCCGAGGTATACAATATGATATGGCTGTTATTCCGAGTTATCACATATACTACGGTGGTTATTTTGAGTTATTCCATATAAAATGGGTGTTATTCTGTGTTATTCTAAAAACAATGGTTTCTATTCTATGTTATTCCATATAAAATGGCTGTTATTCCGAGTTATTCCATAAAATATGTTGGTTAATCCGAGGTATGCCATATAATATGGCTGTTATCCCGAGTTTTTCCATATAATATGGCCGTTATTCGGTGTTATTCCATATAAAATGGTTGTTATTCCATGTTATTCCATATAAAATTGTTGTTAATCAGCGTTATTCCATATAATATGGCTGTTATTCCGGGTTATTCAATATAAAATGGTTATTAATCCATGGTATTCCATGTAAAATTACTTTTATTCCATGTTATTCCATTTAATATGACGTTATTCCATATAATATCGACGTTATTCCGATGTATTCCATAAAGTTTTGCTGTTATTCCCAGTTATTCGATATAAAATTGCTGTTATTCGTTGTTAATCCATATAATATGGCTGTTATTCCATGTTAATCCATTTAATATAGCCTTTATTCCGAGTTATTCCTTATAATATGGCCGTTATTCCAAGGTATTCCATATAATATGGTTGTTATTCCGAGTTATTCCATTAAAAATGGAAATTGGTTATTGTTATTCCATATAAGATGACTGTTATTCCATGTTATTCCATATAATATGGCTGTTATTCCGTGTTATTCCATATATTATGGCTGCTATTCCTTGTTAATCCATGTAATATGACGATTATTTTGTGTTATTCCATATACTATGGCTGTTATTCCATGTTATTCCATTTAATATGGCTTCTACTCTGTGTTATTCCCTATACTATCGCCGTTATTCTGAGTTATTTCATATAAAATGGCTGATATTCGTTGTTATTCCATATAATATGGCTGTTATGCCTTGTGATTCCATTTGATCTGGTCGTTATTCTATGTTATTCCATATACAATGGCTGTTATTCGTTGTTATTCCATATAATATGACTGTTATTCCAAGTTAATCCATAATATGGTTGTTATCCCGTCTTATTACATTTATGATGATATTATTCTTTATTATTTCATATAATATGGCTGTTATTCTGTGTTATTCCATATACAGTGGCTTTTGTTCCATGTTATTCCATTTAAATGACTGTTATTCCGAGTTATTCCATACAATATGGTTGTTATTCCGAGTTATTCCATATAAAATGGCCATTATTTTGTGTTATTACATTTAATATGGCTGATACTCTGTGTTATTCAATTTACTATGGCCGTTATTCTGAGTTATTCCATAGAATATGGCTGTTATTCCGTGTTAATTCATTTAATATGGTTATTATTCTGTGTTATTCCATATTATATGGCTGTTTTTTCATGTTATTCCATTTAATCTGGCTGTTATTCTATGTTATCAATTTAATATGGATGTTATTATTTGTTATTCCATAGAATATGGCTGTTATTCCGTGTGATAATCTGGTCGTTATTCTATGTTATTCCATATACAATGGTTGTTATTCGTTGTTATTCCATATTATATGACTGTTATTCCATATTAATCCATTTAATATGGTTGTTATTCCATGTAATTCCATTTAATTTGACGTTATTCTTTATTATTTCATATAATATGGCTGTTATTCTGTGTTATTCCATGTAAGTGGCTTTTGTTCCATGTTATTCCATATAAAATGACTGTTATTCCGAGTTATTCCGTACAATATGGTTGTTATTCCGAGTTATTCCATATAAAATGGCAATTAGTTATTCCATGTAATATGGCCATTATTTTGTGTTCTTACATTTAATATGGCTGTTATTCTGTGTTATTCCATATAAATAGCTTTTATTCCTGTTATTCCATCTAAAAAAATGTTATTCCGAGTTATTCCAGAAAATATGGTTGTTATTCCGAGTTATTCCATATAAAATGGCAATTAGTTATTGTTATTCCATATAAGATGGCTGCTGTTCCATGTTATTCCATATAGTATGGCTGTTATTCCGTGTTAATCCATGTAATTTGGCCATTATTTTTTGTTATTCCAGATAATATGGCTGTTATGCCTTGTGATTCCATTTAATCTGGTCGTTATTCTATGTTATTCCATATACAATGGCTGTTATTCATTGTTATTCCATATAATATGACTGTTATTCCATGTTAATCCATAATATGGTTGTTATCCGGTCTTATTACATTTATGATGATATTATTCTTCATTATTTCATATAATATGGCTGTTATTCTGTGTTATTCCATATACAGTGCCTTTTAATCCGTTTTTACACCATTTAATATGCCTGTTATTCTGCACTATTCCAACCATATAATACGTCTGTTATTCTATGTTAATCCTTTCAATATGGCCGTTATTTCGTGTTATTCCATATAATATGGCTGTTATTCCGTGCTATTTCATTTAATATGACTGTTATTCCGAGTTATTCCGTACAATATGGTTGTTATTCCGAGTTATTCCATATAAAATGGCAATTAGTTATTCCATGTAATATGGCCATTATTTTGTGTTATTACATTTAATATGGCTGATATTCTGCGTTATCCCATATACTATGGCCGTTATTCTGAGTTATTCCATAGAATATGGTTGTTATTCCGTGTTAATTCATTTAATATGGCTATTATTCTGTGTTATTCAATTTACTATGGCCGTTATTCTTTGTTATTCCATATTATATGGCTGTTTTTTCATGTTATTCCATTTAATCTGGCTGTTATTCCATGTTATTAATTTAATATGGATGTTATTATTTGTTATTCCATATAATATGGCTGTTATGCCGTGTGATAATCTGGTCGTTATTCTATGTTATTCCATATACAATGGCTGTTATTCGTTGTTATTCCATATTATATGACTCTTATTCCATGTTAATCCATTTAATATGGTTGTTATTCCATGTTATTCCATTTAATATGACGTTATTCTTTATTATTTCTTATAATATGGCTGTTATTCTATGTTATTCCATATAAATAGCTTTTATTCCTTGTTATTCCATCCAAAAAGAATGTTTTCCAAGTTATTCCAGAAAATATGGTTGTTATTCGGAGTTATTCCATATAAAATGGCAATTAGTTATTGTTATTCCATATAAGATGGCTGTTGTTCCATGTTATTCCATTTAATATAGCCGTTATTCTTTGTTATTCCATATAATATGAGCGATGGCTGTTATTCCATGTTATTCCATATAGTATGGCTGTTATTCCGTGTTAATCCATGTAATATGGCCATTATTTCTTGTTATTCCAGATAATATGGCCGTTCTTCTGAGTTGTTCCATAGAATATGCCCGTTATTCTGAGTGATTCCATATAAAATAGCTTTTATTCATTGCTATTCCATATAATTGCCTGTTATTCCATGTTCATCCATTTAATGTGGCTGTTATTCTGTGTTATTCCATTTACTATGCCCGTCATTCTTTGTTATTCCATACTATATGGATGTTATTCCATGTTATTCCATTTAATCTGGCCGTTGTTCTGTTTTCCATATAAAATGGCTGTTATTCGTTGTTATTCCATATAATATGACTGTTATTCCATGCTAATCCATTTAATTTGACTGTTCTTCTGTGTTATTCCATTTAATATGGCCGTTATTCCTTCTTATTCTATATAAATCCATTTAATATGACTGTTATTCCATGTTATTCCATATACAATGGCTGTTATTCCATGTTATTCCATTTAATATGGCGGTTTCTCTGTGTTATTCCATTTAATCTGGCCGTTGTTCTGTTTTCCATATAAAATGGCTGTTATTTGTTATTATTCCATATAATATGGCTGTTATGGTGTGTTATTCCAAGCAAAATGGTTGTTATTCTATATTATTCCATATAAAATGGTTGTTATTCCGAGTTATTCCATATAATATGTTAGTTAATCCGAGTTATTCCATATAATATGGCCGTTATTCCAAGTTATTCCATATAATATGGCCGTTATTCAGTGTTATTCCATATAAAATGTCTGTTATTCCATGTTATTCCGTATAAAATTGTTGTTAATCAGCGTTATTCCATAGAAAATGGGTGTTAATCCATGTTATTACGTTTAATATGTTGTTATTTCGACTTATTCCATATAATATGGCCGTTATTCCATGTTATCACATATACTACAGTGGTTATTATGAGTTATTCCATATAAAATGGGTGTTACTCCTAGCTCTTCCATAGAAAATGGCTTATTTCTTGTTATTCCATTTAATATGACGTTATTCCATATAATATCGACGTTATTCCGAGTTATTCCATATAATATGGTTGTCATTCCGTGTTAATTCATTTAATATGGCTATTATTCTGTGTTATTCCATATTATATGGCTGTTTTTTCATGTTATTCCATTTAATCTGGCTGTTATTCTATGTTATCAATTTAATATGGATGTTATTATTTGTTATTCCATAGAATATGGCTGTTATTTCGTGTGATAATCTGGTCGTTATTCTATGTTATTCCATATACAATGGTTGTTATTCGTTGTTATTCCATATTATATGACTGTTATTCCATGTTAATCCATTTAATATGGTTGTTATTCCATGTTATTCCATTTAATATGACGTTATTCTTTATTATTTCATATAATATGGCTGTTATTCTGTGTTATTCCATATAAGTGGCTTTTGTTCCATGTTATTCCATATAAAATGACTGTTATTCCGAGTTATTCCGTACAATATGGTTGTTATTCCGAGTTATTCCATATAAAATGGCAATTAGTTATTCCATGTAATATGGCCATTATTTTGTGTTATTACATTTAATATGGCTGTTATTCTGTGTTATTCCATATAAATAGCTTTTATTCCTTGTTATTCCATCTAAAAAAATGTTATTCCGAGTTATTCCAGAAAATATGGTTGTTATTCCGAGTTATTCCATATAAAATGGCAATTAGTTATTGTTATTCCATATAAGATGGCTGCTGTTCCATGTTATTCCATATAGTATGGCTGTTATTCCGTGTTAATCCATGTAATTTGGCCATTATTTTTTGTTATTCCAGATAATATGGCTGTTATGCCTTGTGATTCCATTTAATCTGGTCGTTATTCTATGTTATTCCATATACAATGGCTGTTATTCATTGTTATTCCATATAATATGACTGTTATTCCAAGTTAATCCATAATATGGTTGTTATCCGGTCTTATTACATTTATGATGATATTATTCTTCATTATTTCATATAATATGGCTGTTATTCTGTGTTATTCCATATACAGTGCCTTTTAATCCGTTTTTACACCATTTAATATGCCTGTTATTCTGCACTATTCCAACCATATAATACGTCTGTTATTCCATGTTCATCCATTTAATGTGGCTTTTATTCTGTGTTATTCCATTTACTATGCCCGTCATTCTTTGTTATTCCATACTATATGGATGTTATTCCATGTTATTCCATTTAATCTGGCCGTTTTTCTGTTTTCCATATAAAATGACTGTTATTCGTTGTTATTCCATATAATATGACTGTTATTCCATGCTAATCCATTTAATTTGACTGTTCTTCTGTGTTATTCCATTTAATATGGCCGTTATTCCTTCTTATTCTATATAAATCCATTTAATATGACTGTTATTCCATGTTATTCCATATACAATGGCTGTTATTCCATGTTATTCCATTTAATATGGCGGTTTCTCTGTGTTATTCCATATAATATGGCCGTTATTCCGAGTTATTCCATAAAATGTGGACTGTTATTCTGTGCTATTCCATATAAAATGGCGGTTATTCATTGTTATTTCTTTTAATTTGACTGTTATTCCATGTTAATTCATTTAATATGGCCGTTATTCTTTGTTATTCCATATAATAGGGCTGTTATTATGTGTTATTCCATATAATATGGCTGTTATTCCGAATTATTCTATATAAAATGGCTGTTATTTGTTATTATTCCATATAATATGACTGTTATTCTGTGTTATTCCAAGCAAAATGGTTGTTATTCTATATTATTCCATATAAAATGGTTGTTATTCCGAGTTATTCCATATAATATGTTAGTTAATCCGAGTTATTCCATATAATATGGCCGTTATTCCAAGTTATTCCATATAATATGGCCGTTATTCGGTGTTATTCCATATAAAATGTCTGTTATTCCATGTTATTCCGTATAAAATTGTTGTTAATCAGCGTTATTCCATAGAAAATGGGTGTTAATCCATGTTATTACGTTTAATATGTTGTTATTTCGACTTATTCCATATAATATGGCCGTTATTCCATGTTATCACATATACTACAGTGGTTATTATGAGTTATTCCATATAAAATGGGTGTTACTCCTAGCTCTTCCATAGAAAATGGCTTATTTCTTGTTATTCCATTTAATATGACGTTATTCCATATAATATCGACGTTATTCCGAGTTATTCCATATAATATGGTTGTCATTCCGAGTTATTCGATATAAAATAGCTGTTATTCATTGTTATTCCATATAATATGGCTGTTATTCCGTGTTAATCCATTTAATATAGCCGTTATTCCATGTTATTTCGTTTAATATAGACGTTATGCTTTGTTATTCCATCTAATATGGCTGTTATTCTGTGTTATTCCATATAATATGGCTGTTATTCCGAGTTATTCCATATAATATTGCTGTTAATCTGAGTTATTCCATATACTATGGCTGTTATTCGGTGTTATTCCATACACAATGGTTGTTCTTCGTTGTTATTCCATATAAAATGGCTGTTATTCCGTGTTATTCCATATACAGTGGATGTTAATCCGTGGTAAACCATTTGATATGGCTGTTATTCCACACTATTCCAACCATATAATATGTCTGTTATTCTGTGTTAATCCTTTCAATATGGCCGTTATTCATTGTTATTCCATATAATATGGCCGTTATTCCCAGTTACTCAGTTGAAAGGGCTGTTATTCCATGTAAAATGCTATTAATCCATGTTATTCCATATACAATGGTTGTTATTCCATGTTGTTCCATTTAATATGGCTGTTACTCTGTGTTATTCCAAATAAAATGGCTGGTATTCCTTGTTATTCCATATAATATGACTTATTCCGTGTTAACCCATTTAATATGGCCGTTATTCCGTGTTATTCCATATAAAATTGCTGTTCTTCATTGTTTTTCCATATAAAATTGGCTGTTATTCCATGTTATTCCATATAAAATTGGCTGTTATTCCAAGTTATTCCATATAATATGACTGTTATTCCAGGTTATTGCCTATAAAAGGGGTGTTAATCCATGGTATTTCATATTACGTGGATTTTAATCCATTTAATATGCCATTATTCTTTATTATTCTATATAAATGGCTGTTATTCGTTGTTTTTTCATATAATATAGCCGTTATTCTGACTTATTCCATATAATATCGCTGTTATTCCGTGTTATTCCATGCAAAATTGTTGTCATTCCGAGGTATTCCATATGAAATGGTTGTTATTCCGAGGTATTCCATATAATATGTCTTTAATCCGAGTTATTCCATAAAATATGGCTGTAATTCCGAGTTATTCCATATAATATGGCTGTTATTCTGTGTTATTCCATATAAAATGGTTGTTCTGCATTGTTATTCCACATAAAATTGGCTGTTATTTCATGTTATTCCATATAAAATGGGTGTTAATTCATGGTATCTCATATAAAATAGCTTATATTCCATGTTATTACATTTAATATGGCATTATTCCGAGTTAGTCCAAATAATATGGTTGTTATTCCGAGTTATTCCATAAAAATGGCAATTAGTTATTGTTATTCCATATAAGATGACGGTTATTCGTTGCTATTCAACATAATATGAGCGTTATTCCGAAGTCTACCATATGATATGGCTGTTATTCCAAGTTATTCCATATATTATGACCGTTATTCCGAGTGTTTCCATATAATATGGCTGTTATTTTGTGTTATTCCATATATTAAGGCTGTTATTCCATGTTAATCCATGTAATATGGCCATTATTTTGTGTTATTACATTTAAAATGGCTGCTACTCTGTGTTATCCCATATACTATGGCCGGTATTCTGAGTTATTCCATAGAATATGGCTGTTATTCCATGTTAATACATTTAATATGGCCGTTATTCTTTGTTATTCCATAATATGGCTGTTTTTTCATGTTATTCCTTTAATCTGGCTGTTATTCCATGTTATTAATTTAATATGGATGTTATTCTTTGTTATTCCATATAATATGGCTGTTATGCCATGTGATAATCTGGTCGTTATTCTATGTTATTCCATATACAATGGCTGTTATTCGTTGTTATTCCATATTATATGACTGTTATTCCATGTTAATCCATTTAATATGGTTGTTATTTCATGGTATTCCATTTAATATGATGTTATTCTTTATTATTTCATATAATATGGCTGTTATTCTGTGTTATTCCATATAAATAGCTTTTATTCCTTGTTATTCCATCTAAAAAGAATGTTATTCCGAGTTATTCCAGAAAATATGGTTGTTATTCCGAGTTATTCCATATAAAATGGCAATTGGTTATTGTTATTCCATATAAGATGGCTGTTGTTCCATGTTATTCCATATACTATGGCTGTTATTCCATGTTATTCCATGTAAAATGGGAATTAATCCATGTTATTTCATATAAAATGGCTTTTATTCCATGTTATTCTATATAATATGCCATTATTCCAAGTTATTCCATATCATATGGTTGTTATTCCGAGTTATTCCATTAAAAATGGCCATTAGTTATTGTTATTCCATATAAGATGACTGTTATTCCATGTTAGTCCATTTAATATGGCCGTTATTCGTTGTTATTCCATATAATATGAACGGTTATTCCATATAATATGGCTGTTATTCCGTGTTAATCCATTTAATATGGCTGTTACTCTGTGTTATTTCATATAATATTGCCGTTATTCTGAGTTACTCCATAGAATATGGCTGTTTTTCTGAGTTATTCCATATAAAATAGCTGTTATTCGTTGCTATTCCATATTATACTGTTATTCCGGGTTAATCCATTTAATATCGCTGTTATTCCGTGGTATTCATTTAATATGACGTTATTCTTTCTTATTCCATATAATATGGCCGTTATGCCGTGTGATTCCATTTAATCTGGCCGTTATTCTGTGTTATTCCATATACAATGGCTCTTCTTCATTGTTATTTCATTTAATATGTTTGTTATTCCATGTTAATCCATTTAATATGGCTGTTATTCTGTGTTATTCCATTTAATATGCCGTTATTCCAATTAATGCATATAATATGGCCGTTATTCTGTGTTATTCCATATAAAAAGGCTTTTATTCCATGTTATTCCAATGAATAGCAGCCATTTTATATGGAATAACATGGTGTAACACACATTTTATATGGAATAACATGGTGTAACACCCATTTTATATGGAATAACAGCCATGTTATGATGAATAACTCGGAAATATAAGCAATAGTATATGGAATAACTCAGAATAACGGCCATATTAAATGGAATAACAACGAATAACAGCCATTTTTATTGAATAACTCGGAATAGCAGACATATTATATGGAATAAATCAGAATAACGACCATAATATATGGAGTACCATAGAATAACAGTCATATTATATGGAATAGCAAAGAATAACGCCATATTAAATGGAATAAAATGGAATAACAGCAATATTAAATGGATTAAAGTGGAATAACCGTATATATTATATGGAATAACAACGAATAGCAGCCATTTAATATGGAATAAATCAGGATGACAGCCATATTATATGGAATAACTCGGAATAACGGCCATATTATATGGAATAACATGTTGTAACAGCCATTTTATATGGAATAACAGCCATTTTATATAGAATAACTCGGAAATATAAGCAATAGTATATGGAATAACTCAGAATAACAGCCATATTAATTGGAATATCATGGAATAACAACGAATAACAGCCATTTTTATTGAATAACTTGGAATAACAGACATATTATATGGAATAAATCAGAATAACGGCCGTAATATATGGAGTACCATAGAATAACAGCCATAGTATATGGAATAACAAAGAATAACAGCCATATTGAATGGAGTAACATGGCATAACATCCATATTATATGGAATAACAAGGAATAACAGCCTATATTAAATGGACAGCCCGAACCCTGAGAGTTGCTGACTACACACCAACACTAAATGTACACAACACTGAAGGACACTTTATCGGGACTGACCAGGGCAAAGCCGAGACAATTCGAGAATGGTTCAAAGAACAGTTCACTGACCACGATGATGAGCCCTTGCACCCATTCTCAGGAGACCCCAGACCATTACTAACACCAATTAATACAGCAGAGGTTGAGAAGGCACTTAAAACCCTAGAAATGGACGTGCATCTGGACCTGATGGCATGAGCAATGAACTATTCAAATATGCATGTGACATTGTCTCAAAACCGATCACGCACATAATCAATTCAGCTTTACCGACGCTGTAGGCCAAGACATCCTTATCGCGCTACCCAAACCTAAGAATCCACCTAGCCACTGCACACACACACACACCCCAGCCAATCTGCGGCCCATTGTGCTCCTTAACAACATATGGAAAATCCTATCCAATGTTACTCTATGCTACATCCTAGACAAGATCGACGACTTCACCGGATCATGTCAAAGTGGCTTCAAATGCTGCACAGACATCGTATCGGCTCAACGCATGCTTGGTTTAAACGTGATTTATTTTGTTCAGATGGAAGCACGATAAGACTTAGAGTCTCATGCCCGTGTCTCCCATAGCACATACAGATTATTCAAAACTTTTTTACAACAAAATGGCGGCAAATCATAATAGTTTAATTAATTGTAGTCTATTAGTGTGTATAAGTGTGTGGATGTTGAGTGTGCGGTGGGGGAGAGTAGGGAGAAAGACCGAGATAGAGAGAGAGGGGGAAAGGGGGGAGAGAGGGTGAGAGATAGAGAGCGAGGAATAAGATCAACTGGAAGAATAGCAAAGGTGAGCTCTAGGTGCTGCCTTTGCCCCGACCTGTACGTGTTGGGCTGCTGTCCATTTACCCCTTGAACTATAAGTTCGCGAACGGGAAACTACTGAAAGCGGTTGGTGTTAATTATGTATTGACAATGCATGCTTGTGTCGGTAGTCATGTCCAAACACTGGGATTTCCACAAAATGTGTATTGGTATGTCACGAGTCTTCGACACAATTAAGCACTCAAAGATCCTAGATGTACTACGCCAGGCCAATTGCAATGAAGATGAGCTGCGACTAGTGAGACCACTGCTTGCAGACACCAATCTGAGAGTACGAGTCAAGTCAGTGAAGTCTGTAGAGTTTGAGACATCAATCGGCTCCCCACAGGGAGATGGTCTACCCCCCCCCCCCACCCTGTGCTCTTCACCTGTTACCTGGCTGCTGCATTGAAATCCGTGCGGGAAAATTCCACAAGACCAACCCCCCCCACCCACCTCGGTGTCAATACTGGGCATGTCACTAGAGATGGAATATGCCAACGATGTGGACTTTATAGAAATTCCTTAACCAACTTCTCCAAATAGCTGCAGGCAAACTAAAAATTGCGAATCTCTTTATGAATGAATCCAAAACAGAGTTCACCCACATATACCTATCTACAAGCATGAAACTAAAGAAAATGATGATCCATGAAGGAAAAGTAAAATCCTAGGCTCACTGCTTTGCAGTTCTGCTGACATTGCTGCCCGCTGCATCATGGGGAACATAGCTTTCCAGTCCTTCTGGAAGCTATGGATTCGTAGATCAAAGGTGCCCTTGGTAAAACGACGATGTTTATACAATGCAACCTGCGTATCCTTGATGCTGTTTAACTGTAACAGCTGGACAGCTTCAAATGCAGCTCTAAACAAACTCGGTACCTGCCACCGCAAACACCAAAGCAACCTCAATGGACACCGATGGTCAGACAGTATAATTTCCAACGATGCACTATACAAGATTTGTAATACCTCGCTGCTGTCTGTATAAGCCGTCCAGCAAATATGCACCATGTTTGGCCATGGGCTAAGCATGCCATAAAAGACACCAGCACAGAGAGCCTACTCGGAGCCAGCATATAAAAAGACGGGAGAGGACGTCACTGCATACATCTGCAAAGCGTGGTACGAGGTTACCTCAAGAAAGCAGGACTCGGTACACTCAAGTCAAGAATGGAGCTGAGGTAGCAACGGATTTCAGCTGAGCACAAGACACAGTGGGGAAAGCGAGGAAGGGATGATTGCAGCTGTGGGATGTTTCTGCAGACTACAGTAATCATACATACATACATTGCATATAATATGGCTGTAATTATGAGTTATTCTATATAAAATGGCTGTTATTCATTGTTATTCCATATAATATGGCTGTTATTCCGTGTCAATCCATTTGATATGGCCGTTATTCCGTGGTATTCCATATAATATGGTCGTTATTCCGTGTTATTCCATATAATATGGCTGTTATTCCATGTTATTCCATTTAATATGGTCGTTATTCTTTGTTTTTCTATATAATATGGCGGTTATTCCGAGTTATTACATATAAAATGCCTGTTATTCGTTGTTATTCTATATAATATGGCGGTTATTCTGAGTTATTACATATAATATGGCTGTTATTCCGAATTATTCTGTATATAATGGCTGTTATTCCATATAAAATGGATGTTAATCCATGTTACTCCATATACAATGGCTGTTATTACGTGTTATTACATTTAATATGGCTGTTACTCCGTGTTATTCCATAAAATATGGCCATTATTCCGAGTTAGTCCATATAATATGGCTGTAATTCTGCGTTATTCCATATAATATGGCTGTTATTCTGTGTTATTCCATTTAATATGGCTGTTACTCCGTGTTATTCCATATAATATGGCTGTTATTCTGAGTTATTCCATATAAAATTGCTGCTATTCGTTGTTCTTCCATATAATATGATTGTTATTCCGTTTTAATCCATTTAACATGGCCGTTATTCCGTGTTATTCCATATAATATGATTGTTATTCCGTTTTAATCCATTTAACATGGCCGTTAGTCTGAGTTATTCCATATAATATGGCTGTTATTCCGAGCTATTCAGATTAACGAACCATCTGAAATACGAACCTTCGGAATATTGACCCCAACATCATTTCGGACTATTGAACCTTTGGACCTATATGCACCTTCGGAATCTAGACGTGACTGACCCCATATTTACAGACGAATTTGTGAAATCTATGTTTCGGAAGGCCACAATAGGGGCTAACACAAGTGGTCTAGATGCCTTATTTGTGAATGGTGTGTGATGTGTATCACCCTAGTTTGAGCGCTTGACTATGCCATATCTGATCATCTGTATGGGCGGTAGAGTGCTTGTGTTTATACGTGACTGTATGGAGGCTGCATCCATATGGCCAGGCGAATTTGAATGATGTGTTTTCGTGTAGGGCTATCAGCGTTGCCAATTATATGGACAACAACTCTTGTCAGATTATGGCCAAGAAATGGCGATATAATCAGAGTGACCATCCCTGCTGCCAGGCATACATTGAAATACTCACACTCGTCGAATGCCGAAACGTTCCTTTCTGACTCAATTCACGCAGCTACGTTGACCTATTCAGATGGCACCATACGCCTCAACCTGGCTCGGTTCAGTTGAACCTTTGATGCGTAAACAAAATCACAAATCGGAATTTGGTTTTGTTTGTGTCACGGTATGATACGGGTTCTAGATACATGGAATCACTTTAGACATAACAATTTCAAATTGTTTAAATTCTTATGCCGTCATAGTTTATGGGAAATGACATAGCTAACGCTATACATGCACATGCTCTACACTGATTCTGCTAAACCAAGTTACATAAATTACTATTTAGGCTACAACCGTTTTAACTCTCCTAGGTGCCAACCTTCTCTTCACACGATATATGATGCCTATAACTGTCTTGAGTCAACAGCGCCTCAGAGCGCTAAAATACTACTTATATCAATTAAGCATTTTAACGGTCAACACATCAAGAAATTTTAATATTAGAAGGCTATTTTGTTCTAAATTTACCTCTGAAATTTTTAACCGGCTTGGCCATGAAAGGGGTAATGGTATTAGATCAAGTTCAAGCTTTGGCTTACCCAGTAAGGGGGGGGGGTCTATCCATTTGCAGGTCAAGGGAAGAGTATTTTTGAAAATTGACCACTGGAATGACTGGCTCGGTTACCGAGCCAGTCATTCCAGTGGTCAATTTAAAAAAATACTGTTCTCTTGACCTGCTAATAGACACGCCCCAAGACCACTGCAGAGTTATTTTGGTTGGTTTGACCATTAAAAGGTTAGGTTGACACGCGAGGGGTAGCGCACAACACTCAATGCAGATATGTATTGTCTATGTGTTTTTTCTACGCTTTAATGCAACGTTGAATTGCAAGGGTGCAAAGTGTTTCTTAAATAATTGTGACACAGGTTGATGACATTTTGAAAATATTTTGCTGATAAACTTCCTTCGGAAACTTTGTTAACCATTTGAACTCAGAGTTACCAGAATCTAAATTTTAAAGATAACTATGCAGGTAGGCTGTTGAATATTTTGAAACACAATTGACTGGAAGCGGTTGCTGCTATTGCCAGCAACAGCTTCAAGTCAAATTATTTTCAAAATATTCCGCAGAATAGTTATTAAATCGTAAATTTCTTTCCGAATATTGCATTTGGTGTTCAAAGAGTTAAACAATACTGCAAAGCAATTAAGGGAAATTATTCAACGCTTTCAGTTCCATCCTTCCCAGTACATCAATCCGTTCTGCCCCACATGCCAAGAGTGTGTCCGTCCCACACGTCTGGCTACAGTATTCTTCAACCAATTAAACTCTGCGCTACAAACTGCGTCATTGGCTCTCCAGTTAAATCCCAGGAGCCAAACTATGTACACTAGCGTTACAGCACACACACACGCACGCACACACCCACGCACGCACACACCGGCGTCAAAATCTCCGTAATCATTGTCTTTGCATCTCGTTTGCTCTTCATATTGGAACCTGCCAGTGCTAGCCATGCCCCGCCCATCTCTAGCTAAGCTCCAACCACATATTCCCCGTGTTGGTATCAATCAATCCATACACTTTCTGAATCTCAAATTCCATAAAACGTTACAGGTTGGCTGTTTAATATTTTGAAACTAATTTGACTAGGTGCTGTTGCTGCCTATTTCAAAATTATTCACACAGAATGTTTATGAAATAACAATTCGTACACCGTGTCGGGTTACTAAATCGAGTCATTCATGCCATAATTGATTATGACGCCATCCTCCACGCCACGTTGTTGATTATGACATCATATGACGGATGGATAAACTGGAAATGGTAATTAATTATTGTCAACACTAAGTTTTGCGCATATGCGAGTGTGGGATTGTAGGCGCACATGTCTTTGTTCTCGATCAGCCGTCGGCACATGTGTCTATTTGTATATCCATCCCATAACCTTACCAGCTAATACCAAAGTAATGTCCATGCCTACTAGGTGTGAGCGATTCATTTCAACCAATGCACCACACATTTCTAGCTAAGTCCCGTCAACGCTTTGCGCGTGTTGTGATATTCACCATAATGTTTAGTAAATTGTTAATCCAGCAAATACATACACGTTGTACACGTGGCGGACTTTTCATAGGCCTACTTCATGACGCCGAGTTGTAATACACCATCATACTGATTGTGACGTCAGTCTATATGTGACGTAAATGCGTATGACATCATATACTTGAGTGACAAAACGGATCGCTCCATTAACTACTCGTCTGATAGCGATTATTCTTTCAAATCGTGATTATGACAACTGAATTGCATAATCGTACGACCATAAACTATAACTATAGGTTCTTCACATTCAGAATCAACCTTCCAGATTGTGCAGAGCATAGAGCCTGTGCGCTGCTAAATACAATCGGTCCCCTAATACATTTGAGGGATCCATTTTTAGACATGACACGCCCATTTCTAGTTCATCTCCTCCCAGGTTCACGCTTGATAGAATCGATTAAAAATTGTGAAACCAGAATTCCCAGAATGATAACTTCAAGATACATATACAGGTATATTGTTGGTACAACCAGCTCCAAGTTAAGTTAATTTCAACATATTCAACAGAATGTTAATTAAATTGTAAATTCATCAGAGACACACAATTCTCGCATATTAGTGATGGACGTTTTCGATGTTCGTTACTGGCTTACGTCATTTTGATTGATACGTCACGTAACAACTGACGAGTTTCATTTTGATGGCACGCATTTGAGCGACATATCGCCATCTCACCACCTTTCTCTCACCATATGATGTGTGCTTAGTGGCATTGTCCCTAAGTAACACATACATGCGGCCAGTGAGTATATAAATCTAGAACATAGCATGGTAATCATGGCCAGAGTTGCTCGAAACTGGTGCAGTCGTAACGATACCCTGAACCAGCAAAGATGTCTGCTATGTTCCTACCATTGTTTTCCATGGTGAGTTGACGTACAGTCAACTCTAGCACCTTTACAATGGCAGGGACCGACCTACCCATGCGCCAATTAGCCAAATGATAGTAAAATTGAGATCTGGCCAATAAAAAGCATGACTGGCTAAACAGTTGACTAATGAATAAAACCGTATTATTATACATAGTTTCTACGTAGGGAGCCATTATACCTGTTAATATTAAGTGTGAAATACAAATTATGTTTTGTTGTGACCGCATAAACATTGAAATCCTAATATCTCAGAATAAAAGCACACATGTAGGTCAGCTGTTAAATACTTTGAAACTAATTGGACTAGACGCCGTTGCTGCCTTAGGCAGCAACGTCTTCCCAGCAAATTAGTTTCAAGATAATCAACATAATCGTGTATTAATGGTCAGTAGTGTTTAGTTGAAATGCTTACCTGATGGTTATGTTGTACTTTGCAAAACATTGG
Organism: Chaetoderma sp. LZ-2023a; assembly: GCA_034401795.1. Lineage (NCBI taxonomy): Eukaryota > Metazoa > Mollusca > Caudofoveata > Chaetodermatida > Chaetodermatidae > Chaetoderma > Chaetoderma sp. LZ-2023a. The sequence goes on from CM067369.1 coordinate 27,824,577, forward strand.
CTAACATAGTTAAGATTTGGCTAAGAAAAAGTGTAGTGGGCTAATCTATTGGCTAATGGTTTGTGAAAGCCAGGTCAGTCCCTGGAATGGTAGCATTTGGACCCGGGTAAACGAGTCATCGGTTCTGGTGTTCATTTACCCATATGTTCAAATAATAACTGACGCATTCCCTCTATCATATGCCTAGATTGTAGTCCCATTACGGCATTACAATATACGGTTACATTCCAGACGTTCCTTGCACTTCCTGTGTGAGAAGAACTAATGTTAGACAGCATGATTTGACAACATACATAGCTGCACCATTTTCTAGCTATGCCAGGAAAGCTTCTAGATAAGCTTTGCCGAATTTCTAGCTAAGAGTCGCCCAATTTTAATACATGTTTGGCACACTTTTGTTACTATGAATCTTGCAGTCCCTGAAGCTCAATTCAAAGGTAAATATGCGGCTAACCTGTAGGATATCTCGAAACTAATTAAGTTAACCATTCAAACTAATGTTATTGTCGATTTATTAATGGCATACAATTCAGAGTCTTTCTTTATTGCCTAATTGCCACGTTCGTGACGGGCCTACATCAGTTTGTCTGTGACGGCAGCTAAGATGTGACGTATTTAGGTATGACGTCAAATACTCAGTGACAGACATGATCCCCCCCCCCCCCCCCGACTACTAGACACTAGAGTAGAGATTATCATTTTTAAAGGACTCTATAAATAGACACATTAATTTGAACCTAATCCAGTGAAATTTGAATTTGCAAAACTCCATTCTTTAAAGTGCATAGGTATTCACTCTGAAGACACTGCTGATGTACATTCTTGCTATTCAATACAGCACAGAGTTGTCAATTTCTAGCTGTTTCCCGCCCAGTTCTATCTAAACTCCGTCTACGATTTGTCAGTGTTTGGATAAATCGACTTCTGAATTCCAAGAATCCCAATGTCAAAGGACCTATACAGGTAAGCTGTTAACTATTTTGAAAGTAACTTCACTGAGTGCCATTGTAACCGACGTCATAATCTTAATTGACAGATTGGATCTATCCATAGCCTTCAGCAGCATTGCTACCGATGACGTATTCGATTATTACGTCATTACTGACTGACAGAGCCGGTATTCCATGAGTCGCCATAGACTTGTAGGTACTTAATGCAAGTCACGTTATAGGATAGCGTATTTATGATTACTGTATTCTGCAACTGTAGTAGTAGACACCTCCTACAGCTACAATCAGTCCTTCGCTTTCGACCACTGTGTCTTTTCCTCAGTCAAAATGTTTAGCTTTCTCAGGTCGATTCTTGATCTGAAAGTACCGAGTCCTGTGTTTTTATGTCACTTCGCCGCACGCTTAACATATTTATTGCAATGGCGTCCTCTTCTGGCTTTATTCACTCACAGATTTTCAATTTTTAGTTTGCTTGCAACTAGCTGGAGTAGTTTCTCAATGGATTTCTTTTCCTCGTCTATAAAGTTCACATCGTCGACATATTCCATCTCTAGTGGCATACCTAGCATGAGCACTGGGGGTGGGCGGGGTTTGGGGGGGGGGTGTTAATCTTGTGGAATTTTCCTTTACATAGTACAATGCAACAGCAAGGTCACAGGTGAAAAAACACATGGAATAGACCATCTCCCTGTGGAGAACCGCTTGATCTCTCAAACTCTGCAGACGTCAATGTCTTGTCGCGTACGTTCAACTTGGTGTTTGTACGTAGCAGTCTCACTAGTCGCAGCTCATCCTCATTGCAAATGACCTGGTGTAGTACATCTAGGATCTGTGAGAGCATAATTGTGCCGAAGGTTCGTGACATGTCACTGCTCATTTTGTGGAATTCTCAATGCTTAGACATGACTACTGACACAAGGATTCGTTGAACCCATTCAGTATTTGCGCAGCTGTGTCGATGTTTAATGCCACTTTGGCATGGTTTATTGGAGTCTTCTATCTTGTCTCGGATGCGGGATAGTAATAGTGGATATAATTTTCCATTTGTTGTTGAGGAGCACAATAGGCTTCGGGTTGGCTTGGGGCCGGGTGCCATTTTGGGGTTTGGTAGCAGCACGATAAGGGTGCCCTGGCCTTTAAGCTACACCAAATTAAGATATAAATGATTAAATAGCGTTTTCCCGTAACGTGTTTAGGGGCACGCTTGGACCTTTTTAACGTAGAATTTATTGGGAATTTCGAATCTGCAAACCGTTTTTTGATCGATGCAGCAGTTAGAAAACTATGCGAGAGTTTCCAGCCTACTTCTAGAAGATGTTTTAGGGAGGATGCACTGGACGTACCAGACATTGGTCACGTGACCCGTGACTTGGTGCGTTTCCGGTGACTGATTGAGTCTGCGTCTCGATTCCCCCTTTCTGGGGTTGAGAGGCGCCTGATATAAAAAGGCCTGCTTTGGTAATTACACGTGCTTTTCTTGCCTATGTTTGATTGTCAGTGCGTACGTGGAGAGTTGACAAAGTTCTGACAGTGGGGGAATAAGTGTCCTGTTTTGTTTGAGTCTGACTGCAGCCATCTCGCTATACGGACACCATCTCGCCTCCCCCTATCGTGATCACACGCGCACCTCAGAAGATTGGTGCCAATAGAATTATAGAGTTACCGTTACTTGTAGAAGAGTTAACCATATTGTGCTGAGAATGTTTCACAGTTTATAGTTCTCTTGGCAATGTACACTTCAGACGGCCCATTGGCGTCTCTGTATACTCGCTAAAATTTCAACAAGATTGTATGATACATAAAAGATAGTGTTTGTTTTTATGTTAAAATGGAAATAACAATTAAACCAATAATAAGTTAAACATTGCATAGAGGTGAATAGTAATAATTAACAAGCCGTGATAATAACCTAACATATACGATACAAGACTTTCTTATAATGCAAGCAATGTATTGACAGTAGATTGATTTGTACTCTTGTATCAATTAAGCCATTTACTAACCAACCTAGCAAACACAGAATCGGCAGTGACCTTGGAGAATGTCCATTTGCAGGCCAAGTGAATACTATATTTGAAAATGTACCAAACAAGCCAGAGATTCTAGCTGTAAATTTAACTAAAGGTATTCACCTTGCCTCTAAAGGGACACTGTCTAAGCATAGAATGTGATTGTCATCACCAGTATACCTTTAATAGTCAAGCCGTCAAGTTCACTTTACTTACAGTCAGACCTTTCAAGGGCATATCCGGAGAAAATGTACATAACGACTGTGGCGAAAGAGCATACGCAGTACAGGAACATAGATGTATATATACTATTTATAAATCCATAGTTCAATAGTAGTAGTAGTAGTAGTAGTAGTAGTAGTAGTAGTAGTAGTAGTAGTAGTAGTAGTAGTAGTAGTAGTAGTAGTAGTAGTAGCAGCAGGGCCGTATTTAAGGGGGGGGGGGGTAGGGCAAGCGGGGCAAAAGCCCCGGGGCCCCCACAAGCAAGGGGCCCCACAATTTAAAAATGAAAAAAGAATTCTGCACTTTTTTGGAAGTTATAGGACATTTAAAGCAACCTTTATTAGTTTAGAACTCTTGATCATGCATTATAATTCTATTCTAATATCTGTTGGGGCCCCAATTCTTGTTTGGTGTTCGGCAACAATGTTAATTACGAAAATTTGCACAATAAAATAATTTTACAACGAAAGAAAGCGCCATAATTCACCCTAAAAGTAGACTCTCTGGCCGTCTCAAAGCACCTAGATGTAAACAATTTTCTGGGGGAGAACCCCCAGACACCCCACCCGGCTCATTCTTTGCCCCAGGGCTCCCACATATCTAAATACGGCCCTGAGTAGTAGTAGTAGTAGTGGTGGTGGTGGTGGTGGTGGTGGTAGTAGTAGGAGGATGAGGAGGATGAAGCGGGTGGGGCAGGGGGATGGATAGTATTAGTAGTAGTAGTAGTAGTAGTAGTAGTAGTAGTAGTAGTAGTAGTAGTAGTAGTAGTAGTAGTAGTAGTAGTAGTAGTACTAGTAGTAGTAGTAGTAGTAGTAGTAGTAGGAGGATGAGGAGGATGAAGCGGGTGGGGCAGGGGGATGGGTACTAGTAGTAGTAGTAGTAGCAGTAGTAGTAGTAGTAGTGGTAGTAGTAGTAGTAGTAGTAGTAGTAGTAGTAGTAGTAGTAGTATTAGTAGTAGTAGTAGTAGTAGTAGTAGTAGTAGTGGTAGTAGTAGTAGTAGTAGTAGTAGTAGTAGTAGTAGTAGTAGTAGTAGTAGCAGTAGTAGTAGTAGTAGTAGGAGTAGTAGTAGTAGTAGTAGTAGTAGGAGTAGTAGTTATCGAAACATGCTATTTCTGAGCTGCACTGTATCTCTATGGCTGCTTTGAGATTGAAGTACGAGAATAGTATGTGCGATATAGTTAGCCTTAAAGTGTCCATGCCATAACAGACATAAGTTTGCATAAATAGATCACACATGCGTCAATATTTCATAAAGTACACATTGATTCGATTGAAATGTTCTCAGTTAATAACAAAAATAGCTTTTTCAAGATCCGACAGTCTGCCCCAAACGCATGCACTCATCGAACCCCAACTCAAAATTGATCATATGTATCACGCTAATTTATTTGCTCAGATGGGTCTTATAAAACGGCATTTATCTCCCTTCCACGATAATTTCAATAAACATGAGCAAAATGTGCGGTATTTTACACACGCACTCACGCACGCACGCACGCACACTCCTTTTTGATAACCAATTGAGAGTATATCGGCCTGTTAAAAAAAAATAAACGTGTACGAGCACATTTAGGAGGAAAACTGTCCTAGAACCAATTGCAAATATCGAGTGTACTAAAGGTCATTTCAGCGGCACCGCTTTCGCTATCCACGTTGTTGACGTAGATACAGTTGGCTTATCGACTGCCGGGACTGCACAATTTGAAATCAGAATTCCCTTTTTGCGCTTTTTCAAATTCGCATTTCGTGCGTATTTCTTACTGTATGTGAGACGGATTTTGATTGTGTTTCAACCATATTGTAAACACGGCTATTAAAAATGCGTTGGCATACGGAGTTTAATATTAGGGACACTGCGCAATTGGCGCCATTCGAAAAGGACAATCATTTTCAACAAATCACTTCGACTTAGATAATTGACAAGAAACGCCATGTTAGCTTATTTATGAGCTCTATAATTGTATGCATAAAGTATGATATAAGGGCAGGTCACAGACTTCTATCAAATGATTGTATTCATTTTCTTAGCTCAGTCATTTTGTTTCCCGATAGCAAGGACAAGTGCAAGCACAATCTCCGAAAGGGAGAATAGATGGTTAAATAAGAAAATGTCGTATGTTATGAAATTTCATGAGAAAACATACAAGTCCTTACTGTCTAAATGAGAAATTTGCGTTAAATTTGCAATGTCGTGACTTTTGATAAACAAAGAAGTCAAATTGGACCCGTGACTTCAAATATTGTTATTACACGGATTTTTATGATATGAAGGATTAGAAATGTATAAGATAATTTTATTAAATTTAATTGAAAATAAGAAATGATCAGCATAGGATGAATGACAACAAATACTAAAACATGCGGTGATGATGATAGTTATGATAAGGACGTGTGTTCGCGCACTCATGAGCGCATACCTGCACGTGCATTCAGATGTCCCTGGTTACGTGCGTACGTTCTTACCAATATCCCCGTGCAATCCATCAAGACAATTCGCCAGCTAGATTTTTAAACAATGCCTTCTCCCGATGTTGCTGTCACTTTGCAGAGGCGCTTGAGAAGAAACGTGAAACTCGTGTTCCAACTACATTGCCTAATCTCCTTCTTACCACACTATAACCTAATACGGTAATCACAGAGATTGATATGTGATATATAGAGACGTTTTATGGCAGTAGCTGAAACACCCCTTTCTAGTTATGCCAAGCCCATTTTAGCTAATATTCACCTACTGTGTGCACGTGTTTAACGGGATTTGTGATAATTTTGAACCATGCATTTTCAGAAACTCAATTTCAAGGTAACGATACAGGTAAGCTGATAAATATTTGAAACTACTTTGCCTTTTTCTAAATATCCAATATAATGTTTATTTAATTGTAAATCCCGCTATATCTTTTAATTGAGGCGTCAGCTAACACGTGACATATTTGATTATGGCGTCTAGTACTTGAGTTGCAGATCAGAACCTTCCTATCAAGACCTGAAATAACCATGAATGAAAGACTAGCCAGCACGCGCGATGCCAAAGCTGGTCTCATCAAATCCATGGCGAGCTATAGTCAATATAATTTGAAACAAGGTCGATAGAATACCGGTAGCTGTGGCTTCTGAATTCTTTCGGATTTTCCCCAATTTATTTTCAGATCACGATCCAAGCTGTGGAATCACAGTGTATGTTCACACATTTTAGGGGCATGGCGGCTTATTGCGTTGCTACCCGCATCTAAAAGCTATTTTAAAGCCGGTTGCATCCGCCCCAGTTTAAAGAAACATTGATTACAAATATATCCATATTTTCCTATCAAATATCAGCCCTTGCATGATACAACGTATTTTTGTCTTGCATATTGCTTAGTTTATCGTAGGCTATCTAAGGTCTCGCCTGGAAATTGTTACTAACAAGCCGGGCTGGTCACTCTAGGATAGAAATTCTTCATTTCGTAAATCCCTATAATTCTACTATTTATAGTATTTTAACATTAAAATTAGCAATGCCAGTGTGCTGTACATTAACCCATTAATGCTTAAATTTGTCAAGAAAATTAAGATATTTTGCTTAATAAATGTCCATTTGCAGGTCAAGAGAAGACTAGTTTTGAGAATTTAACACTGGAATGACTGGCTTGATTATCGAACCAGTCATTCCAGTGGTAAATTGTCAAAAAATACTCTTCATTGGCCTGCAAATAGACAGTCCACAAGAGCACTGTAGAGGCCGGTTTGAGCCGGTTCCGACATGAAAGGGTTAAAACCCAGTCATGGCGTTTGCTTGATCTATTGATAGTAACTCTTTCAGCGACAGCTCCTTAAAATGTATAGTCGGTACTAATATAACACTTATTCTGTTGAATATGTTGAACTTAATTTTGTTGGAATCCGTTGCTGCCTTAGGCAGCAACGGCTTCCAGTCAAATTAATTTCAAAATATTCAACTGTTTTGCTGTATGATAGCATTGCAAATGAAATATGTGGAATTCATGGGTGAAAGGGTTACATAGTCAACATAACCCTGTGTTCACTAGTGTACCAGTAACTGACTTGCCTGGCAAACACAAAGGCAGGCTGTGGAATATTTTGAAACAAATTCGACAGGAACCTGATGCTACCATAGACGGCAACAACTTCCAGTCAAATTACTTTCAATATATTCAAGTAAATATTTCTTACATTACAAAATGATTTAAGTTTCTTCTTTCGTGTTAAAGGGCTAGAATTGACATAATTAATTCACCTTAATTTGTATATAATAACACTAATATTAGAATTGAATAATAAAAACGGTGATTCGGTTATAAAACATCTTGAACCAAATGTTACTTAATGCGTAAGCCTATGTGTTGAGCAAATAGACAGCCATTACATCTCTGAATAGCCATACGTCTTTAGTGAAATATTCAGCACGCCATCTATGGCACACATAGATATTATTCCATAATGCAGTAATGTGTCATTACTGACCCTGCGTCAGGCAGGCCTCCATTGAACACACACCGGTTCGGCACCGTAATTATTCATATATTTTCACGCCAATCACAATTGGTTCCAAGGAAATGAATAGCAGTGTTCCGTATATGTTTAGTCGATTAAATACCAGGGGATTGAATCAGACATATAGCATTTTACCATCTTAATTCCAGTATTACACTGCGCAGTTGAGAAAAATCGTACAAATACATTTTAACAATCCGACTACTAAATAAGATTTTCTGAACCTGTATATCAAACAGTCAATTTGTGCGAAAATTGAATATCCCCATAAGATGATCAATTATCCAGATATGTTGTGCTAACATTTACTTTTCACGAAATTTGATATATGAGTAGGCCTACATACGTATTTTACGCTTAACCGATAATCCAGTAATTGGATTTTCCTGAAATCACCCTGCATCATTCTTCTTCAAATGTCCGACGACACACCCCGTGATAGGTGGTACGGTTCAGCTCGTATTTGGCGCCATACGTTATCAATGTATTCCGCATCATTGAGGCGGGCCGTTCAAAGAAATGGTACCATTGCTCCGGTGTTGAGGCTGTCCATTCAAAGAAATGGTACCGTTGGTCCGGCGTGCTCGTTGGGTCCACTTGCATTGATCACAACTGAGGATTTGATCCGATCCAGCCTCTTCTTCCGCATCTGTGAAATGAACAAAGCAATTCTTAGAATAGCATAGCACATAATTATACAGAACATGTTTCTCTTTGATTTGACTCAAACATATCATATTGCAATTTATCATATAAACAAGCCTTCTAGCCCGTTCCATATTTTTAGATATGAGCACACGTGCCATATTCAACGGAGTATTTCCATTGGCTGTTGGGTGCTCAATCAATTTAAATCGACAAATTAAAGCATCGATTGACGTGAGCGTGACGCGTAGGGATTACTACGCGGTACTGTTTTACTACGATTTGTTTACTACGATTTGTCATTCATGAGACGTCATCGCAAAATGTCATCGTTTGACAGTTTATCAGCCGGCAACGAGGTAACGATTGATGGCCGTGGCTCTGCGATAGTCTTCGAAGAAATGTGTAGTTTACAGCTGACATCGCCAGATTTGATGTTTGTCACTATATTTTGCTGCGCATTCAGTATCTGTTATCAAGTAGTGGTGCGTCACAGCGGCGGTATCGATTTCACGAACATCAACAATCAGAAATCAGATAAAAGTCACATCAGCAACTATTGGAAAATATTTCAAAATTACAGTTTATATGATAAATAAAATCTCAAACTCGGTCACTTTTCATATCACTATTATGAACTTCGTTGAAAATGATCAATTTTTCACTCGCTAAAGCTCGTGCAAATTGATAATTTTCAACTCGGTCCATAATAGTGATATGAAAAGTGACCTCGTACCAGATTCTCTATATACTGTACATGACAATAAATTATCGACAATTCCTGGATTATATTAAAACGTTGACACACCTTATATAAGGTTAAAATTGACTAGTATCCTGAATATAATTCTGAAAATGTAATCATTTTCCTGGACTGATATAGTTGTGTTTCCTTGGCATAGCTTAGTCACACCACACAGGAATATACAGGTGTAGTTGTTGCGATAAGTGTTGTCTTTGTATTATCTAGAAATAACATTTTCAAAGAAAACGATATGCATCTTCTGCTGCTGTCTTACAAATCATTTGCTTCTCGGAAATAAACCTACTCCATATAAGTCGCAATGTAAGTGGGAGTAGTAGCAACGTGAGCCTACCTCTCATCGGGTAGGAAAGATAGAGGGCATTTGATGTGCGTAATTATAGAAACTTTGAGCGGTATGCCTGTAGTTTTTAGTATTCGCGCGTGTCGGTATAATGTCCGTAATAAAATCTTTGCTTGTCGTCATATAATAATGTGTGTAATTAATTTCTCTCCGATGTATGTATGATTACTGTATTCTGCGGCTGTAGTAGTAGAAACATCCTACAGCTGCAATCAGTCCTTCTTCACTGTGTCTTGTCTTCAGTCAAAATCTGTAGCTTCCTAATGTCCAATCTTGACTTGAGTGTACCGAGTCCTGCTTTCTTGCTCAAGGTCACCTCGTAGCATGCTTAGCTGATTTATGCAATGACGTCATCTCGTGGTTTTGGTACTTACATTGTACTACTTTCAATAGTAGAATAAGAATAAGATCCAGTATTACTAACACCTATTCTAATCATGCTATAAGTATGATAAAAACAGCCATCACTACTAGTAGATGGAGATATTCACTTTAGCTCGCTATGCCACAAAAATTAGCAATGGGGTAAGAGTCGACTATTTATATCAGACTCACCTGTCATTCAAAACATCCTATTATCAATTACTGTAGCAATGGACACTGCAAAGATGGCTGAGCAATAAACGCAGAATTATCGATTAAGGCTGTTGCGATAGCCACATAAATTGTAAGTCCATCGGTCAATCAAAATATTGATTACCCCTGTAGTGATTGATGTACAGTCTGATTGGTTGAGCGATAGACGTGCATAAATTATCAATTAGCCCGTAGCGATGGACGCACCATCTAAATGACTCAGCGATAGATGCGGAATTATCGATTAACCTTGTAGCGAAAGATGCTTTTGAAAATTCTACTTAAGTATTTTAGCTTACTATCTTTAAAAATTGTGATTTTTTACTTTTTAAGATTTTCTGATATTTGCAGCTTCATATCGTAGAAAATTGCAATATTATATCGCGATACGATATAACGGAATATCGAATAATCATGCACTCCTAACTGTTGCATTGTGTAGCAGTGAAACTGAATATACCTATGGCCAGGGTAATGTGCTCATTTTATTCTGTTTACAGTGTAGGGGACGTAACTTACGATTTTATACTTTATCGGGGTGCCCTTGTTAACTCCCTTGCACTGTTATATACAATGTTTTGTCAGAACCGGGCCAGGATAATTTTATCACGATTAATCTCCGTCTCTTTTGCATTAAAATAACCGCATGACAACATCTTTTTGTTAATAAATGAACCATTGTGTGTTCTAGGTACGTATTTTGTTGTTAGGAATGATACTTTCTGTACCAATAACCTGTTTTCATATGAAATTTCCGTGGTTTTACCGTTGAATTAATGTGACATAGCAATAGTATTACCACTAAAATACATTTGTTATGATTGTGACGTCATAATTTCAGTTTCATAAGCGGTAAGCTGTTATAGGCAGTGTTATTGCAGAATGTGCAGTGCCATGCTCTGTGTGTTACCATCTAGAGGGAGAGGCGAACTCCTCCAATGTGTATACCTTGAAATGTTGTTTGTGATGTCAAACGCTCGAAGTCATTATGTTTCAATTGATTATGAATTCTTAAGTTCATCCTTGTAAACATGCTCGACTCATGAACCAGAAGTGCGTTATCTCCCCTGAATCCATTCCGACTTAAAATTCCATAGCCATATTTATATATATTTAGTTTCTATAAAATTGTTTGTCTGAATATGAAGCAGACATAGATCAGGTCAAACAATATTCACGTTAAATTTATTTATGTTATGAAAACTATATAGATTTCCTAGAATGCAATGTTGACAGTCAATGTTAATCAGATCTGATTTGCATGGTCTCATAACTAGGCATTTACGAATTGTGTTAAGGATGGTGAGGTTTATTAATAAGGAAACGCTATTCCACTCGGCTAATTGTACAATATCTTGTAAACCATCATGTGATTATTGTGCTGTGATGTGAAATCAATTCATGGTGTAAGTTGGCTTACTCTCTGCTGCCCTCTGGATTGATTTGACATTATATCACATTGGCAGATTTAGACATCTTACAGATAGATTTTAGATACCAACCATGTGATCATTGTGCTGTGATGTGAAATCAGTTCATGGTGTAATTTGGCTTACACTCTGACTTGATTTGACATTACCTCACACTGATACAGGTTGGTCATCACTGAAGCATTGTCATAGTAATCTTAGAGCCGTGGAATATTAATTGTTCTCTCTTTCAATATGTAATATGAGGGTCTCCAACCCAGCACTGATTTACTGGTAACATGTTGTAGTAGATGCGTATAAACAGCGCAACATGTGCTTGAGAGCCATTCAATATGTGTCCATACTTAAGGACCAGTCAATGGCTCATGATTTCTTTGGGCCGAAGTGGGCCCTTTTATAGTTTTGGGTGACGAATCAAAATGCTCCAGCACTCACAACTAGGCAAAACCAGCAATCACGGGTTTATGACATCATAAGTATTACATGGTTAACCACTGTGCAGGCGGTAGTACATGTACACTTTTTTCATAGTAAACGATATCTCTGCCATCCCTTATTCAATTAAAATTTTGATAGCCGATTTGGATTTTGTTTGAGATTCGCGCACAGATAGAGTGAAAAGGACCCGTATTAGCAATTTAGCAAACACTGGAAATATATACATAACAGATGCCATCTCCATTCATACAGTACAGTGTGCTTGGCTTATCTGGATTATCACGCATGCATGGTAGGCGATCTTACGGACTATCATTTTCTAAGCGCTATGCAGACAACCCTACAACCCTGATGGCCGTATTAAGGAGGTAAAGAGGAACGTGTTGGTACAGTTATTCTAGCCCGGCCCTGCGCCATCCCTGCTACAAAAGACAAGGCTTTTTCTTGACATTCTGACACATAGTGAAGTAAAGCAAACGTTTATCTATACATGTAGAAATGCCTCTTTTTATGTATAATACAGGTTTGAGTGCAAAGGTGATATGTAATTATATTGCCAAACTAATCAACATTAACGCGTTTCCAAGACTTTTGGCTGTCACAACATCTAATTAAGAGGATTGATGCCTAAAGTTCAGCTAACCCTTGCACCAATACTGAATACTTGACTGTTAATTTGCGTGTGAATGTTTTGAGTGCAGTGATGTTCCATCTGGGGTGCTATAATTGTCTTGCATAATGGTAAAAAATGCACTGCAGAAAATAATCATTAAAGTGGCATTAGTTCGAAATATCCACTGTGCTGTTTTTTCTTGCTTTAAGCTGTCAATTCATTCAGCTAATGTTGTAGGCGGTGTTATTCGCTGGCGTAATGCCTAACACCACAATACTGTGAATACTCATTAAAGTGGCATTGGCTTAAAATATAGATTAATTCACACTTGTGGCTACTAATTAAGAAAAACTCTATTGTGCCAATAAGCAATATCCCACTAATAGTACACGTATAGGGATAATTGATAATTTGTGTGCGTCTATCGCTCTGCCAATCAGATTGCACGTCTATCACTACACGGTTAGCAATAATTTATGCACATCTATTGCTACAGGGGTAATTGGTAATTCTACATCTATCGCCCAGCCAAACAATTTGTGCATCTATCACTGCAGGGGTAATTGATAAGTCTACATCATTCGCTAAACTAAACAGATTGTGCATCTATCACTACTGTACATGGGTCATTGATAATTCTACATCTTTCACTCAGCAGAGCAGATTGTGCATCTATCACTACAGGGGTAATTGATAATTCTACATCTATAACTCAGCCAAACAGATTGTGCATCTATCACTATAGGGGTCATTTATAAGTTATACATATCTACTGTTATAGTTGTAATCACTAAATTATGCACATTGATCGCTCAGCCAATCAAATTGCACATCCATCGTTATAGGGATAATCGATAATATGATGTTTTTGATTGACAGGTGACACTGATATAAAGAGTAAACTCTTTCTCTGCTGCTCATTTTTGTGAGAAACTGAGCTAGAGTGAACATCTCTGTGTATCAGAAGTAATGGGTGATTTTATTATGGCTATAATAGTCTGGCGATTTATGGGATTCGCAAAATGAGGAAGCGGAAACAACGAAAATGGGTATTTTCGCAAATGGGTATTTTCGCAGTGTATTTTATAATACCCTTGAAAAAGAAGTATAAGACAACGGTACCCATTTTTAAAATGAAAAAAAATCAATAATTAGAACTCCTTCTCACGTCTTCCTCATCACGGCCATTAACCGCTTTTTGATTGTCTCTCACAAGGCACATGATTTCCATGAGTCATGGCGTATTTGCCCATATATGGCGTGTCAACAGGGTGCTTGGCCTGGTGGGTGTATTTGTACAAGAACACCCACCAGAACCTGGCCATTGTTGGCACTCCATATATGGGCAATTAAGGCCCACATGTCGAAATCACGTGACTTGTGATACCCAATCAAAAAGCGCGACTATTAACCCACATTACTACTCTCATTTGATGTTTCAGGGCAGATGAGATCATAATCCATCACTGTCACTTTTCATGTATCACAATATCCACGATCATTCATGACATCAACGTCTTATAATTGACAACTCCAACACATTTACTGAAGTAACTGTAAATCTGCGATGACTGGGCATTAAGGAGTATTATAAGCCCCCTTCTCTCATGATCATTGAACATGTCTGATGCTGATCTGATAAAACGTCTAAGTGTTGTCGCCTTTGAAATTACCATAGTTTTACACAGGGTATTGAAAAGCTGATTTCTTGAAAACCGATAGCCTTGATCCTAAAGAATAAGATAATGTGTCCTGGTTTGCTGTAGTGGAATTTTTACCAAAATCAAGGAAAATTCCTTTAAATTTCAAATAAAGGAGAAATTAATGACTTAAAGGTAAAGGGAGGGAATTCATGTAAAAAACTGACAAATTTTTGTTTGTGGCATGAATTACCTCCCTTTACCTGTTGAAGTTGATTGTGTCAGTTCAATATGATGAATTTCGATTCTCATGATGGCTTGAAAGTGACCCGTCCAAGGTCAAGGTCAATCAGGGATCAAACTGACCAATTTTAGGTTTTGGCATGAATTACCTCCCTTTATCTGTTGGAGTTGATTAAGACAATTAAATCTGGTGAATTTCGATTGTTTCTGATTACCTGGGCCAAACAAAATTCATTAATTTCTCCTTTATTTGACATTTGATGGCATTTTCCTTGATTTTGGGTCGGATGTGTGACTACGGATTCTGGAAGGATATTAACTTTCAACATGATCTGCAGAAACCTTAAGTGGAGTCGCTATCAGAATATCACTCTCATACATTTTCTTTGAGGTATTTTGGGCACGGCTAAGCGTATTCCACGGAAATTATTCACTAGATCCAAATGAAAAATAAAAACATCCGAGGCCCTAAGGTGTACTGAAATTGTCTCAAATTTGAAGGCTAAAAATCGACCAGGCACATATGTGGGTGTCAGATGCGGGTTAACAGATGCTAGAGGTATGTTAAGTTTCTCCATGATCTGCAAGAAACTCTAGGACGAGTTGCTGTCCGAATAGCACTCCCTTACATTCCCAATTGGACTTTTTGGACAAGAAAACGTGGAATTCTCCGGAACCATACACCAGATCCCATTTCTGTAGATGATCTATACATGCCTGGTGTGTACAAGAAATGTACCAAGTTTAGATATGATATTTTCAAAACTGGGTCATTTATCAGCAAATCAATTTCTAATACATTCCCTAGTGACATGTTTGTCTACGATACAAAAATCTCAATATCGCATGAACCGTTCGGGATTCGGAGTTCTGTAAATGGTGTCTGAGAGGCAATTCCGCCCCAGATCAGGCGATCTAAATGCTGAAACAATCCAAGCATGATTCCGTCATCTATCAGCAAATCATGGAAATATTGTTTGGTGTGCAGATTTGCAATAATAGAAATGTTAATATGTCCACTAACGATTTTATTTGAGTAAGCAATAGTAGCATCTGGTATCTTGGGATGTAAAAAATGTCAACCCTCTGACAGGGACAGAAGTAAGAATTCTCATGATGTCAAATAATTGTTTCCATTCATCATTTTCTCCAAAACTGGTCACTGAAATGAAAAGATTTTCTTGGCCAACTTGCGGGTCAACAGATCCTAGAAATCTGTTGGGTTTCAAGATGATCCGGAAAACCCCCGGAAATGCAACATTCTGAAAGGTTAACATGTTCGCTAACAATTTCATTTTATTAATCCATAGTAGCATAATATATCTACGTATATGCCAAATATCAAGCATCTGACTAACCTAGAAATATGTATTATCTTGATTTAAAAAAAATGGGCATGTGCCAGATTTGATCAAAAACGCGTCACCGTGGCCAAAAAATATTTTGGATCACAATGTGGGTCAAGACATGCTAGGCGTTTTTCCAGTTTCAAGATGATAGAGGCAAAACTCTAGGAGCAGTCAGTATCCGAATATTGCTCTCATGCATTTCCTATGGGGACATGGGGGCACAGAAATGCAGAGTTCTGAATGGTTAACATGTTCTCTAACGATTTTATCACTAATCAAGAGTAGTATAATACATCTACGCATATGCCAAATTTCAACCATCTGACCGCCCTAGAAATATGAAGTATCTTGATTCCAAAACATTCGGCTTATGCCCAATTTTCTCCAAACCTGGTCAGCGTAACTATTTTGGGTGGAGATGCAGAGCAAGACATGCTGGAATAGAAGTCTAGGAGTAGTCGTGGTCCGAATATTGCTCCCACACATTTCCTATTGGACTTTTTGCCCGCGAAAATGCGGATATCTCGGAAACCATACACCCGATCGAGAAGAAAAGTAAGAGCAAACTAGATCCCAAGGTGTCCTACAAGTTGACCAAGTTTGAAGTTGATCAAATCAAAACTATAGGAGGAGATAGTTTGCGAAAATCCTTGAGAATAATAATAATAAGAAGAAGAATAAAGATCCTGAGAAAAAACAATAATCTGCGATAGATCGCAGATTAATTATGATGCCATCAGATGCCAAGTCATATTTTGGTGCTACTAATATCTGCATATCGTTAACATATACAGTAATCAAAACTATTAGCCTGATACCTACCTGGTACTCTCTATCTTTGGATGCCATCAATCTTCTTCTGCGGAAAGCCTGAAAAATACAGGCAGCACATTTACCTAGCATGATAACTTATGGATTATTAGGTATCATAAGAGAATAGGAAAATCCCGTATTACTGTTCACTGTCGTTAACCAGTTAAGGCGGTCAACAATGGCTTCCGCTTGGGTACTAAGAAATGCCCATTTGCAGACCAAGAAAAAACTGTTTTTGAAAATTAAAAAAATGGAATGACAGTTATGTCAGTGGTAATTTTTCAAAAATAATCTTCTTGGCCTGCAAATGGACATTTCCTATGAGAAAATTGAAATTTTCTTGAATAAGTTTGAGAGTTACAAAGTGAAGCCCTTTACGATGCACTGCAATTAACTATACAAGTATTTGCTGAGTGTACACGTCTGAATAGCGGAATCACATTATAGCCATGCCCCGCCCATTTCTAGATACACCCCGCCCATTTCTAGATAAGCTCCGCCCATGTTTGGCGAGTATTTTGAAGGATTTATATACTTTGACTCCTAAATTCCCAGAATGCTAATTTCAAGGTAATTATACAGGTAACCAGGTGAATATTTCGAAATTAATTTGACTGGATGTTGTATTCAACAGAATGCTCAGCAAGTTTCAGGTGAACGCTATGATGATTATTTCAGAATATTTTTACTGAAAGCGTTTACAACAACAATTTTCATTCAAATTTGTTTCAACTCTGTAGCAAGTAACAAGCACATTACCTACTAATTATTTTGACACTAAATTGACTGAATGCTGTTGCTGTAGTTAATGTTGGTACTGGTCAAGAGTTCATTGGGTTTGCTGTCAGGGCGTCACATGTCTAGCTCACTGGATCTAGCAGGACATAATGGAATATATTGATTGGTGCTGAAATGCAATAAGGTAAAAATGCTAGATTTGAGCCAACCTTTCATACGGTACCTGACAACATGTGCATTGTGTATAGGGTTAGAGGCTTAGATAGCTCAGTTATTGGGTCACACAGTGTGACTGTAATATGCATTTACATGTCCATAACCCTGGAATACAAGAAGGTAGAATCACCAAATTTAGCACAACAATTTATATTCTGGCTGGATAGAAAGGATCTTAGTTTTAGGTCAAAAAGTCAAATATCTATCCCATATGTCACAGCGCACATGCAAAACAGAGCACAGATGCGTGAGTCTCTTGCTCAGAATGTTGTCTAGGTCTAACTGTACTACCTGTCATATTCTCACGTCACGGTTATCATACTCAGGTCACGGGTAGTATACTCACTGTCCGGTAGATATAGACGCCGAAAATGACGTGAAACAATACAACGATCGCCAGGAGAATCTGTATAGAGATGAGGTCAATCATAGCGGCCTTGCCTCTCTCGTTCTGGACCGCAGCCGACGCCGCGGCATTCTGAGTCGCTTGCAGCGCAAGAAATACCAAAGAGGCTATCACATAGATGTCCTACGAAAGATGGTAAGGTAATTACCAGTTGTGTGTGCGTGCGTGCGTGCGTGCTTGCTTGCGTGCTTGCTTGCTTGCTTGCTTGCTTGCTTGCTTGCGCGTGCGTGCGTGCGTGCGTGCGTGCGTGTGCGCGCGCGCAAGGTATCGCAACAAGTAGATTATCTCAGCTGGCGTGTCATAGTTTAACTCTGTGTATCAATAATAATAGGTCAGCGTTCACGGTTCACGTCCGAGCTGTAGATGTAAAATAGCTTCCGTATCGAGTAATTAAACGTGTTGTATGTATGCGTTGTACCTTATTGGCGAGTCACATTTCAGTGTTAGCGTTACCTACATTTCAGTTAACTGAACATCATAGACAATTACTGTTCTGATTGTAGTCAATATTTATGTACCGGAAACAAAATTGCTATATGGATGCAATGTCTGCGAATGGTGGGACACATACCAAAATTTGGACATAGCGACCTAGATTCAATGACTCACTGAACATCATGGGAAATTCTTGTCGGGGCTGCAGTTTCAAAGTTCTAAAGGTGTTTCGTATACAGTTACCAAGCTTGCGCCAAAATCGTGTTATGTATCAATGATAGGTCAATGTGACCTACTTTTGACAGTTCAATGACCATCCATCAAATAAATTGTTGTTCGGTCAGTATTCTCAAACATCTACCTCAGATTGCCACCAAACTTAAGGTGTGTGGGTGCATGCTTGGCGAAAGCCATGAGGCGAACCATGATGTCTTGTTCAGGTCATGGTGTAGGCAGCATTACAGTGAGAGTTAGATCAGCGCTATCATTACTGATCCAGACCATCACTAAGTCTGTACTGTCCTTATTAGGACCAGTAGACCTTTCCACTCTATCCATCAATCATATGCCGTCATAATTAAATACGCAGCGTGTAGAATGACATCATAGTCAATGACGTCATGAATGACGTAAATACGTGCGTCATGAACGCATAAAACTGTCTGGCTATCACTCGTCCGCTTAAGGTGACATGGATGTGCGCATCCAGGCACTTGGCCCTGTTTTACATATAGGTTGGCCTGTCGGTTTGTCAGTTGTTTTACATTTCTGACGAAGCCTCCTATGTAGCAAAATAGTGGCGCATTTTCTTTCTGAAACACGTTGTCCATGGGAAAATTAACGACAGGATGTTATAGATGAAAGTCATAGGTACGAAAGCCCAGAAGGCTCATTTGTAATTCAAAATTCAAAGTTCAAACTTCGAAATTCAAGATTCAAACTTCGAAATTCAAAACTTGTCTTCGAAATTCAAAACTCGACTTCGAAATTCAAAACTCGACTTCGAAATTCAGAACTCGAATTCGAAATTCAAAACTCGGCTTCGAAATTCAGACTCGACTTCGAAATTCAAATCTTAAATCAGCCACTTACGATCCGGATTACAATTTTGTAAATTTATGCTAGCCAATCAGATTTCTCGGTCATGCAGAGATAAACCGCCATTTTTGTGGAAATGTATATGTGGATTATTTTCTTGCTCGTTTTGATCGAGAGAAGGGGCAGCTACAATGACGGTGGTTGTGGGCTGCTGCTGGTTGTGGCGGTGGTGGTTGTGGTGGTCGTGGTGCTCGTGGTGGAGGTGATCGGGTGGGTTGGGTGGGCATGTATATGAGCACCTGGTGCTGGTTTGTCTGACTAACCGGTTATAATTGTCGGACCATTACCACATCTGTTATGTACAATGAATACGCACCAGATATGTGAGATATGATATTGTTGGCAAATGTTGCTTAGTGACCATCTTGAAGGCGACTGCTGTAAGGAGCAGGGTAATGGTGGTCTGTAGGCGGTTAGGCACAGTGGTTTCGATTGAGAAACCCGTAAAGCTAAGAGTACTGATTAAGAACTGAAAAGGAAACAATTGGAAAAATAAAATATAGGCTAAGTACATAATAATGAATGAATGGAACCGATCTGTCACTCGTGTAGGCCTAGCAACTGTATAATCAACCACGTCAAGCGTTAGCTGAGCTCACAATCAGGATGACGTAG
Organism: Chaetoderma sp. LZ-2023a; assembly: GCA_034401795.1. Classification (NCBI taxonomy): domain Eukaryota; kingdom Metazoa; phylum Mollusca; class Caudofoveata; order Chaetodermatida; family Chaetodermatidae; genus Chaetoderma; species Chaetoderma sp. LZ-2023a. The sequence goes on from CM067369.1 coordinate 27,844,610, forward strand.
CTTCGTCACCAAAATCAGAAAATTACTAAAGTGCACGAATCTACATTTTCCTAAATTTTTTTGGAATATTTTGGAACTAATTTAACTTGGAGCTGCTCTATCATAGGCAGCAACAAATACGCAGTGAACATCTCCCCAAGCCCACCTCTCGCCCTTGGTCAACTTAGTATTAAATTATTTAACAGCTTACCTGCATAAGTACCGAGAAAATAGGATAATGGGAAATCGGCGTTCAAAGTATATCGATTTCAACATGTGTAAAAATATGAGCGGAGCTTATCAAGAGATGGGCGGGACATACCCAGAAATGGAGCACTCAAGTTACAGTCAAACATCTGCTTAACAGACACCACGTGTACGGTTACTGAGAATCTGTAAGTGAAGTGCTACATTTGCCGCCCGCCCGCCCACCCGACAGCCTGCCAACCAGTCCGCACGCCGGCCCATCCACCCATGTGCATGCCCGCCCACGCGCCCGCCCGCCCGCCCACAAACCCACCCACCCAACCTCAGACACACCCACCCACCCACCCACATACCTATCTATCTATCTATCTATCTATCTATCTATCTATCTATATATCTATCTATCTATCTATCTATCTATCTAACCTATCTATCTATCTATCTATCTATCTATCTATCTAACTATCTATCTATCTATCTATCTATCTATCTATCTATCTATCTATCTATCTATCCATCCATCCATCCATCCATCCACCCACACCCATATACCTATCCATCCATCCACCCACCCACCCACCCACCCACCCAACCACCTACCTACCTACCTACCTACCTACCTACCTACCTACCTACCTACCTACCTAAATGTGTAAATTAGACCTACTTCTTCCAAATCAAAAAACGTTTATGAGCTTTCAGAACAAAAACAAATTTCAAATTCAGTCTAATTTAGATTGCGATTCCGAAAACGTCATTTATGTAATATCTTGTAAATTGTGCCAAAAGCAATATGTCGGTGAAACCAAATGCCCATTAAGATGGCGAGCTACTAGACACCTTTGCGATATTAGACATGAAAAAGACACGCATGTCGCTGAACACTTTAACCTTCCTGGCCATTCAGTCGCTCGGGACTTCGAAATTATACCCATTGAACAACCACCTCTCTCAAATACCACTGACGAAACTGATAAACAAAGGAAACTTAGAGAATCATTTTGGATTAAGCAATTAGAAACAGAATGGCCGAGGGGCATAAATGTGGACCCCGGTCTTGCTGATCAGCGTGAAATAATTCCATTCACTCTGACATATAATCGAAAAAATGTAGAAATTGCCGAAATTTTGAAAGATGAATATCATAAATTACAGAATAATCTAAGACAGCCTCTCAATTTGCGCCCAGTAATAGCATTTAGGAAAAATCCAAATCTACGTGACATATTGGTAAAATCGAAATTAACTGGATAAACATCATCATCTTAAAGTTGTCCAATATTTATAAGGCCATCTCGCCTCTAGAAAACAAAAATAACAAATCTCAGGCAATAAAATAAATAAAAAATATTTTCAATTTTTTGAAAATTCTGAGCCAGCGCCTTAACCATATTACTACCTACCTAGCTGCCTGCCTGCACGCCTGTACGCCTGCCTGCCTGCCTGTCTATCTGTCTGTCCGTCCGTCCGTCCATCAAGCCAGCCAGCCACCCACCCACCCAGTGAGTGTTGTTTGCTACGAGAATTTATGGAATTAAATCGTGTCTGGAGACCGTACTGTCTATTTTGTGGCGATGAAATATTTTTCTCATGGGTTGTACTTGGAATCTTATTTACCTTTCCTTCACATAGCTTAAGCTACTTTGACAATGGGTGTCTCCATAATTGCTCCCATTACTACCTGTCTGTATATGGATGGCTAGGCAAATCGCCATTGCCGATCATTTTGGCAATTACCTTACTGAGACTCTTGGAACCCTGGACAATTAGCCTACACTCTCAATGTAATACAGGTAGGCTGTTGGATATTCTTAAACTAATTTGACTGGGTGCTGTTGTTCCATATGCCAGCGATAACTATCGGTAAAATTAAACTTTCAAAATATTCAACAGAATGTTTATTAAATTGTAAATTCACCAAAGACACACATTCCTGGCATACTTTTCTACATTTATTCTACCCGCCAGCATTGTGTCCCGTCTAAATAAACATGTATAATACTAAGCAGACAGTAAGATAACTGTACAAATGAGCTCGAATAAAGGCAACACATTACCATGACAAATACTATATTCCAGAAGAAATATCCGACTTTTCTCGCCACGCGACACTGAACATGTAAAATTGGCCGCGTGGTGGCGCTGGCGTCTTCTACGGTGGTGAATGTTTTCGTGATCTCAACATGTTCGTATATTTTCCATTCTTGCGAGTCGAGGAAGGCTTCTGTGTTGACTGTACTGAGCGATTGTTGGTCCTCCAGGAGCTCCACCTCATCAGCAGAACGTTCTGTGGAAACCTGAATCGTCAACTCCTGCAGCAGAAGACAGAAGAACACACCCACACCCACATAAGCATTTGGAGAATCAATCCCGTATGCCAAATATAAATTGATTACACTTTATAAATCAACATGTAAAAAGACGCCATTCTTTGAAGTATTATCGGAGATGGGCCATATAATAGCGGTAGCAAGTTCTAGTTATGCCCCGCCCATTTCTAGCCATACCACGTCCATTTCTAGATATGTCCCGTCCATTATTATCTATGCCCCGTCCATTTCTATCGCTGCCCGTCCATTTCTAGCTATGTTCTGTCCATTTCTAGCTATGTTCCGTCCATATCAAGCTATGTCCCGTCCACTTCTAGCTATGTTCCGTCCATTTCTAGCCATGCCACGTCCATTTCTAGCTATGTCCCGCCCATTTCTAGCCATGCCACGTCCATTTCTAGATATGTCCCGTCCATTATTATCTATACCCCGTCCATTTCTATCTCTGCCCGTCCATTTCTAGCTATGTTCTGTCCATTTCTAGCTATGTTCCGTCCATATCTAGCTATGTCCCGTCCACTTCTAGCTATGTTCCGTCCATTTCTAGCTGTATCCTGCCTGTGACTAGTTGTACCCTACCTGTGACTAGCTGTACCCTGCCTGTAACTAGCTGTACCCTGCTCGTAACTAGCTATGCCCAGTCCATTCCTAGAAATGGTTGAAATTTCTAGCTATGCCCCGTCTATATCTAGCTATGCCTGTTCATTTCTAGCTATGTTCCGTCTATATCTAGCTATGCATGTTCATTTCTAGCTATGCTCCGCCCATTTCTAGTTATGCTCCGCCAATTTCTAGTTATGCTCCGCCCATTTCTAGTTATTCTCTGCTAACTTTGTACATGCTTTTGAATTGACTAACGCGTTGAACCCTGACCACACAGAATTTCAATGGAAGCTAACTATGCGGGTAAGTGAGGTAAGCTGTTCAATATCTTGACAGTAATTTGAACGAGGGCCCTTGAAACAGACCCCGTCAAATTAGTTTGAAATATATTACACAGATTGTTTATTAAATTGTAAATTCGCCAAGGACATTCAATTCAGAATCGTTTGTTCGCAACGGACCATTGCCACTTCATGACGGACCTTTGATTATAACGTCAAGTAGCGAAAATTGACAAATTGGATTATGACGTACAGAAACTTGAATAAGAGATATGACCCCTCCTGTTGAGATGATAAGTGTCATACATAGTCACACGACCTGCACATCACCAACTTTCAACAGCATGAATTCCACAATGAAGGGCGGATTTCCTTAAGCCGCATAGCGCTCCTTTTTCGTGTTTTGTGGAACTAGATCGTGTTTTATGCCTGATATTACATTTGTGTTATGGTGTCCTAGCTGACGTAGCCGTACTTGCCGGTACGTGTTGGTACATACGGAAAATCTATTGCCTTCTGCGGTTCGAGGTCAGAGTTATTCAGAAATATGTAGCAAAATGCTGCTTGACTTTCATAAAATTGGACCTTTCCTGTTTATCCATCCATCATATGACGTCATAATCAACTACGTGACGTGTATGATGACGTCGTAATCAATGACGTCATGAATGGCGTAGATAAGTACATCACAAACGCAAAATTGAAGCCGGACTAAGCGCTGTTGTCAGAATTGTATGTCTGGGTGGAGCTTAACTAGAGATTGGCGGGGCATAGCTAAAACGGGAAAGGTCGATTTTAGAGTCGCGAATCTATAACTTCCAGAAGGACTGAAAACAGTTTTTCATGTTAAACTACGATATCCAATGTCAGTTGAACTGCATCTAAGTGGCCAGAAAATGATTCTGCTCTCCCTCTACATCTTCTCGTCCTGCGGGTAACGTTATGTTTGCCAGTAGGCGCGTATGTCATCATCATCATAATTAGCTTGGAGGAGGAATTGAAGAACGTGTGGTCTCTTGATGATATCAATTGCCGTCGTATAGATACTCCAGTGCCTTGATTTACACATGATTTATGTTGCTTCATTGGGGATACGTTAACTCTTGACTTATTACTGTGTCTTCCACGCACAATTACATTTATAATATATGTCAGTCGAGTGACGCTAGGCCATACACTAATATTTAATGTATTATATAACGTTGTCCCGCTTGGTGGTCTTGAACCGATTCTTGGTAACACTAGATGATCAATGCTTTGCTAATATTTAACCTTTGATCAAATTACGGTGTTGCTATTGAAAGAAGCCGGGATATGCAGGGACCATCTTAACACGCCTCAAGTGAATATGTAAAATGTGAGAATTAATGACACAAGACCGGAGAAGACGAATTTGAAAGAAAGTGGTTCTTAAACTAAAGTATTTTCAGAACAAAGGCAACTTCGCGCCTTCTATGGTTTCTATTTTTATCATAGTGACATCTGACATTATATTTATACAGAAATATAGTTTTATCAAAAGCCTGCTATACCATAGGATAAGTTTCGCCAGTCATATCCCATGCCATCATCTGGAAGCGCCAGTCCTCGATATCACTACCAGACTTAGCCAGTTATCGGCTCAGTTGTGTATATTCAATCGTCTGAATCAGTCTGTATTATTTATGAACATGAAATGTACTATCTGGTCTTTGATCGATATCGAGATAGCATCTCTACGCACGAAGTGAACTGCTTTAAAAATAAGGGTATGTTTGCATATCATATACTTCATACTATTGTGATATCAGTTTGATTAAATCCCATCTGCTAGCTATAACGAAAGTCTGTCAGACTTTTAGCAGTACTATACTGATTGGACGTTAGCTGATTCATTGCGACACCCCGTGGGGGGGGGGGTAATAGAGTCCTCATGATCTGAGATTTTATATAATTCTTCCTATTATTGCCGTCATTACAATGGAGGGATTCGATCTGTGAGACTGTGACTCAAGTATATGATGCTATAACCAATTACGTGACATGTAGGCTGGAGTCACAATCACAGTCAGTATCTCTCTATTCACTGGTAGGGACTGTGTTGCCAGCACGGACGAACCGTCAATCCATGATGTAATTCCTCTTGGCGGTTCCAATGGAACCGCCACCCCCACCCCACTCACCCCACCCCCACTCGCCCCCTACCCCCGCCTATGCAGATATGTATGTATCAAAGGTTTGGATATATCTTAGATATTTCAAAAATATATTAACGTCACAGTTTCAAGTCTTGGAACTCAGTCGCTACAGGGCACGATGACTGATAGTTATTGCTTAGCGACGTGATGGAAATTGTGATGCCGCAATACCATCTGAAATGGTGCGCGATAACGGAGCAGTTTAAATAGCGGTAAGGTTTATTCACATCAAGCGCAAACGCGAATGCTGTGCGAGAGTTGAATTGGCTCATTGTACTTTCACCGAACACGTTCACACAATACGCGAATGTGGAAGTATGTCAAAATTGGTTCACTCGGCAATTTACGTATATTACCCTCAGAACTACATATTGTGTTTATTGCTATGGTTATCATAGGCGTAGGAATGTGTCCAAAAGTGCGCTTGTGTGTGTGGGAGGGGGGGGGGGGGGGGGAGGGGATGGCAAACGAGATCGGGGGATCCCGAGGCTCATACTGTGAAAGGTGCTGAAACCTAGACGTTCTGAGATGGCTTCTCCTGCATTTTTTGTCTCTGTGGTCGTGGGGACAAATATGGATTCTCCATCGATCAATACTCACCATTCTGTTACATCTGATATACAGCTGGCCCTGACAGCTGGCTCTAGGACTATAGACTTAGAAAGCTTTACCAACTCCTTGGAACCGGGTACTCGGTTCCCAACTGCCGAGTACCCGTCTACCATAGAGCTCATTCTTGTTTGCATAGCAACAAGAGCATACATGCTTGATTCGCAGTGGAGAGATTCAGGATTAATATCTAAGTCTTTTGTCTGTGATTGTGGTAGCTAGGTTCTCTTGCAAGGATAATTGGATAATATGGATACCGCCGATGATAACCAGGTTGTATAATTCCTTATTATCCATAGTTAAAAGACTTAGGTCTCTAAATTTCGTTGTGTCGCATGTTCCAATTTCGGACCCCAAAGAATCTGGGACGTGTGTTAACAACGAGATATGCCGAATGATCGCCTTCTTTAAACCCCAACAGGCGATCGGCAGATATGAAAATAGGTGTTTGCTACGGTATTTCTAACACGAATATCGGCTGACGTCGTTCTCCGTAGGATCCGAGCGGGTGACGTCACACCCGTGATGCTCGGATGTTTATGTGAAGAACATTTTTTTCATTAATTCGCGCATCTTGTTCTGGGTGCTGCGTACTAAAAATGGTACCGGAAACTTTGGAATGTTCAAGTTTACGTGTTATCACGATCGGTTTGCAATGATCGGTGGTTTCAAAATTCTTGATTAGATGTGCGGTCTGCGGTTTTACCGTGTGGTACAGCAGTTTGTTTACATTTTGTTGTTTCTTCACATATCGTTTCGGCTTTCGTTAGGAGTATAATTTATATTTATTGGTAAATATACCCCGAATGCTATGCGATATGATTCCTGGTTCCTTTATACATCCTGGAGGATCAATGATGGGTGTATTTATGCCCGCATCGTTCTTGTCGTCATAATCAATCCGATCTTTGCTGTAACGTTGCGGGGTGGGGTGCGGGAGGGTTACAGTTAATTTATGGTCAAATTATTTGAAAATTAATTGTCTGCCTTCCATCTGTGTCTCGTTCCGCTTGCTTATTGTAGGTTTGTGCTTGTTTATAGGCCAAGACATCCCCGCCATCATGTGACGTGTGCCACAAATTCGTACGGGTCCTGTTTATGGGCCATGTCTGTTTTAGGTGTACTCCATGTAACCTTGATAGTAGGTGTAGTGTGTGTGTGCCATGTGGTCCGCGGATGTGATGTTAAAGTTCCTTGCCCAGAAGGACTTGGCTGGGTCTGATGCGGGGTCAGGCGGTGCGAAGGTAAATCGTAGAGCGTCCGGTTCGGCAGGTGGGGGCGCTCCACGTCCCGAGCTGGAGGTGGCGGAGATGGCACCGCCGGCGTGGTTCAATCCGGCTATGCAGGGTTTTCTGCATAGCGTTCTGCCCACGCTGGTGTCGTCACTGCTGCCGAAGGTTGGGGGGCAGTTTCTCCCCATGCCTGGTACGGACCCTGTCCTAGGACAGGGTTCTGGACTGGTCACCAAGGGAGCCGTCTCGTACGGCCCCCTGGCGGTACCGTCGGGCTCCAGCCTGACGGGTTCTGTCTCTCTGGGCCACCTCCGGGTGGTCCAGTAGCGGTGGCCGGTCCGTCAGGTGTGGGAGCCGTCCGCGGTTTCCTCGTCTAGTGACGACTCTTCGGAGTCTGAAGACGAGGAGGCCGAGGAGGAGAGGTTGTTGCGGCCTGTGATGCCACGGGTGGAGAATATGGAGGTAGATTCCGTCCTGGACAGAACCGTCCTCCATCTGTCTGGCTTGGCGCAAGCCAGGGCAGCGGCTCCGCCCGTAGTTGAGGCCAATCTGGTACCGGGCACCGGTCCCGTGACGGTTGGTTTGACGCCAGCCGACACGGTGACCAGTGTGCCGGGCCGGGCGTCGTACTCATCTATCTCGCCGGGTCCGGCGGTCAGACATGGGGTGCCGTTGGCGCCCGTGTCTGGCCACGGTTCCGCGTCTGCTACGGGTCCGCATGGTTTTCCGGGTGGACCTACCCCATGGACTGGTATGTTTCATGGGGTGGCGGCGGAACCAGAGTGCCTGGCGTGTCAGCCGCGGCTCCTTGCTGGGAGGCCATGGCTGGCAGGCCCGTGATCGCGTCAACGGGTGACATGTTCACGGGTGTGTCCTCCTCGGAAGTAGACTGGTTGGAGGCTCTGGCTTGGCTAGCCAGGGTTGAGCCGTCTGCGATTTCGGCCACGGCCGAGGAGGATGCGCCCCGTCCGTCGGTTGCATCGATTAGGACGGGGATCTTGCCCGCAGCCCAGATCCAGTCGGTTGGACTGGATCCATGGTTCATAGAGTTGCTGGAGGCTATTTATAGCAAGCAGCTCACGACCAAGGGCCAGCTCCCTGCAGCCTCCAGGGAGGTGCGGGCAAGGTGTCGTATTCCGCGGGGGGAATACGACAGATATGGTGTGGTACCGTCGGTCACCGAAGATGACCGATGGGTTGTGGGTGTTCAGAGTGCTGGAGCGGGTAGCCCCGGTCCGGGAAGTGTGGACAAGATCCCAGGCACACCAGGAGAAAGTCCTGTCCCTATGCGATGAGGGTGTGAGGGCAGCTATGAGTGCTGTCAACCATTCGTATCGCCTTCTTCAGTCGGTGTGGGCTGAAGCGGGGGCAGGCCACCCTGTGCCACCTGTGGCGCTTTCGTGCGTCAATGACGGCTTGGTGCTGTCTATAGACGCACTGGCAAGAGTGCAAGCGCGTGTGACAAAGTCCAGGAGGCAAATGGTTCTTGACCATATGCGTCCGGCTACGGCAGTCAGGGAGCGTCTTCTTGGGACACCCCTGACAGGGCCTAGCATCTTCAGTGGCCAGGCGCGGGCCATCATAGAGGACACTGCCAGCATTGCGCAGAATCGGTTGGCGGTAAACCTACAGCTGGAGCTAGTGCGGCAAGCGGACGTACTAGGGGCTGTAGGGAAACCGTTAGCTGTCCAACCTTCGAAGAAGCAGAAGAAGCAGAAAGGCAAGGCGAAAGCTAAGCCTACTGCGACTTCTGCTTCGTCTGGATTTTCTCAGCCGCCGCCGGCTAAGAAAGTCAGGAAGGTTGTGGAGGCCCCTACCCTCCCCAATGTTGCTCCTGATCGCCCTAGAGGCGGGAAGGGCAAGGGGAAGGGTAAGGGTAAGTCCTCCAAGGGCGGTAAGAAGGGAGCGGATCGTACCTGAGGGTACGAGAGCTCCCTTCATATCCGCCTGGACCGCACCTGTGCGACAGGAACAGCGGTGCCAGTTATACCTGCCGAGCCAATACGGAAATGGTTCTCTCTCTCTCTCGTTAAGAAAGGGGGGGGGGGGAGCGGACCGCGAGCCGAACAACCCCGTTAGACGTCGAGGCGTCTATGGTGGGTGGAAGGCTCATGCGTTTCGTCGAGGCCTGGCGAGGTGTGACGTCAGACAGTCTGGTCCTGGGATGGTTATCCCAGGGGTACATGCCGGAGTGGTGGGACTTTCCGCCACAGAATCTGTCTTTGGCGCCTGTCTGGACACCCGTACCACGGGAACCAGACAAGTTGGAAGCCGTTCAAAACGAAGTGTCGGGTTTGCTTCTGAAGGGAGCAATAAAACCAGCGAACCAGAACACTCCAGGCTTCTATTCCAATATGTTCCTTGTCCCCAAAAGCACAGGGGGATGGAGACCCATACTCAATCTCAGGCCATTGAATTGGTTTATCCATACGCCTCGGTTCGAGATGGAAACGCCGAGGTCGGTAATGGCAGGATTGAGGAAGGGAATGTGGTGTGTATCGATCTATCTGAAAGATGCATATTTCCACATTCCGATGAACAGGAGTTGTCACAGGTTTCTGAGATTTGCGTTTCAGAATCAAGTATGGGAGTTTATTGTTCTCCCGTTTGGCCTGTCGACAGCTCCAAGGGTTTTCACAAGAGTGGTCCTTGCGGTGACAGCGTTTCTCAGAAAAGAGAACGTGGCGCTTCACACCTACATAGACGACTGGCTGATCAAGGCAGACTCGGCAGCCAGGTTGAAAGTGGATACTGCTCTGACTCTGAAGTTACTTTCAGATCTAGGCTGGTTAGTCAACAAGGAGAAATCCGAGTTGACACCCACTCAACATTTCGTTTACTTGGGGATGCGATTCGATCTCGAGGAGGGCAGGGTTTACCCGTCAGAGCCCAGAGTGGTGTCTCTGTTAGCCATCCTCAGGAGTTTTCGAGTGGGAAACCACATTCAGGCGAGGCGATTTCTTCAGATGCTGGGCATGATGGTGTCCATGGAGCAGGTGATCCCGTACGCTGCTCTAATGCGAAGACCTATCCAGTTGTATCTGATGTCTCTGTGGAAACAGAGAACAGAAACCCTGTCAAAACTGGTGCCAGTTTTGGAGCCGATAATGTCGCATCTTGTATGGTGGAAGGAGCGTCAGAATCTCCTAGTGGGGGTTTCGCACCTACCCCACCCCAGCTGTCCGTGTACACGGATGCATCGCTGGAGGGGTGGGGTGCCTGCCTGGGAGAACACCAGGTCTCTGGCACATGGACTCTCCAGGAGAGTCAGCTGCATATCAATCTGTTGGAAATGGTGGCAGTAGAACTGGCATTGGAAGAGTTTCTTCCGATGATCAGGGGCAAGGTGATATTGATACGGTCGGACAACTCGACGGTAGTATCATACATAAATCGCCAAGGCTGGACCAGGTCACCCACACTGTGTATCAAAGTGTGGAACTTGATTCAATGGTGTGGGAGTTACTCGGTTGTTTTGAAAGCAGCTCACATTCCTGGGCGATTGAACATTCTGGCGGATGCTTTGTCTCGCAGACGCAGACAGAGAATTCTGCCAACAGAACGGTCCCTCACCCCTCCAGTTCTGCGAAGGATCTTCGAGCATTGGGGCAAACACAACGTGGACTTGTTCGCCACAAGGGAAAATGCTCAAATCATGACTTATGTCTCGCCGATTCCAGATCCAAATGCCGTCGATACAGACACTCTGGCGATAAGCTGGAGAGGGATGCCCACCATTCTTCTGCCGAGGGTATTGGTGAAGATCAGGGAAGAACCGTGTCTGGTCCTGCTAATAACGCCGTATTGGCCAAGCAGGGCGCGGTTCACGGATCTGCTAGATCTGCTTGTGGAAAAGGCAAGTAAAGACTACACAATTTCCGTTAAAAAGTATACAGAAAATGCGCGTACACAACTCCATTCAAAGCTCCGTAATCTTAAGCGAACAAACAGTAAGGCATATTGGAAAATAATCAATAGCAAAAAGAGAAACACTAGTGGCAACGGAAATATCGATTTACATTCACTTTACGAGCATTTTAAAAAGGTAAACGGCGCAGGTGATGAGAACAGCGCGGATGACGATCCTATAACAAATATAGCAGATAATCCGGATTTGGTCGTCCCAATAACAAATGAGGAAATACGGCACGCAGTATATAAATTAGGAAATGATAAAGCAAATGGTACCGACTTGATACTAAACGAATATATTAAATCCACAATTAATACCATGCTGCCCATTTATGAAAAGTTATTTAATATAATATTTGACAACGGATGGGTACCGGAAACATATTATTTATACCAATATATAAGAAAAAAGGAGACCCATCGGACGCAGCAAATTACCGACCAATAACACTTTTAAGCTGTATGGGGAAACTTTTCACCACAATTATTAATGCTCGTTTGATTGCATTTGCTGAATATTTTGGAATCATTTCAGATTCGCAAAACAGATTTAGAAAGGGTAGATCCACGCTGGACAATATATTTTCGTTGCATTCTCATGCAGCAGCTCTTATCAGCTGAACAGAAAAGTTATACTGCTGTTTTATAGATTTTAAACAAGCTTTCGATACTGTTTGGAGAAACGGTCTCTGGGAAAAAATTTAACAAAACGAAGTTACAGGAAAATGCTTTAAAATTATTTTTAATATGTATCAGTCTATTAAATCATTTGTTTTTCATAACTCAAATAAGTCAGACACATTCCCGTGTAGGATAGGCGTTAGACAAGGTGAAAATTTTTCCCCTTTGCGCTTTTCGATTTATCTGAATGATTTATAAAGTTACCTAGAAGAACACCACACATCAGGGCTGACAACAATTAACGAACTAGTTGATCATTTACAGCTTTATTTATATCTTGGTGTGCTTCTATTGGGCAGAAACACCCAGGTCGCAACAAAATGCGTTAGATGTATTTCAGGACTATTGCGAAAAGTGGAAATTGCAGATCAATCATTCAAAAACTAAAATAATAATATTCGAAAATCGTAAGAAAATTAAGCAACCAAAATTTCAAATCGGTGAACATAGCATAGAAGTAGTAGATGAATATTTATTTTTGGGTGTACTTTTCAAATATAATTGTATCTTTTTTCTTGTAGAAAACGAAACTTAGCTCATGGTATTAAAGCAATGTACGCACTAATCCACAAAGTTAAAGTGATTGATGTCCCTATAGATTTACAGTGCACACTTTTTTTTAGTCTATGGTTATGTTATACGCATCCGAAATCTGGGGCTTTGAAAACAGGGAACTGATAGAAATTTGCCAAATACGATTTTATAAAATTATGGTACAAATGAAGAAGAGTACCCCGAGTGTTATAATCTATAGAGAGTTAGGTAAATAGCCATTACGTATTATAATACAGTGCAATATAATTCTATTTTGGGCTGACATCGTAAACGCTGGATATGGAAAGTCTTCGTCTATTATTTACTATACGTGTCTTCAGTATACGGAGAGAAAGAATATCAAGTTTAAATGGATAGAAAAAGTTAAAGAAATACTAACAATAACAGGATTTGATACAGCCTTTAACGTTGAAAACGTAAATAAGACTAACATCACTAGGCAGGTAAGAATAGCTCTACAAACTCAATTCAATGAAATATGGAGAGCTGAATTTTCCAATTCAAGCCGATTAACGTTTTACATTAATATAATCAGTGATTCGGTATTTGAAAAATATTTTGCTGTACCACTTCCGAACATTAAATCACCAACTAGACGTCGAGACCATGAGATGGGAGGGAATTGATCGAAATGAGCGCATCTGTAATGCATGTAACTGCGTAAGTGACGACTTCCACTTTCTTTTTCATTGCACAAAATTTAGCACTGACAAACAAAAACTAATCCCTTCTTCCTACCTAACCAATAACTTGATAGAAAAAGCAAAAGGACTTCTTTCAATATGCAACATGCCAGTTCTCCAAAAAAATTGTAAATACCTTTTATATGCCAAGAAAAAATAAGTCACCAATTCTATTATCGCTGTTATTAATGCTATTAGTATTTATTAATTAATTTATTTATTGACCTCGTGATAATCACTGTATATTTTTATCACTTTACTCGCCATAATAATTGTTATAAATATGTACCCTTATGTGCTGCCTCGGTAGCCTGAATGTAATAAAAGTGAAACTGAAACTGAAGCTCTCACCGCTGCCGGACGACGTGCAGGTTATCACAATAGCTCGTTTTACTTCGCAAAGTCGAGATAAAAATACTCTGTATTTACTGAATTAAAACAGAATTTGCTATTCATATGTGGCAGCACATAGGTTATAACTGAAGGCACTGTGGACATACAGTACAGCCCAGGCTAACCTATTATGTTTTCAAAATAAAATAAACCGATTCGTTGACTATTTTGAACTTAATTTGATTGGAAGTTATCAGCAACTATGCTTAACCCAGGTACTATCACCATAAACAACGTCAAGAGCAGCAGCAAAGTGACATCATCATCATCTACAGCAGCAGCAGCAATAACAACAACAACAACAACAACAACAACAAGGCAGCGTCTGCTGTTGTCCCACTATTGATCACTTCTGACATTTGTATGCAGTAAAGCAAAGATAAATGTATCCCTCAAAGACTTAAAACCATTTCCTATGTCGATAAGCATTAGCATATTGATAGATGTTTCTAGATTAACCCTGGTCCCATATGAAAACGTGTCGTGAGGCAAACCCGATAATGTGTGTACAGTCGTGTCTAGAGATGAAACCTTAGTATGTATCTTGGAAACAATGCTGCTGAAGGTTGTTGCTATATAGAGCAGAAACAACTTACATCAACATCATTTCCAAAGTGAATCCAATACACCAAATGGCAAATTGCAATCCGACATTTCACTGTCTCAAGAGGGTTAAATTATTGTATTAATTTATAGACTGCTTAATCGATAAACATATTCCGTATTGTACATCAATCCATGGAAACAGGCCACATTTTTTCTCACCTGAACATCAAACGGGAAGTGTTGTAGTTCCAGATTCTCCCTGAATACGCCTTTGATTCTCCGTCTCATGATCAATATCGGAGTTGCAAGTGTCGAGGCAACACTGCTGGATGGCGAGGCTGAGAGTGAGGGGGCTAGCTTTGCACTGTAGCTAGTCCGTTCTGAAGTCGGAGATCCGTCCACATTAAGCACCATCAATTTTGGGTTCCAGTATTGAGAATAGTCAATGTTACGGAGTTCCTGTGGAAGATGTTAGAGTGATTACTGATGAGGAAGCACTATACACAATAAAGACATCCATTCGTAGCTATGCCACGTCAATTTCTTGCTATGCCACTCCCATTTCTAGCTTTATACAGCCACTTTCTGGCAATGCCACGCCCATTTGTAGCTATGCACCGTCCAATTCTAGCTATGGCAGTCAATTTCTAGCTATGCCACCCCCATTTCTAGCTATGCTACGCCCCTTTCTAGCTATGCCACGGCAATTTCTAGCGATGCCACGCCCATTTCTGGCTAAACTCCACCAACATTTTACATGTGCTGGAATCTATTTGAAGCTTTGAATTTGAATTCCCAGAATCAAATTCTGAATGTAGATCAAAAGCAAGCTGATGAATCAAATTCTCAATGTAGATCAAAGGCAAGCTGATGAATCATATTCTCAATGTATAGATGAAAGGCAAGCTGATGAATCATATTCCCAACGTAGATCAAAGGCAAGCTGATGCATCATATTCTCAATGTAGATCAAAAGCAAGCTGATGAATCATATTCCCAACGTAGATCAAAGGCAAGCTGATGAATCAAATTCCCAACGTAGATCAAAAGCAAGCTGATGAATCAAATTCCCAATGTAGATCAAAAGCAAGCTGATGAATCAAATTCTCAATGTAGATCAAAAGCAAGCTGATGAACCATATTCTCAATGTAGATCAAAAGCAAGCTGATGAATCATATTCTCAATGTAGATCAAAAGCAAGCTGATGAATCAAATTCTCAATGTAGATCAAAGACAAGCTGATGAACCATATTCTCAATGTAGATCAAAAGCAAGCTGATGAACCATATTCTCAATGTAGATCAAAAGCAAGCCGATGCATCATATTCTCAATGTAGATCAAAGGCAAGCTGATGAATCATATTCTCAATGTAGATCAAAGGCAAGCTGATGAACATATTCTCAATGTAGATCAAAAGCAAGCTGATGCATCATATTCTCAATGTAGATCAAAGGCAAGCTGATGAATCATATTCTCAATGTAGATCAAAGGCAAGCTGATGAATCATATTCTCAATGTAGATCAAAGGCAAGCTGATGAGTCATATTCTCAATGTAGATCAAAAGCAAGCTGATGAACCATATTCTCAATGTAGATCAAAAGCAAGCTGACGAATCATATTCTCAATGTAGATCAAAAGCAAGCTGATGAATCATATTCTCAATGTAGATCAAAGGCAAGCTGATGAATCATATTCTCAATGTAGATCAAAGGCAAGCTGATGAATCATATTCTCAATGTAGATCAAAGGCAAGCTGATGAATATTTTGAAACAACAATTTCAAGACAAATTAGTCTCAGAGCATTCCAGAGAATGTATAAAAGCATCTTTCATAAAGACCTGCTATTCAAACAATTTTGTGACAGACTTTTCCAATTACCTAATAGGACAAACGAGATCGTACCGTGAGGAAACAAGTGGGGTAATTGATTTTGATGTCATATACTTTAGTGACAGATCGAATCCCTTAACTCGTGTAACAACAGGCATGATTCTTAAATTCGTCGCTTTCATAACTGGACCTAATGTGGTAGCTGTTGACGCATTGAAACCGATATACCAATATCTCAATTTCAAGAAACCCCTAGACATCCGTAACTGTGACAACTTATGTTATCGCATGGTTGGTGAGGCAACAGATAAAGGGCTACACCCGCCGAATGTACGAGACGACTCAATTGGTAAACCTAGATGCACTTTGTTTCTACACCTTAATGCCAAGGTGTAGGACCAGGTCAGAGTAAACGCGAGTTATACAACCATATCTTCACCAAGAGTTCGCTTTCACAGAGAGTCAAGTATCAGTGGCATAGAGGGATCCGTTTCTATCTACGCCCCGCTCATTTCTAACTATGTGCTGCCCATTTCTAGCTACGCTCCTCCCCGTTTATGCGTGCTGGAAAGGATTTATATACTTTGAACCATATGGTAACTACAGCCAAGCTGTTGAATATTTTGAAACTAATGTAACTGTGCGGTGTCGCTGCATATGACCTATGGCAACAACAGTGCCCATTCAAACTAGTTCAAAATAGTGATCAGAATGTAGTAATAAAGCAATGTATGTATAAAGGTTGTTGATTATGCGCCTGATACTATTGCTGCCATACTGATAAGTGTATCAACCTTTTTGCTAAGTCTGAAATGACAAAATATTTATTCTAGCAATTCCGGTCAGAACGACATAATCGCATTAGGGTACCGACATTGATGCATTAAGAAAGCCGTGTTTGGTGAACGCGTACCGTTTAGCCATGGCCGAAGTAAATTAAAACCTAACTAAAATTGGATGCCATGACAACCGCAGAAAACTCCACCGCCGCTATCACAATTGTAAGCCGCACCTGATATCACATTAGCTATTATGTTAGTCCATGATTTGAGCTAGAAGTGCGCATTGCGTTACTTGTCGTAGAATTTACGATTCCATAAAATAAATTAGCATTAGCCCCTTCGATTTCCCAGATGTGTCTATCAACACCAAAATATCCGTTTATTAGGGCTTTGCCAAAGCTATACATAGGTAACGGTAAAGGAGCTAGCAGAATTGGTGATCTTTTGAAATCTGTTGAGCCAGTTATTCAAGGGGAATTTCTTGATAATACCTATAGAATGGACCTTTCCAAGTTTATCAATCCATTTTATGACGTCACATGACAACCTAATCGACTAAGTGACGTGTGTGATGAGCGTATAATCCTCACGCCATGAATAACGCGATATACTCCATCTTTAACGCTTAATAGTCCGACACGTTGTACGAATTGTATGTCTTTGCCATTTAATAAACATTTTGTTGAATATTTTAAAACTAATTTGATTGGGCGCTGTTGCTGCCATGGGCAGCAACGGCACCCATTCTAATTAGTTTCAAAATATTTAACAGCTTACCTGTATAGTTTCATGGAAATTGATAGTCATGGAGTTTAGGGATCGATCGATCCCAACACGAGTGAGGTGTGGATGGATCTTAGCTATATATGGGCGGGACATAGCTAAAACTGAAAAGGCCCATTGCAGACGACACTACAAAAGACAAAAGTGTGGTCATTCAGTAATCTTCGATTTGCATTTTACAGATATTTAACAAAATTGGCATCCTGTCCATTGTCATAGTAACAAAATTCGGTAAAATGGTATATATGAACATTGCCCATTTAAATGTGCCAGATGGTGTATAGTCTATCATTCAGTTTTTAAACCTCTTATCACCAAAATATCCATTTATTCGCACTTTCCCAGTCTTAATAGCCTAATACGTGAATCGAGTTTATCGATCAACCATATGACGTCATAATCAACTACGTAGGCTGGCGTCATAATCAATAATGTCATGAAGGAAGTAATTAAGTCATAAATGCTTGATAGTCCCTCAAATTGTGTGAATTGTATGACTTTACTATTTAATAAAAATGTGTTGTTTATCTCGTAACTGATTTGTCTGGGCGCTTTTGCTGACGTAGGCAGCAACAGCATCCAGTCAACTTAGTTTTAAAATACTCAACAACTTACCTGTATATGTTTATGGAAATTGAGATTAAGAGAGTGCTGGGATCGAACAATCCCAGCACGGGTAAAGCGTGGGTGGAGCTTAGCTAAAAATTGGCGGGCATAGTTAAAGCTGGCTTCATCCATTAATGCACAGTTGATAGATTTTAGGCAATTCGTGTCCTTATTTCCTGGTGACTTATTTCCTCAAGCGATTTGCATATACCGTATTTCGAATTATAGAGCACACGAAACCCAATGTATTGCGTATATATTTGCTGGATTACATCGCTATGAAGTTATGAAATTTTTTTATATCCCTACCCCATAATTTGGTCGGCATCGCTGTGGATCTTTTGGGTATCTTTAACCTATAAAAACCCAGAGTGAATCCCAATTTATTACAGGTTAATATAATTCTAAGAGTAAAGTGAACGGCATTAGAGATTTGTAATTTAGTTGGGAGGGGTACCGTCAGTCCCAGAGCACATACACATATTCCAGATGTCATAATATTATAACTGTCTAACCTTTTCTGAGATTCCACCAAGGTTTGGCTCGTTCCACCTGGCCTCAATAAAGATCTCGGCCTCAAAGTTCTGTTTCAACGTATTGACGTCGACAATTCTCAAGAAACAACAGCGAACTTCGACTGGCGTCTGCAGAACAAGAAACCGTATCGAACAAATAATTATGGACATGGTCAATGATTAGTTTAGCCCTTCCATGGCTAAGCTTGTTCAGGAAAATAAAAATACTTGCTTCCTGAATGCTCAGCTACAGGCTAAGTGACGCATATTTCTTTAAGCATTTACGACTGGTATGACTGACTCGTTTATCGTGCCAGGTATTTCAGTAGTGATATTTCAAAAGTAGATTTCTCTTGGCATAGCTCAATAGCCGCGCAAAGGCAGGTTTTGGCTGGCTTGGCAGTGAAAGGTTAATAAGCTCTAAATCGTGAGGGGCTATGAATAGATTGATCCGTTCTGTCAAGCACGTTTCTGACGTCATAATCAAGCACGTCATATGTTAGCTGACTTCACAAGCAAAGGGGCGTAGATCCGTCACGAAAGCCAAACAGTTCCTTGCGAAAGTGTAACAATTGTATGTCTTTGGTGAATTTACAATAAACATTTTGCTGAACATTTTGAAAGTAATTTGACTTGTAGATGTTGCTGCCAGAGGAAGTATCCCGTGTTAAAATTAGTTTCAAAATAGGCATCACCGTACCTACGCAGTTACATTGAAATATAGACTCTGGAAATTCAGGTTTCAAAATAACAGATCGATTCCAACAAACGTACAAAGTGGGTGCCTCTTTACTTGAAATTGGCGAGACATAACTAGACATGGTCCTTTCTAGGGTACAACATATTATGTTAATCAGTTTAATGTTAGTAATGATTGGAAGTTACTTTAAAGCGATGCTAATCTCATCTCAAATGTGGTATTGCACCGATAGAATATGGTTTATAGATTCCATATCATTCATATCCTGTCACATTCCCTGATCTGTATCGCAATTATCAGTTTTGTAATATCGAGTAAATGTTGAGCAGTGATCGACACCATTTTGTCTCCTCAAGCTATTGTGTGTTATGTCATGTCAGCTCCAAAGCATCACATTCTTTATTGTGTAATGCTCATCCTATGGCAGCACCAACTTCCAATCAAATTGATTTCAAAATATTCAACAGCTTACCTGTAGCATTGCTTTTATACCACATTGCCAAACTATAGCTGGAGCCTCTATGTCTGAGTGTATATACAGAGGCAGACACACTAGGATTTTTCTGATTGGTTGAAAAGTAAATCATGACAGCCATCATAGGGTATAGAACTCTACCAACATTTAACTACTAAATCACGAATATCTTTCCTTAGCGGCGTGAGAAAGAGCTTAAAATTACCTGGATAGTTTATGACCGGCGTGTTAGATCCCATTGTGAGCTTTATAAGGGCGCACTCAATGCGCATTAAATTTGTCAATCGTTACTCCTATGTTATTGATGAACAGAGAAAATCCGAGTGGTGGGTGGAATTTGTTCGGGTCACTCTTGACATTGCAGTAGTTTCGTGACATAATGGCTCCCTAGATTCACATAATTATCAAGCATCACACTAAAATAAGCATTGATTTATAACAGTTGAGGATGTCAGGGAACGCAGTTTTCCAGGGGTAATGATGATGAGTTACTGCTTTCTGCATATGAAAGGAGTGGAAACTTCGCCTAACTGCAAGAAATCTGCAACGTTCTCCACTACGTCTTTTCCGTTGCGAGCGTGCTCGCCTTTAGTGCTCTTCGATTACATTTACTGGACAAGACGTAATACTCTTTATTTAAGGAGGGTAAATCTTCAGCAGCCTGATTTTAGAGAGCCCTCACATGATCATATATACACATATATAAATATAAACATTATATTACATTTATGTGCATTAACTCACACACTCGCTAGCGCTCTCCCTCGGTATCGCATTTGTTCTCTCGCTCGCACCTATGCTTACTCGCTCGCAAGCTCATTCATTCAGCGGCTCACTTACTGACTCGCTCGCTCGCACGCTCACTCACACGCACGTTTGTTCATGCGGCAGCACACTAATTCTCATGATCGTTCGCTCATACACTCGCTCGCTCGTCCGCTCACTCACTCGCCAGCACATATGCGCATTCGCCCCAAGCTCATTCGCTCACTCACTCAGTTACCGACTCGCTCACTCACTCGCACGCTCGCCCACACGCATGTTTTCTCAAACGCGGACACGCTCATTCGCGTGCTCATACGCTCACTCGCTCAGTCGCCCACTGGACTGAACATACACGCATTCGCTCGTAAGCTCAGCCACTCGCTCACTCACCCACTTACTGACTCGCTCGCGCACACGCACGTTTTCTTACACGTGGGCACGTTCATTTACATTCTCGTCCGCTCATACACTTGCTCACCCCCACCCCCCCCCCCCCCCACCCCACCCAGCACATACGCGCATTCGCTCACAAGCTCATTCATTCATTCACTCACTCAATTACTGACTCGCTCGCTCACTCGCTAGCTCGCCCATACCCACGTTTTTTCACACGTTGACACGCTCATTCGCATGCTCAATTGTTCATACGCTCGCTTGCTTGGTCACCCACTCACCCGTACATACGCGCATTCACTCGTAAGCTCAGTCATTTGCTCACTCACTCACTTACTGACTTGCCCGCTCGCTCACACGCACGTTTTCTTACACGCGGGCACGTTCATTTGCATTCCCATTCGCTCATACGCTCGCTCACTCAACCGCGCATACGTACGCGTATTCGTTCACTCGCTCACTCCCTTACTCACCCGCACGTAAGCTCACTCGCTCACACACATGCTCGCACGCTCGCTCATAAGACTGATCGCTCACTCGCCCACGCACCCACTCGCTCAACATATATTTATACAAATCAGTTATTTTAAATATGTATTTATACATAACCATTTCAACACCGACATGTTGGCATAATAATTTCAATGAAATCTTACAGGTAAATTGCTGGAATTCTTAAAGATAATAATTTGACCGAAAGATGTGGGTGAAGTAAGCACCAGCAGTTCCAGTCAAATGTTTCCTTTCCATAATTGGGTGTTTATCGAGATTTAAATGGTTAAGAATCATATATATTTAATTTTCAATACAATTACAATGTATTATTTACAAACCCCGGAGCACATTCGCTACTTGAGCTACTACACGCTATATGGGGAAATATGTATACAATATTAGTATTATCGTTATTATTGTTATGATTAAACTCTTTTTGTACTGATGCATTTCAATCTCTAGATCTACAGAATATTACCCACTTAGGTCCAGAGTGGGACATGCTAGACTTAGAAGCTACTACTTAAATCCTTACTTTAACTGGTATCGGTTCTTATCCTACAATGCCTAAGAAGACAAAATAGTATTTATTTTTAGTGGGAAAGTACCGCAGGTGGCCCCAACTGTAGGTGGTCTTGTCTTCCACCCATGCGCTTGCCTACAACACGTCTGCGTGCAGGAATGTGGCAAAATATTGTATTTGCGTTAAGGGAAAGTGTCGTAAGTGGATCCGACTTCGTGTGGTCTTGCCTTTCCACTCGCCACTGCGCGGCAACCTCTAATTTATGTGTCCCTAAGTTAGGCATCTCTCTCTCTCTCTCTCTCTCTCTCTCTCTCTCTCGCTCTCTCTCCCCTCTCTCTCTCTCTCTCTCTCTCTCTCTCGCTCTCTCTATCTCTCTCTCTCTCTCTCTCGTATTAAAGAAGGGAACCTAAGTACGAAAAATGCGTAAATATAGTGTTGGTGTTAATCACCTATGTCAGATTAATTTTTAGATGCCTTTTTATAACGCCGTAGTTTGGTGCAGACATTTCGGCGGGTGCGTGAGTATTGCATTCTTCGTGAATATGGCCCATGATGTTCTTCCTGGCCTGGTTTCTGTATAGCCCAAAATAACAAGCACATGAAATAGTGTAGCAGCCCTTCAGTGGCTAGAGCATGCAGACGGTAGGTTTGTGTGTGCCTACAATAGCGAGTTTGAAAATTTAGACTGTGCACATATTTAACGCCTCGGAGGTCTAGCGCTATCATAGCGTATTAGGCTAGCAGTTAGTAGACGTGACTGCCGATGAGCTGCCAGCTGCCTGCTATTTAAGCAAGACGATTGTGCTCAACAACAGTCCACACAACTACCTACACTCGCTATACAGCCAGACATCACTAATAGATCCCTGGCATACAGAGCAAGGAACATAAATGGCCAAGGATGTAAAACTAGCACCCCCACCTGGCTGAAAGCAAGAAAGCTGTGCCTTATCTAAACCGGGTTAGAGGTAGCTCGTCGAGCTGGTAGAATGACTCATGGAGCTTTACAATGAGCAGGATCTCGAGAGAACCTATCACATGCACACGCATTGTCCAGCTCAAATCAGGTGGGCAGAGCAGAGCAGGGTAGGCTGTTTCGGAGATGCCTGTACGTGCACTCAAACAGATAAATTTAATCATACACACCTGCAAGTTGGGAGCAAAGTCTACTCATGAAGAATTACTGCGCCGCTGGCGGAGTGTGTGTACTATTTGTTAGTTGGCAGCTAAATTCGTTATATGGGACGAAAATTATATATCAACGGTAGCGTGTGTCGGTACCTACAGGACAATAGTGAACAGGACGAGGAAGTCTGGCTGGTACGCTCGATGGCATATCCACTCTGTTAGATATGGTTAGAACACCAGAGCCATCAGAACGCGGACGTACAATGTTTCAGGTTAGAAAGAGACTAAAGTGGCTGGTAAGGTGTCTAGCTGGCAGAGAATTCCCAAATGCTTTTCAAAGCTACTTACATATGACTGGGCAGATAGGAAAGTAAGATCTTACAACCATGCAGAAGTCGCTATCTGAAATTGTTGGCAGGTGCAGTAAGGAGGCGTTACGTATCCCTACCTATCCAGTCTAATTCTGTGAGCAGTTAGCCAAGCCTGGTGTAACTTAATAAGTGGGTTTCACGTAGCAGGTGAGAAATGCAAAACCCAGCCTGAATGTGAGGATAAGAGAGGTTATTATAATGTGGTAATTATATATGCGGTACTTAATTATTAGCATATATAGAATTGGGGTAACATGTATATCTTATAACAATACCCGGCTGTAAGACTGTAGTAGTTATTTACAGTGCGGATACAGTCAGTATGAATGATATCTTAATGTTAACAATTTAACCTCGTGCAGAACAGGTTTGTATAAGAAAAGGTAGTCCAAGCAGTTCCAGTATTTTGACATTATACTACTAACATACACATCAAGTTCAAAGTAGCACGATTACGTGAGGGCTGTACAATTTGAGGTAAAATTTAGAAAGGCTGCCCGGGTATAGAAAAAGCTAGCGTGCGTATTACAAGTCAAATGTCTTAACTGCAAAATATAACTATGTTTAAAATCATTGGATGACAAGTAGCAACAAAATATTGTATATATTATATATATATATACATATATATATATATATATATATATATATATATATATATATATATATATATATATATATATATATATATATATATATATATATATATATATATATATATATATATATATATATATAAGAACAATTAGTTACAATCAAATAACAACGCCATAATGCAACTAGCAAACAATATCACAACAGTTAAAGCACATAATATAGATCACGGGCTCGCAGTGTTGCAGTTAGTTCGTAACGGTCGCCCCCCCCCCCCTCCCCACCACCGCCCTCCAAATCAGAAGCGGTTAAGCTGCAGCATGCACCAGTAGAATGATATCAGTTACAGAAGTACACGGCTAGTACCTGAACTGATCCTGTAATTCTAGCTGGAGATATGGAAACTGAGTCGCTGCTGTTTGTAGCTATGCATAACGCAAATATTTCTCACAGACTCTTCCTCAGCGGATATTCCACTATTTCAATCAGTCCACATAATCTCCCGAATAACGGAGATCAGGCAGCTGAGACACCATCGGTAAGGCTCTGCCGGCGGGTCAGGTATAAATGGTGTTTAGTGTTCTTATGTACCAACCTACATTCCAGTAGGAGGGTTTTAAAAGTCAGTTACAGAGCAGAATCCATCCATGGGTTAATAGATTACACTAACTGGGCCCAGATCCAAGTGTAGTGGCCAAAAGTGGTCTGTGTTGCTAACAGCGACGTGAGTGAACGACATGAGTCCAAGTCAAGGGTGTCACATGTTTTGCACCCGAGCCATGGGTACGGTTCACCGTGAGGAGTAGAAGTTATTAGTTTGGTTGGTCTCTATCAAGTCACTGCCTACAAGGCCCCGTCTTGCCATATCTAGTCCGGTTTTTTTTATATCAGGTTATTATTAGTAGCTTCCCTAGTTTTACACTGGTACCCATTTATACACATGGATGGATAGGGGCAACGAGGAGTGAAGGAGATTGCCTATTTATCCAGTGATCGTCAGCCGGGTGACCAGAAACGCAATCCCTGTGGTCGACCACATAACCTATTGCCTCTCCAGGATCTTCCTCCACGAAGAGTAGCTTGGTTTGGACGTCATATAGTTCGGATCCTTGCTAAAGCGGTATTATTCATGTACGATGAAGAGTTGATTGCATTTAATAATAGTTTGGTCCCGGGTAACCAGATCCCATTCACAGTAAAAAGAAGATGAAGATTAGAGGTTATTGTTTTGATTGGCATCTATCGAGCCCCTGATTCCTGGTCCAATTCACGCCATATCTAAGCCGATTTTATTTCAGTCTATTATTGGTCACGCTATAAAGCATCAAGAGCAGGTCACATGACCACTCCCTCTTCTCTGAGTACATCAGATAACGAGGTGACTCTATAGATGCACCAACTCCTCGGCACGCCAGACTTGCCTTTTGTAGAATTAAATGTTTGAATTTGGGTATATCTTCGCTATTATGCAATGTATCAAAAAGCCAAAGATGGCTTCAGAATCTAAAAATCTAGACTCGTTCAGTTATGATCCGATTTAAAGACAGGGCCTGAAATCATCTGCATGCAAGTGTTTTAAAAATATATACAACTCTATAAGGTGACTTCTCCCAGTCTCTAACCGGTCTGTTGTCTAACAGTGTAGTATCCAGATATGTTATATGTACGAGGATGCAAGTCTTACAAATGATGTCATTGCACATATGCCCTATAGCAATCAGCGAGGTAACCAGGCTAAACGCTTTGATACGCTTCCCACAACCGGTTACATAGATGACCAAGGGTTTCACATGCTGGGTAGATGGATGATATGTCGACATATAAGCCACCCACACATCATGTGACAAACGTTGTTCTCTGTTAACGAGTAATTCGTCCACCAATGTCGTGGGTTGAAGTCCTGCCTCTACCTGATCAATACCAAAACGGTGAAACTGGTTGTAGAGTGTATAACGCTCAAACTGTGTGCAAAATTACCTGACTATAAGAGCATTATTAACTTGAGAAAGAAGAAGTATAATTTGTGACAAATTAACAGCTTTAATTAAATTTGATGGTCTCCCTACATCTGAATAACAGTACAAACCTATCCTTCAATTTAAAATCACAATTCCTGAAATCCAGCTATTAGACATTCAGGACTTAATTCCTGTCTATTGCTATATCTGAAATTATGCACGACCTATAACAGACCAACAATCGGAAGCAAAACCAATTACAAACTCAGTAGTCTTACATGTAACCCAATTGTCTGACAATAGTAATTTTATCAGAAGGCAGGACAACAATATTTCAACACCGCATAGATATTGCAAAAGGTTAGACATGCCCCTTGTCATCACAGATACCACACTCTTTGAAATGTCGGGCTATATATTACTGTGTATCAGAAAAGTAGCTTTGTGTGTCGCACGCGTGTGTTAATATTTGAGCCAAATCGGACCAGCAGTTTTAGAGATATCCAGAGATCCGGAATTTGATCCGATCAGGATCCAGTGTCTTTTACCTGGATCACTACCGCAGAATGGACGTTCTCTTACACGGATAGTTTCTTCGTTGTGTTAAGTTTTGAGCCAAAGCGTACCAGTAGTTCTTTTAGACACGGTTCCGGACACACGTCGACGCACGCACGCTCGCCCCTCGCACGCACGCACGCACGCTCGTTCGCACGCACGCACCTAGACAAACACGCACGCACACATGCACGCACGCACGCACGCACGCAACATACACGCACACGCACTGCAAGCACACGCGCACACAATCACACACACACACACACACACGAGTTCACACGCACGCACGCATGCACACACCAGCAAAAGCCAGCCCACCAATCCGCTATTTCACTCACTGCCTGCATGTCTGTCGGTCCGTCCGTCCATCCGTCTGTCTATCTGTCTGCCTGTCCGCAATGTATATCCGTTATCAATACGTTTGATAAGATGGTTGGATGGGTGAATTGTCAGTGCAGGGCCGAGTTGCATAGGTCATGTAGGAAATGCCTTCCACCCGAGTCCTATTATTATGTAAACACGTGACATGGGGAATTTGCTCTTCTGCTAAAAGATATACAAGTGTAACGTTATTGTTTTAATTTCTAATCTTTTCCTTCATTCCCCAACTATTTCATATGATTTTTTTTCTGCTAAATAAAATCAATGTACTTTAGAATTTTGCTTTAACTGTTTATTGAATAATCAAATCAACGACAGTTTCAAATTACGAAAAGATTAGAGAGACATTCATGTGTCGTGCCAGCTAAATCTGCCTGAAAATGACAGAGTCCACTATATAAATCAATCAGTCGTCCTTGGCGCGGGGCGGCAAAGAGTTCGACTTATAAACCGGACGTAAGCGCGCTTCAACCTGCCATGTTATTTTTGCTTTTATGACGCCCACCTACAAAATACCATTTAAACAAAAATATTTCTTATAATACCATTTCAATGCCACACATGCTAACCTCAGCAACCCCGTATTATCAAATACTTGGGGAATGAGCTGCCCTGGGACATCAGCTGCCCTGGGGAATCAGCTGCCCTGGGGAATCAGCTGCCCTGGAGAATCAGCTGCCCTGGGAAATCAGCTGCCCTAAACGGGTCTAGAAGCACATATATCTACGCAGAGAGCAACAAAAGCTTTAAGATTTAATTCTAGACCATTTTTTGAGTGGTGATTCCGAATTTTTTTGCGTGTACGTTAATAAATTTTGTGAAAAGTGCTCAAAATTTACATTAAAGTGTATTCCTTAGTTTTTAAAATGCAAATCTTCAAATTTAATATGCAGTGTCAGAACAACACAAACGCATGCTGCTTGTGAATTTGGGTGAGAACTCCATACATAGGAAAGGAATCACAATATAACTACTAAAGGGCCATTTCCCAATTTTCGTGAATATGAAATGGCGGAGATAGCATTACAGGTTCTTAAAGTTCTCATCTATTCAGAAAAGATACATATCCTATCTAAATTTAGGACTAGTTGTTACTTTATGATAACTTTAAATAACTAGGACTGGAGCAGCCATTTTAGATAGATATTTTCGGGCGCCATTATTTTAGCTGTTACTGTGCTCGCCAGTGATCAATTGTTGGTATAAAATCATTCGCGTAATGCTAAAGCTAGTCATTCTGCTGCTGGCCTCCACAGTGAGAGCGTAGAAGTACATAACATAGTTCAATAGTAGTTGTATATTTCCTTTGTGGCGCAAGTGACAACAAATATATTTACAATAAGTTTACTGAAAACTATTGCTGACTATAGCAGCAATAGTTTTCCGTCAAATTGTTGTCAATATAATCAGCTGATAATGCAATTGTCATTAGATAAAGATGTGCTAACAGTTTGGGTGAAAATCGTTGACGCGACAACTTTCAAACAAATTGCTCTCAAAATAATCAGCAGGGCATGAGTGAGTGCGTACGTATGTGCGTACGTTCGTCATTATATCTAATTCTACATCGCGATATGCTGTCCACACACAACACCGCATTTTATTGCTTCTAACAAATCTCCTGGATGGAGACAACAGCGATTTATTGATGCGAAAGTACAGGCAATCTCATTTGCTTCATAAACCATTATAGTTAGCGTACGCAGTGTGTGCAATGAGCAGCACCTGAGGCGATCATCCTTTGAACTGAGTGGTCGAGCTCGCGGTCGTGTACCAAATCAACAGATTGAAATGAGTCTTATAATGAACGCACGGCGATTGGGGAATGTACAGAAATCCCGAAGATACATCGAAATTGTTATGCTGCTGCTACGTACGTAAGCTTCTTTCCTTTGGGCATCCGTTTGAAGGTGATGAAATGTGTAAGTAGCCTTATCCAGACAGAAAGATATTACCAAACATGTTATGCTATTCCGAACCCGTCGCCCGATGTTCTGCGAGCTTTCCGGAATTGAGCGTGTGTCTGTGCGACTGCTTGTACGTGCGTGCATGGGAGCGTGTACGCCCGTCGTTATAACTATGGTTCTACTGACGGGAGCATGGCCAAAACTGAATGGACCATTTCCCTGGTGTCCCAAAGAACAGAAGGGACAAAGGTCAAGAGAGCGCGGATCAAAATAATCAAAAGGGTGCGATACCTAAAATCCTACTATAGGAAATTTCAACACACTGACGCTGGAGGTTGCTCTTAGTGTATATACGGAGTTTAAACGCCCCTTTTCTGAACCGGACACAGAGGCGTAAAATCTATGTACGATTCATTATTTCTGGTTTTTTATATTTCATACACCACCTCGGTCCAGCCTGGTACATTAGGAAAGCTAAGAGGAACAATACTTACATTGACCATTAGGAGGAGATTTGCCGCTACATCGAGATAAATTCAAAGAAATGAAACGAATGTTGATAGGAACAGAACCAAGATTGGAAGCATGGAAATAGAATAGAATATAAAAACTGAAGAAACAAACCTGAGTAACGAATAAATAGACACGCAGTTGCGAGTCATTCCATGAGGTAAATAGATACCTGAAGCAAGGAAAAAGAAAGAGCAGACATGATAAGCGCCAAGGGTCATCTTATAGTAAACATGGCCATGCAACGTTAGCTGCTGTTACGGCTGATATCGAGGAAAGTCGTGCACCGATCTCCGACATCCTCAAAGATTTAAGCAGTATTAGTGGACTGATTAGAAACTAATCAACAATCTTATCGACGACCTCTTCCTATCTAGAATGGCAAAGATTGCTGGACCCGTGAACATATTCAAAAGCACGAGGGCGTAACATGTGTTCAACAAGGACATGATGATGCATTCACAACACGTCTCAATTCCGGAGTGATGCCAGAGGTTGCACAACGATTTCACTTTCATGTCTAGAGATAAAGTTAAATGAGATCTGCGACCATCAGTACAACGTAATTTTTAATCCCTTGGCTATGTCACCCTTCTGACGGGACTCAACTTGTTGCTGGTTGTTCAAAAACTCACAGCAACTCCAACTAACCAATTTAGTCTGCAATCGGTTTCAGACGAGTGCACTTCCCATCGTAGAAATTGAACCTGTTCGCCAGAAGCAACACGATTTGAAACGATCTGTCATGTCGCAATCTGTTTGCAAGCGATTGTAGGGCCATACCTACACATGCAGTCGGTTTTAAACACAGCATTACGCAATCTTACCTTGTAACTGGTCAGTGCCACCTTATACGCATCATATACGCAGGGAACAGTATGGCGTCTTTGTACCTTGGTATGAACGTACCACCGGTTAGGAAACGATATTGTGTGACTCGGTGAGAATAGTTCTATGTAATCACTTCCAGTCTACATACTGCTTTTATAAGTGCGATGTTCAACATGTGTCAGTTGCAGAGTTCCATAGACAAATTTATTATCCCAACGGAATGGAAATCAGCAATCATTTGTCGCTTATTTATAAAACACCGACGCTCTTCACTAAACATCTATAGAACAATTTCCCTCACGTGCATTTGCTGTAAGATGGTGTAGCACATCATCTGCTCTAATTTAATTAGCCATTTTGAACAGAATAACACTCAAATTCACCGTCAGCACTCCCTCCGTTAATTTCACAATTGTGTTACTCAACTAATTTATGTCATCAATGATTGGGCTTCGTGCATTGATAACAGGAAATAAGAGGACATTTCTATTCTCGACTTTGAAAAGGCTGCTCTGTAAACAATGTTACGCTTGACCAACGTTCGGATAACGGATGTTTTGCTCATATGGATTACATTGGTTCAAGGTATACCGGAGTTTCCAGCCCCCACCCCACCCCACCCCTCCCCCAAACCCCCACCCCCGCATAGATACTACGTAAGGCTAGCTTATCTCAGCCAGTCAATCTAAACAACATTGGCTCAACGTAACACAGTTTACATAAATCATCGACACGTAAGGCCAACGTTGAGACAACGAAACCAGATTCTGGGCCAACGTAAGGCCAACGAGCAAAACTACGTTGGTCCAACGCATAAAACTTACGTTGGCCCAACGAAACAATGTTTACTGTGTGTCAAAGACATACTAAATTGGATTGATAAATTCTTAACGGATACTAAACAATATGCGGCTCAAGCTCCCAGTGTCCATACTGGGTATGCAGGTAGAGATGGAATATGCCGATGACGTGGACTTCATAGACGAGGAAAAGAAACTCCTTGACGAACCACTCCCAATAGCTGCAAGCACACTAAAAATTGAGAATATCTTTATGAATGAATCTAAAAAATAGTTCACCCTCATATAAACCTATCAACAAAGCATGAAACTGAGGAAAATTATGATCAACTTCGTGGCAGGGAACCTTGGAGGAAAGGTATAATCCTTAGCGCACTGCTCTGTAGTATTGCTGACATCGCTTCACACTGCGTCGTGGGGAACATAGCTTTCCAGTCCTTCTGGAAGCTGGGAATTCGTAAATCAAAGACGCCCTTGACAAAAAGACGCATCCTTGATGCTGTATAAATGTAACATCTGGGCATCTCCAAAAGGCAGCTAGCTCTAGACAAACCTGATGTCTGCCACCGCAAACACCTACGCGCCATCGCTGGATACCGATGACTAGACAGCATAATTTCCGACGATGCATGAAACAAAATGAGTAATACATCGCCGCTGTCAGCAAATGTCGTCCTGCAAAGATGATTCCGGTTTGGTCATGTGCTAAGGATGCCAGAGGACACGTGCCTTGCAGGGAGCCAGCAGATATACTGTATTGGAACAAACTACCACTCAGTCATCTGAGCAACCCAACACATCCTCCTAGTAAATTTACCGAATGGACCTTTCCATTTTTAGCTAAGCTCCGCCCGCACCTTGATCGTGTTGGTATCGACCAATCTCTGAACTCGCTGACTATTAATTTCCAGAAAGCTATACAGGTAAGCTGTTGACTATTCTGAAACTAATTTGGCTGGGTGCTGTTGCTGCCTATGCCAAATTAGTTTCAAAATATTCAACAGCATGTTTATTAAATAGTAGAGACCTACAATTCTTACAACGTGCCGGACTTTTAAGAGCTAAATACGGGCGTATAGAATAATTTATGACGTAATGATTACACGCCGCTTAGCTGATTATGACGTCATATGGCGTCATTATTCTGGAAAGGTCCATTAATCAGAGGGAAACAACATACAATATCTATAACTTGGTTACTTGAGGAATACGCGGTGACGTAATGTCTTTTGGATGTATCTCCTTAACTAACCAAGATAAAGAGGACCAAGCAGCACGGCACCTGGTGTGCATAATCGCAGGGCGGCAATGGACCTTTTCAGTTTATTTATCAATCATATGAGGTCATACTCAACGGTGTGACATGTAGGATGACGTGATAATCAATGGCATCATGAATGGCGTAGACAAGGTCGTCGCGAACGCTTAATTGATGACGGATTAGCGTTGTTGTACGAATTTTACGTCTTTACTATTTAATAAACACGATATTGAAAATTATGCAACAGCGGCTAGTAAAATTTGTTTCAAAATAATAAACATCTTACCAGTATAGTTTTCTGGAAATTGGTAATCAGGTTTCATGGATCGATCGATCACAATACGGTCAACGCGTAGGTGAAGCTTAGCTAGAGATGGGCGGGGCCTAGCTAAAACTCGATCCCTCTATTATGGCATATGCAATGCTTTAACTATTTTATGTCTAGAATTGGGCAAGCATATCAAAACATTTGCTTATTGAATGGCCGTGTACAGGCCATGACTAGATTATTAAAAAGAAAAGTATCGGGCCAGTCATTTCAGTGGTAAACTTCCAAAAAATAGGCTTCTCTTGGCTTGCAGATGAACATTCATCCAGACCACTGCAGGCGACGATTTTTGTCGGCTTCGCCGTGAAAGGGTTAAATGAACTATCTTAATACAGCAAGGCCTGATTCAGAGCAGGACGCAACAGACGCTTTGCTTTACATATTGCATAACATATATATTGGGTTTTGATAGCGCGCGGAAGTGATATGGGATACCCATCCGATGTATTAATCAGGCGAACGACGCGCTAGCTATTGCGGGAAATTACGTTAAAATTAAATTAGGTAAAGTAATGAATGCGTGTCTAGTTTATTTGAATGCATATGTGTGAATGAAACACCCAGGGAATCGTTATATATACAATCAATCCTTCCATACTGACACTTATATTTGGTTGTCAACGTATGGATGATCCTTAAAACGGGTGGTCATACGACCGCGTTGTATGTATAGCTGTGCATTGTAAATTGTGATGGGCATGGGGGTGGTTTGTGGGGGGGGGGGAGGCGGTGGGAAGGGTGCATTAATCGGGATATTCGCAACGAGTCTCAAGCGTGTGTGCCTACTGGATGCGGCGCTGTCGGACGAAGTAGTATGGCTTACACTAATTGCGGGCATGCACGTGGAGACACACATTCAGGGACATAAGTGCGAGACAGAACAAGAAATAGAGAGGATACAGTTTCTGGACACTCGGCAATTTTACCAGCAGGAATAGAAATCAATAAGCGAGAGATGGTATTGTGCGTCAGCATCTGCGTTGTGTTGGCAGCAGTAATTGAGTTAAAGGGTTGTTCATAAGATATCGCAAGCTAGGTTTCTTTAGAGACACTGTTTTGCACATTTAGGCTTCACAGATATGTGCCATTATTTTAGCTATTAATGATGTAGAGACCACTTAGAGCGTCATGGCTAAAAGAGAAATATATTAAGATCGTTGATTTGTGTATTTCCTTGGCCAGGAGCCATTGTATAATGTTCGTGGAATTATAATATTTACGGTGTAACTTGTCCATTGACGCAAATCTGATTCTATCTATGAAGTTAACCCAAATAAAATGTAACATCGTCACCTTTCTTTACTAATATGAATACATGGACGCATGTGAACTTAACCAAATCAATCCCGAATTCTCAGAATCCTAGTATTAAGACAGCTATACAGGTATGTTGTTAAATATTAAATATTTTGACACTAATGTCATAGGAAACTGTTGCTGTCATGGGCATCAACAACATCCAGTCAAATTAGGTTCAAAATATTTAACAATGTTTATCAACTTGTAATCGGATTTTCTAAATGAGACTTTCGTGTTCAAATACTCAAATTGACATTTCCAGTTTGTCCATAAATCATATGACGTCATAATCAAGTATGTGGCGTGTATGATGACATCATAATCAATGACGTAGATAAGTTCGGCACGAACGCTTAATTGATGACGGATGAAGCGCTGTTGTACGAATTGTATGTGTTTATTATTAAGTAAACATGATGTTGCAGTAACAGTATCCAATCAAAATAGTTTCAACAGCTTCCCTGTGTAGTGTTCTCGAAATTGATAGTGATGTAGTTCAGGGATCGATCGATCCTAACACAAGCGAATTGTTGGGGTGGGTAGTTTAGCTAGAGATTGATGGGGCATAGCCAAACTACATTCCTCCATTGCATGTATGAGTGACGGTGACAGTGTATGTGAGCGAAGCTGGGCGAAGTGAGAGTTAGTCCCAATGAGTGATGATGATAATCACACGATGTGGTGGTGAGTCATGTTTTCGGGAGTGGTGAGTGGTGTTGTGTGACTCTGACTGTGACGCTGAGTGATGGCTAGTGAGCTATAGGAGGTGTGTACGTATGTATGTATCAATGGGTGGGTGAATGTGTTGGTTGGCGTAACTCAGTGGGTGGGAGGGTGGTACTCAATGGGCTTGAGTCACGCAGTGAATGGGTGTGTGGTTAAGTTGGAGTGTGTACATGTCACTAAGTAGCTATGTTGGTGGTGGCTGTTGGTGTTAAGTTGGTAGGTTTCTCTGAGTAGGTGGGTGGATGGGTGCGTGGCAGATCTGTGTGGGTGGGTTTGGGCCATTGAATTGGTGTTTGAGTGGGTGGGTGGGTGGGTGGGTGTGTGGGTCGGTAGGTGGAGAGATTTGTGAGTGAAAGTATGTCACTGAGTTGGTTGTGGGTAAGTGAATGAGTATCACTGTATGGGTAAATGTGTGGGTATGTGTCACTAAGTGGGTGCGAAAGCGAGTAGGCGGGTGGGTGGGTGGGTGGGTGTCAGTAATAGTTAATGGCTGACACTTGCGGCATCTTGAATGAAAATTTGCCACATAGATGGCGATGTTACTTCCGGGAGGCGAAGTAACCTATCTTTCGGATGCATTCGATTCGGTTGACAACGGCAACGACGACGACGATCACAGGACGACAGCGGTGCCACCGCCGCCGCCGACGGCGACGAGGATGACGTCTACAGGGCATTATTGCACCAAATATCAGCAAATTCCTTCAAATGCTATGAGAAAATAAATTATCAGAACATTCCAGGCTCAGTCTTGGCACCAACAAGTCCAATAACCGTTGATTGAACAATGTCAATTTTACATCCCCAATGCCCATTTCACTGCCAGTTTCTTTAATCAAATTCAAATTAGTTTAGAATTCCATTGGGGAAGCACTATATAATTATATATCTAATGAGGGTATTCGAGAAGCGCCGACACGAGTGATACTTAAGTGGGTTTATATATAATACAGTATCGACTATTTAGTGTATGCGTATAAAATAATTGTCAAAAGGGTCTGGATGATAAATATCCCATGCGCACGTGTGATGTACGAGAGATGCTATTATTTTGCCCCCTAGCGAAATCACGAATTCACAACGCTGTTTTAATAACACATATATTATCGTAAATTCAATGAAATATATAAGAAGGATTAATAGAATGATAAATAATTTCTCATATCTGGTCTGTGTGCGAAAGACAATTGGGGAATCCAATTTATCGATCAATCCTATGACATCAACTACGTCACATGTAGGCTGTGCGTCATAATCAATTACGTCATGAATGGCATAAATAAGTCCGGCATAAGCGAATTGTATATCTTTAATATTTAATAAACATTCTGTTGAATTTTTAGAAACTAATATGTCTGGCCGCTGTTTCTGCCAGAGGCTACCAGAGGCAGCAACATCACTCTATCAAGTTAGTTTCAAACTATTCAACACGTTACCCGCAGGCAGTGCATGGATCGATCGACCCAACACGGGCAAAGCGTGGGTGGGGCTTAGCTAGAGATGGGAGGGGCATAGTAAAAACGTGATTCGTCTATTCTGATGATTGGCAAGGTCTCGCGTACATTGAAGGTGCTGCCAGTCTGTGATTTCCTCACAGCCTGCTGTGTTTTGCGGAAGCAGTTTAACGCTAACACGAAACGATAAATTCATTTATGGAGTAACGAATATTATGTTGAATATATTGAAAATAAATCGACTAGGAGCTGTTTGCTGAAGTCAAATTGCCTTTAAAATAAGTCTTGAAATTGAGACAGTCGAAATTCGAAGGGTACCGGTTAAAAGTTATTACTGCATAAAGTTGGCAATCGTATCCTCTTACCCATTAGTGTCTGTGGTGACTCCATGATGCATTCACACACGTAAATCTTCATGTGGTCAATTATCACTCTCCAAAGACCCATAATGAACCTTTCAAGTGTATGCATCCACCATATGACGGCATACTCAAGTTGGAGTGAAATTATTAATTAGACCGCCTAAATATTACGCACAGTTAAATAAACATTGTTTATTTTGTCAAAATTAATCATAAATCAGCAAAACAGGTTGCGAAAAGACGTAAATCACGCGATTGTAATTAATTATCTCCCTTTCTTCTTTCATTTCCAATTCGGCCGAGGACGAAATCATGCCTTGAAGAAAATATTAACTGTAATATTGCGATCGCGAATTTCATAAGTTAATATGATATTGTGTATAGAAGATAACGTTTTAAAAACGGTTTGAGTAATAATTGTATTTAAAATTATATCCTAATCAGCAAAATGTATTCAGCATTATATTTATTGGCGAGATTTTGATGCATTCGGCGATTTACTGTTGGGACGACTTTGCATAATGTTAATTAGCCGGTGACGTAAATAAAATGGATGCCGTTGTTTAGAAATGTTTTCCCCGATACAAATTTTAATGACAAATTCCCACATTAGTATTGTGTTTTACATTGCAAATTTATCTGAGACTACCAGAGAAAAGACGAGTGGATATGTATTTAATTAATTCGCTGCTTGATTTCTCTCGGCGTGCAGCGAGTTACATGGAGTTACACAATATGCGCAATTGGGGCCACGTTCAAGTATTAGTTGCCCCGAACATAGCTTAATGGAAAGTATGCCCATTATTATTCATTACGATTTTCATGCTCGTTAGTATCTTTTATTTTTAACAATCCTGATACGAAAAACCGAAAATATGTTCATATTCGGTTTTTCGATATTTATTTTTTATAATCGGTTATGAAACCGTCAGTGCAGGATATCGGTTTTAAATATGGTATCGGTATATCGCGCAGCCCTATACTCAACTACGTGACGTGTAGGGTGACGTCATAGTCATTGACGGCATGAATGGCGTAGATAAGTACGCCACGAACGCATAATTGAAGATGGACTAAGCATTGTTGTACGAATTGTATGTCTTTACTATTAATAAACATTCTGTTGAATATTTTGAAACTAACTTGACTGGGTACTGTTGCTGCCATAGGCAGCAACAGCGTCCAGTCAAATTAGTTTCAAAATATTCAACAGCTTACCTGTATAGTTTTTTGGAAATTGATCGATCCCAACAGGGGCGAAGCGTGGGCGAAAGGTCCGTTAACAAGCTTAATCTCGTCCACCAGGACCACGCACGAGGAAGGCTAAGCTAACACATATATCAGTCAGTCGTTTTTCGATCTCACAAAATCTATTCCCCCAATGCTTATGCTTATCTCCATAGGAAATTCAAATGTTATGGTAATTGGTAAAGGAAGATGACATTACAGAGACGCCATACTCAATCACAAGGTTGCATTAGTGAAAACTATTCTACCGCTGGGAAGCTAGCTGACACTTGATACTGTGACTGGACAAACTGACTAATCGCCTTGAAATGTTTGACTAATGTTCGGGTTTTCATGTATGGCTATAGGGAAAACATTAGCGTGGTACGGCCGACTCTTCATCTTTCAAATGCCACAAGGCTGGCATGAGTACAGTGGGTGTTAGCTATACTGCAGACCGCGTGGAATAGTAACCTTCTTGTGTCAACAGTGCCTTAATGCACTCAAAATCATAATCTTAATATTTACTAACAATTTAATCATCATATTTGTTCAAGAAAACTGGAATTTTGCTCAGTGAATCTCGATTTACAGGTCAATAGAAGACTATTTTGTGAATTTACCACTGAAAATTATGAAATGGGCAATTCCTGCTACAACAGTAGAGTTAATGGTTAAGTAATATTAATATTCGCTATAGTAAGTGTCCATCAGCACGCATAGTTCTGATTAAAACCTTAAAGTAGACTGATTGGCTCGTTTATCGAGACAGCATTCATTCCAGTAGTACATTTTCAAAACCCGTTTCCTTTGGCCTGCAAATAGATATGCCTCAAGACCACTGAAACGGTCGTTTTGGCAGTTAACCCTTTCGTGACGAAACCGTCCAAAACCGGCCTCGGTAGTGGTTTTGAGTGAATGTCCATTTACAGGCCAAGAGAGGACTATTTTAGAAATTTTACCACTGAAATGACTTGCTCGGTAACCGAGCCAGTCATTACAGTGATAAATTTTCAAAAATAGTCTTCACTTGGCCTGCAAATGGACATTCAATAAGTAAATATTTTAATTTTTCGAAGAAATTTAGTCATTAAAGGGTTAAAGGGGTAAGTTGGCAAAGGAGTGGTTTGCAAACAGTTAGTGAGATCAGGTGTCCGGAAATATATAATTAAATCTTCAGCGTCAATATGAGGAGTGTGATTACTTACTAAAACAAAGTCAAAACCAGACAGAAGCTAAGATTGTAGGTGAATGATAAATAACTGATCGTGAGTTTGTTTTAACTAATGTTGGACGTGTCACCTTATTTCACTCAATTAGACAGTTCCAGTTTTAGCCATGCCCCGCCCATCTTTATCTAAGCTCGACCCACATCTCGCTCGTATTGGGATCGATCAATCTCGGAACTACCTGACTATCAATTCCCAGAAAACTATACATGTAAGCTGTTGAACTATGGTAGTAACAGCGCCCAGTCAAATTAGTCTCGAAATATTCAACAGAATATGTATCAAATACTAAAGACATAATTCGTACAACATGCAGGACTATTAAGCATTAAAGCCGGGTTATATCGAGTCATTCATGGCGTCATGATTATGATGTCATCATACACGTCACGTAGTTGATTATGATTTCATTTGAGGTCGTATGATAAATGGATAAACTTGAAAAGGTACATTGTGGCGTATGCATTCTCAATATAGGCATCGAGACAATGGATAGAGATGTGTTCAACGTTAGTGCAATATTACAGGTACGGCTGCATTAATCTTGGATTAGGCAGCAACCGTCTTCGCGCAAATTACTTTCAGAATTATACAAAGAATGCTTTTGAACACTACGCATAGTATGCAATTTGTAATGTGCTAAGATATCCACGAGCGGATTCATAGAGAATCTAAAGATCCGTCATAGTCAATTACGCAACATGTATGCTGAAGTCACAATTATTATGACGTATATAGCTCCGTCACGAAGCAGGAAAATTCTGCAAAGTTGTCAAATTGAATACCTTTTGATACATTTTCCAAGTTAATCAACATTATGTTGAATATTTGTAAACTAATTTGACTGGACGCTATTGCTGCCGTAGGCTACAACAGCCCCCCCCCCCCCACAGTCAATTAGATTGAAACTATTCAAAAGCTTACCTGTATGGTTACCTTTTATTTGGGATTCAGGGATCAGAGTATATAAATCGATCCCAACATGCGTGTGCGGAGTTTGGCTATAAATGCACGGGACAGAGCCAGAAATACACCCCTCCTTCGCGTATCTAATCAATGTTGCTGTAGGCGCTTGCTGTAAGCTTTATACCTCAACACCTTTAGACAATCTTGGTATAACGCCGATTCAGGTAAGCGTCAGCCATCAATACTGACGGGAAATCAAACCCACAACTGGCAACAACACCTATATAGCTTCCAGCAGACCAACGCAGCAAGACAAAAATATTGTTTTGCCGGTGAGACTGTGGCGATTGTGGGTTTCTGACAAACAGATTGTATCTTGCACAGGACATATCATAGTTTCATAGTATCGCGCTTATTATCACTGTCTAGGATCCATGCATTGTCTATTCAACGGCTTGTCAAAGTGCATGCGCCGCGGCATATGATTAATCTCGTTTGGCTTCTTGATCCCCTCGCTATAAACGCTAACGACGTAACTTTGTTAGTTGCGAATGGAGAATCATATGGGAATTGGAATGACACGACTACGCCTGAATCCCAGGATACAGGGAAATGTCATGTATATTAATGTATATTATTATTGTGTGTGAATGAATACATCTGATAAGCCACTCGGGTGACCGCGAGTTCCTAGTGATAATATTACTTCGGCTTTCTGATCGGGAACGTGTCGCTATATTGAACATACTGGATGTAGACTCACACCACTCTAATGCATTCCAGCAGGCAGATAAATTACCACGTTCTCTACATGGCGTGGTATGGCGTTGCCTGTAAGGAATGGAGCCATCCGATATCTTACTCGGGTAGCTGACGCAATAATCAATTACGTCACATATTAGCTGACATCTCAATCAAGGTGACGTAGAATTATTCGTCGTGAAGCTGGAAAAGTCCGTCAAGTGTGCGATTTATATATATTTTATGGATTTGCAATTTTATAAACATTCTGTTAAGTACTTTGAAACTAATTTGACTGGGAGCTGTTGCTGTCATCAGCCTTCTGGCGTAGCTTTTCAAGAAAAGCCCCACTACGTTTCTGGACATCTTCCAATAATTGAACAAACATTCCTTTTGGTCTTTGGCAAGTGGAAGAACATATTCTCTGGAAAAAACATAGCAGGTCCAGAGATGGCGTGAATACTCTAAAACGACTTTTATGAGATTGACATATAATCGCCGTTCCTGATTATATTCCGCCCGTCTCTTGTTACCCGTGTCCAGTGTACGTATGGATGCATATTTGATGTTGGCCATTACAATGCTTAATGTCTCGACGTATGCTGCATAATATATGTGGTCATCAATCAATGCATGAGAGTATAGTTGGGAAAAGTGAATGCTATACCACTACATTGACGTTTCCATAATTCTCAAGAGCATGGCCAATAGATATTATATTGCACTATTGGTTTTATATCAGGGTAAAGAATAAATGTGTAGTATTGCCAAAATGCGCAGTGTCCAATCCGACATGTGCAGTGAATATGTCGATTACGTGCAGTGGTAACATTATATTTAAGCATAGATAAATCATGACCAGATAATATTGCTTCATGCCAATATTATCTCTGGCTCTCTACTGTGGGTTCCCAATCAAGATAGTATCACAATAGTCAACATATTATCTGTATATCAAGCTAGAAATAGGCAAAATAAAATAATATTACAGCCAACAAAATGCCCATCTTCACCACCAGAAGTGCAGGAGTACCATCTAAGAGCATCTGGAATTTAGTTTTTGGTGGGGTTATTTTTAATTTGGGGGGTAGGGTTGGGGGTGTAGGAGGAGGAGAAAAGCCGTCATCGAAACCGACCCCATGCGCACCGATCGCTGCTTTTCCTTACTTTATACGCAGGTATATATGCACTGATAAGTGAGCAGGCAGTGATACGACGTTGTGTGTTTAGCTGTACTGATATCACATCATCCAGATATAGTGATAAATGGTAGATGTAAGCTGTTAGATATTTTGAAAATAATTTGTTTGGGGACTGTTGCTGCCTAACGCAATCCAATAGAATATTGATTACATTGTTGATACGCCAACAACATTCAATTCAGTCTGCAACTGGTGAACATTTGCCATGATCGTAATGAACGTGGGTCTTCTTCTTTTCGATCGCTGGTATCACACTTGGAGAGCCGTTCTCAAGATGAAATCTGTGGTTTTCTGCAGTTCTTCCACAGGCCCATACAGCTTTTCAAGAAAAGAGGTTGACAAAGGCCAGATCTCTTCTCTCAGCAGCTGATACGTACTGCAACATTGAAGTATATGCTCTGTGGTCTGTTCTGCTTCTCCACAAGGACAAGCGGGCGATGTAGTAAGGTGGAACCGCCTGTACATGTGTTGGTTTAGTCTGTTGTGTCCAGTTCTGAGACGAAAAATGGTCAATTGCTCTGGCCTCGAGAGATGATGGTAGGCATCTTCTGATTGAGGTGTTCTATAGAGTGACTTGATGATAGTCTTCATCTCTGTATTGGTAACCATGTTTTCTGTCTGATTCTCTTCTGCACCTACCTTTGCCATCTTGTCTGCTTCCTCATTTCCTTGGACTCCACAGTGTGAGGGTATCCACTGCAATGCTATCCGAAAGCATTTGATGGTTTGTAGTGCTTCTTCAAGTTGTGGCAGCTTACCGTTGGTCATAGCCTCAAAGACTGAGCGGGCATCAGATAAAAAGACAATCTGTGCAATATGGTCTGCTGTTCTGCTGATGGTATTAGCTGCATGAACCAGTGCTTCAACTTCAGCTCTGTAGTTTGTGCAGTGTTTGCCTGTCGGTATTGCAGCTGACTAATGTTGTCCGTTTGGATACTGTATGTGCAGTCCGGCACCTCCGCTCCTAATTGCATCTTTGGCTGATCCATCTGTGTAGATCATTATCCATGTCTCCTGAGGGTACCTTTCTTCCAGCATGGCTAGGGACAGGGCCTTCTTTCTCACATCACTGTGTTCATCTTTGGTTGTGAGATGAGGTACTGTGGTGCGAATAGCTATGCTCTCCAGTTTGTTTTCCCAGGATGGAGGAACAAGTGTGTGGTTTGCCTCTTCTATTTGTGCTGGCAATATTTCTTGGTTTTCCTTTTCACAAAACCTGATCTTTTAAGTCTTCCTGATGGCAGCTGTGCTTGCCTGATCTTCATCGGGTGGTTGTTGAGCGATTTG
Source organism: Chaetoderma sp. LZ-2023a (assembly GCA_034401795.1). Taxonomy (NCBI): domain Eukaryota; kingdom Metazoa; phylum Mollusca; class Caudofoveata; order Chaetodermatida; family Chaetodermatidae; genus Chaetoderma; species Chaetoderma sp. LZ-2023a. Next base: position 27,887,729 of record CM067369.1, read on the forward strand.
AACTTTGCAGCTTGGATCAGTGCTTTGCATTCCCTTCCTTTGCTAAGTGTGGGGGGGGATGCCTGCTGTCTGCTCCATCTTTTCTATTGGTATTGATCTCATTCCACCAGTGATGATGCGCAGTGCCTGGTTTTGTACTCTGTCGAGGTTTTGTTGATGAGATTTAACTGCTGTCATCCATGAGCTGGATCCATACTCAATGCGTGGTCGTACGGCACCTAGGTAGATGGTCTTGAGGATCCTTTCATTGGCACCCAACATTGTTCCTGCCAGCTTCCTCATGATGTTTAGCTTTCTTCTGGCCTTTGCCTCTGCGTTCTGGGTGTGCTCCTTCCATGGTAATCTTCTGTCATATGTGACTCCCAGGTATGTCTGCTGGTCCTCATCCTCGAGTGAAGTACCGCCCAGCGTCAGATTGCCAACATTGGTTTGGTGGGCAGTGAGAATAGCATGGCTGATGATTTTTCTTTGTTGATGGTAATACACCAGCGATTGGCCCAAGCTGTACTTCTGTCTAAGGCGAGCTGCATTCTGTACGTGGCAGTCGTTGTGTACTCCTCGGTGTACCAAAGTACGAGGTCATCTGCATAGAGGGCTGCTTGGATCCCATTGGGCAGCTCTGCTACAATGTCAGTAATGAAGAGTATGAACAGAGTTGGTGATAGTACTCCGCCTTGTGGCACCCCTTGTCTCAGCAATACATTCTGTCCAGATTGTCCATCCACCAGCACCCTAGCTCTGCGATTGTGTAGGTATGACTTGGTCCATCGGAACATGTTGCCGCCGATGCCTGTGCGCCGGAGCTTCACGAGGAGGCCATCCTTCCACACCTTGTCAAATGCCTTCTGCAGATCGATAAAGGCAGCTAGCATCACCTTCTTGGCTTGAATAGTGTCCTCTATGACCTGTGCAAGATGTGTTGTTTGATCTTCTGTGCTCCTGTATCTTCTGAAACCGGCCTGCTCTGAAACTATAATGTTCTCCGACTCCAGGTACCACTGCAACCGCTGGTTGACGATGCGCTCCATCGTCTTGCATATGCAGCTTGTAAGACTGATAGGACGGTAGCTCAGCACTTTCGTCTTGTTCTTCCATTTTCTCAGAATAGGGGTAATTCTGGCTTCCTTCCAGTACTGAGGAACCTCTCCATTGGTCCAACTGAGATTAAAGATGTCTAGCAACTTGCGGAGAGATGCATTACCAAGATGTTGGATCATTTCATTCGTAATGCCATCTGGCCCGGGAGATTTCTTCTTCTTCAATTGGCGGATAGCCTTCTTCAGTTCTGCTAAACTACTGTCAACTTCCATTGCATCATGAGTGTTGGTGTCTGTTCTTTCCTTTTGCTCTTTTCTAACCTCTTTTTGACGCATTCGTGGTATAGAAATTTTGCTTTCATTTGCATATGCCTTCGCAAAGGCATCTGCAGCCATCTTTCCTGTCAGTGTTTGTCCATCTTCTCCAAGAGTAATCTTCTCTCCCCCGACATCCTCATCATTCAGTGCTTCAGTCAGTCTCCATAGCTTTGTGGTGTCTCTCCATAAATTAAACCCTGCCGTCTTTTCCCTCCAGCTTCTTCTTTTGGCCTCCAGCTTGGTCTTTAGATACCTGGCTTTAGTTTGTTGTAGCGTGAAGTTGTTTTCATGACAGGGATTACCCTCTGCATCTTCTCAAGTCTTGTCTAGTTTATCATGTGCTGCTTGCAGTTCTGTTGTCCAGTAGGGGTCGTAGTTTTTCCTGAACCCTCGAGGAATCGCTTCGTTGGCAGCCTTGAGGATACTTGAATTAAATTCCGTGAACACATTTTTGATGTTTCTCCCTTCTACTGCTATATTTTGGGTAAGGTTATTGGAACGAATGCCGAACAGACTCCAGTTTGCCTTTTTGTAGTTCCATCTTGGATGTTGAGGTGAACGTGTCGAAATACTTCCAGAAAGAGAGAGGAGGACTGGGCGGTGGTCACTTCCTCCTAACTGCGATCCGACCACTCTACTGAGGTTTCTGTGAATGTCTTTTGTACAAAATGCCAAGTCTGGCGTTGTTGTCGAGTGCCACCGTTGCCAGTAGAAGGTAGGCTGATCTGTGGGATCGTTGACAAGTAAAAGGTCCTTTTCATCTTGCCATGCTTCAATGTCTTCTCCTCGTGTATCAGGTGTTCTGTATCCCCAGCTCTGGGACTGGCTATTAAAGTCTCCCGCAATGAGGAAGTGGCAGTCCGCGACCTGGATTGTGTCAAGTGAGAGATTCTTGTCATTAGGGCAGTAATAATTGACAATGTCAATCACAGAGTTGCTGATTGTTACCTTGATCTTGATATATTCTGCCTCTTCCATAACGGTTTTTATCAGGCTGGCCTTCACGCTGTTTCGGACCAAGGTGATGACCCCGCCTTTCTTTCTTCCTCTTCGATCACACCGAAAAATCTTGTAACCTCTGATCTAAAATGGTTTTCCTTCTTGCAGGTGTGTCTCTTGGATGCAGCAGATAGCAATGTTGTTTTCGTACAAGAACTGTTCGAGCTCTGATTTCTTGTTGGAAACCCCTTCTGCATTCCAGTGCATGATGTTGATACTGGAGTTCTCTTTGTGTTTGGTCTTCTCTTTCGGTTGGCCAGTAGCTCTCCATCCTCGTCCCCTGGCTCCACAAGACGAGTTGACGGGACCTTCAGTAGCTGAGGGTGGGCTCCTTCGAGGCGTGGAGCCCGGCGCTGCACTTGCCTGGCGGATCCTCACAGGGCGATCACCATTTCGGTTGATTCGATCTCCAAGTGTCATTTCATTAGCGTTATGCATAATGCTCTGGTTAGCCCTCCCCCCTCACCCACCCACCCACCCCCAAATGGCTGGATTGACACCCAGTTTGTTACACCCCTGCGCCACGTTGAGGCCGAGAATATAGTCTTAAACAGGGGAATGAACGTGCGTCATTTTATTGTGACGTCAGATAACAAGTAACACATTTAAATTATCATGTCATCAGACACTTGAGTAACAGATTGCACCCCGGGATTGCTTTTATCATCTACTATATTGGACCTTTTCAGCTTATCCATCCATCATTTCACATCGTATGACGCCATAATCAACCACATGCCATGTAGGATGACATCATAGCCAATGACGTAGATAAGATCGTCAAGAATGCAAAATTGGTGATGGACTACACGTTGTTGTACGAATTGTATGCCTTTCCTATTTAATAAACACGTTTTTTAAAAATATTTTGAAACTAATTTTAAACCGGGCGCTATTTCTGCCATAGGCAGCACCAGCACACAGTCAAATTAGTTTCAAAATATTCAACACGTTACATGTATAGTTTTCTAGAAATTTATAGTCAGGGAGTTCAGGGATCGATCGATCCCAACACGAACAAGGTGCATGTGGAGCTCAGCTAGACATAGTTAAAACTGTGGTCCATTTCACAAACAACAATAATATTGAGCTCACAATGGACCTTTCCATTTTTAGCTATGCCCCGCCCATAACTAGCTAAGCTCCACCCACACCTCGCCGTGTTCGGATTGATCGATCCCCGAATGCCCTAGCTATCAATTTCCTGAAAACTATACAGCGAAGCTGTTGAATATTTTGTAACTAATTTGACAGGTGCTGTTGCTGCCTATGGCAGCAACAGCGCCAAGTCAAATTAGTTTCAAAATATTCAACAGAATATTTATTAAATAGTTAAAAGCAAACAATTTGTACAACAACGCATAGACCGTCTTCAAATATGCATTCGTGACGTACTTATCGACGTCATTCATGACGTCATTCATTATGATGTCATTGTACACATCGCACAGTTCATTATGACGTCATATGATGGGTGGGTACTCTGGAAAGCTGAATTCCCCGCCAACAAGAACTGGATATTAATCTAGATTATGGTATATAGATTCCATATCATTCACGTCCTTATCTGCAACACAAGTATTTCTCTTTAACAGCCCGTTGGTGTAATCGTCGTCATTTTGTCCCCTCAAGCGATAACGCGTAACGTCATTTTTAGTGTGTAATTATTATCATGTTAAATAATTTGAAACTAATTTGACTGGAAGCGGCTGTTGCCTAAGGCAGCATTAGCTCTCAGTCGAATCAGTTTCAAAATATGCCGCAGCTTAACCCTTCTGGGTTGCTTTTACACCGCGCCACCGCGTTATAAATAGCGCCTGTAAGTGTGAGCATATATACAGAGGCAGACAGTCTAGGTCTTTCTGATTGGTTGAAAATGGTTGAAAAGTATATAGTCCAGTCAATCTAGGCCAAAAATATTTTAACCCGGAACAAATTGCAACAGAATTTTTTTACCTCGCCCAGTGTATAGGGGGCCATCATGTACAACATATCAAAAGTCCTCCAAAATTCCAATAGGGGAAAGGGTAAAATTTGCATAATTATTACCAGATTTGGGCCATTTCACCTGAAAAATCCATTTTTCTTTATTTCTTTAAAACCGGTATGTAATATATGTGTGACTGGGTATTTTTGGACTTTTTTTTAGTAATAAATGAATACGATTGACATATTCTCCACAAATTAAATGTATTGTGTTATGCCACTTGCATGAATTTAGCTAATACCATCATTGATATTGATACAATACATATTATATTTTATTATGTCACGGTATTGTGTGTTTCTAAGCTAAGCTAAGATGAAATAGTATGGCATAGGTACCTTGTTTCTACTAATTTCATCTTGCATCAATTATCCAAGTCATCTTCCTCAATGAGCGTTATTGAATTCGAGTAACTGAGACCCTTACAGTCTTCGCAGGCGGATGTGCAGCTGAGCCCATGTTTTCTACAGGTGCATCTCTTTGATTCACAGCCAGTTTTGCAGCTGCATCCAAATGAATACAGTAAATCGTCAGGTGCTGCCAGCATGTCAGTCTTAACAGGCAGCATTTGGTGGTTGAGAACTTTCCAGCCCCATTCTGTTGGATCCATATCTCCAGCATCTCCTCTCCAAACTTGAATTTGGTAGTACACGCGAAGACTGTGAAACTTTGCGGATGCAGGTGTTGGTGGTAAATCTCGTGCTTCAACATACTTGGAACTTTTTGCAATCTTCTCCCTGAATCGCTTGTACCGCAACGCAACTAGACTATCCATTGAAGTGCCATTGTATAGAATAAGCATTGCCTTCTCACCTGCTTTTATCACGTCATCTTTATTCGCATTACTCATTGTAAACACTTCAGCAATTTGAGAGAGTTCTTTGCAGCACTGGATTTAGCTAAGGGATGCAGATTTTCCAATTCCATAAAGCCTAGATGTTGAGTCACAGCCAAGGATAGCATGGATAAATAACAGCTGTGAGCACACACAGAACCCGAGTTTTTCCTTTGCCATTTTGATATTCTACAGTCGGGGTTTCTTTGCATTTTGCTTTGGCTCTGGTCTGAAAAATATCTGACAGCCATTCATATCAGTATAGTATAGAAGCAACACCAGTAGGTCGGTATCGTCTCCAACAAGAGCAGTATTTGTTGACTTCGAAGCCAAGATAGCCGTTTGCGTAATTAAGACATCAGCATCACCGCTTGCCTTTATCGTTAAGCATCCAGCCTGTTCGAGAGATGAACTTAAGATTGATATGAACCGATGTGTGTTCTGCTTGTTACTAAGAAAATCAGGCTTACTCAGAGTTACAACTGTTTGCAGAGTCAGTACAACAGTTGCGCCTGATCCACGAGTTCGCCTTTTATGTGTTAGATCTTTTATGTCTGGGCCTTGGTCATAACCATCAAAAACTACTGTAGCCTTTCCATATTTGCTTATGCAATATTTTACATATCTTTGACAAACATTTGCAAATGTCTCTCCACGCTGCCATGGAACACGGTGTAATAGAGCTCCTCCATCAAGCACATAGTGGACAGAATCTGGAAGGACTGCATCTTCATTTTGAATTAATTTCCACAATGCATCAGCAAGTGCCGGCTTATTTGCTTCCCATGGAAGAGATGAATTATCAAAGAGTGCGGGCGGATGAGTGCACAACTCATACTCAAAATAAGATGCTGGATTCCCTTTTGATCCATTTGTAGCAATTAAACTGAGTCTTTGAAATAGGAGTTGTGGATCAATTTGTACACATTCATCATCAATCTTGACAGATGTTTTGGATGCTAAGGTAATAGCTTGTCTCTTTCTCTGGAACGAAATTCTTGATACACATTGGCCACACATCGAATTAATAATGTATTCTCCAATATCTTTAGCATCGTCAACATTGACTGATTCATGTGCAGACAATCCACTAACAAGTCCTCTAAGAGAAGGGTCTGGTCCAAATGGATTCAGTTCACTAAGGAGTTTGAGAATTTTGTAAGTATCATCCATATCACGCTTTATTCGAGATTGTGTGGAATCTTTGTGTTGTTCACTTGAATCACAGTTTACCCCAGAGAGCTCTTGCATTGCATTACACACATCTGCACATGCGGGCATAGACAACAACCAAACAAGACGCTGAAGTTCTGTCATTTCACGACCTCGTGTTAGACCACCACTTGACTTTACACTTCTCATAAGGACCTGCTCAATAACTAGATCAGTAGATAACCCTGCCCAATACCTATCACTTCGATGAATGACATGATGACCATTGAGGAAGCTGGTGTGTATATCTGGATGACTTTCAGGTATTTCTAACATCTTTTGTAAATATACATATGCAGACTTGGCGTACAGATTATGCCCAGCGGCTGCAAAATATGGAAGCATCTCACGAACGGTCTGAAGGTGCATGTTCCAATAACCAGTTCGTTCTGCCTTAATGAATTTGCGCAGAATGTCAACCAACTCCATATACAAAAGCCAGAGTCGTGCAGTCCTCTTATCTTTCATGACCACCTTCTCTGAGTCTAGTTTGTCCTTGACATCATGGAATGCATTTTCCGAGGACAATCTTGTAGCTACATACGGATTTTTGATAATGTCATCATAGAGCTCTCCAACCTTAACCAGACTTTTATTTAGGGAACTTTCAATCGTTTCATGTCCTGCAACATTATCATCATTGTCAAACAATTCTTTTGAATGCATTGCAGCGGAATATTCTACTGTGTCAACTTCATCATCTGCAATTGTAGGTAGTGGTAGGTTGTATGCATTTGCAATCAAGATTGTACTGAGAGAAGCAAAAACCATGAGGTGTCCTCGAACTGCTCGAGAAATTGCCTTCCCACTAAGAATGTGTTTGACAGCATTCTCAGCGTAGACTACCTCTAGAATAGGCGCAAGACCGCTTCCTGCCATTAAGTGACCAATGCAGCCAAGGAAGCTCATCTCCATATGAAGACCTACGAGTCTTAGAATAATTTGCTTTAATGGACTCCAGCTCGGCTCAATCTCTATGATAGTCATAGCTTTCCAAAATAAGGGCTGATCAAATGTAATCACGGGTGCAACATGGTATCGGTTTGCCGGTTCACATACATAAGTCAAAGTGGAAAAGATGCAGGTCATGTTACTTGGCTCTAGATCTATCATCGGAAGGAAAATAACAGACGATTTACCTGGATAAACTCCTTGGTGAACAGTTTGTATCATGCCAGACCATGACTGTCTCCTTGAACGCAGAAACAAAGAGAAATCCCAGAGGATGTCAATGTCAGCTGTTGGGTCTGTTTGTTCCATCGCAGTTAACTCCTTAAAGGTCAATGGGAAGTTCCTGGTATGATGAGACTCAAAGTTCCTGATACAGATCTTGCCAACTTGCTTGATATCTTCAGATGTTACATTTATCCTTGGAATAAGTTTGCACGAAAGGTTTCCTGGTGTAACAGATGCAATGATTCCCATTCCATGAAATGTATTTTGCCCATCTATTGTGCAAATATTGTGATCCACATTGTCGGCAACAAACTGAATGAACTCGCCTGATAATGGCTGTGGTAGATCTCCACCATGAAGTGATGCACTGCGCTCAAACCTCTGTATCTCGCGTATGAACATCCAAATTCGTGCTTGTACAAGGTGTCAACAATAAATATAGATCCAAATTTATGGTGCATCCCACATGACAGCCCGAACTGCAAAGGTGCCAAAATAACTCTAGGACGAGTTCCTTGCATAATAGCCTGTCCAACTGATGCCTGTTTCATTTCTGTGTCTTTTCCAGTAAACAAAATCCGCAATAATTCCCGCAGTGTCTCTGGTAAATAATTCAATGCCTTTACTGGGTCGCTCATTTGCTCCCTTGATGGATAGCTTTCAGATGATGTGCATGAATCAATTAACTTAATATCGTGTCTAAGCAGTTTGGCAGCTGTCTGGATGATTAGCATGCTCTCTGATTTGGAATCCTTTCTCTTCTGTTCCTTATAGAATTCAGTCAAAATAGTAGATGCTTTAGAACGAAAGGTAACAACGTTTGGCTTAACATTCACAGTGCTAATAAATATTTGATCGCCATAATTATCTTTTATTTTATCCTGCATGTATTTTGTACTGTATGCTTTATTCTCTTTATCATCGAGATACTCTTGCATTTTATTAACGAGGTCGTGCAGGGTCAGCTGCTCATCATCATTATTTTCAAGAAATGCCATTGTCGCACTAAATGCTCTTACTCTGTCCAAGTCTTCTGGCCTTCCATGTTTTTGGGATGAGCAAGATGAGTGCAGCTGAGGGATATTTTTCATGGTTCGGAAATTTACGCTGCAGCTTTGATGGTATACTGCATTGACAACGCATAAATCCGGCGTGAAGGCAAGCCGCCCAGCTACAAGTTTGCCCCATTCGTATTTTCTCTGCTCACAGGCCTCGGCGATACTACATTGAAAGTCATGAGTACTTACTGGATAAATATCATAGCCACGTTTCTTTCCATCTTGAATTGTTGCAGGGTATCCGCATAGCAAACAATGTTCACTAAAATTGAATGTTGGACTTTCTGAACGGAGTGTTCGAATGGGTGGCGGAGATTGTTCAATTTTCTCTGCGTCACGGGCAATCCGCTTGGGATCAATGAACTCCCGTCGGCATTTTACATGAACCCTCTGTCCTACTTCAGCTATGACATCGCTTTCACGGGCTCTGCTAGCACTGTTAATACCGTCACAGCCTTTAACTCGAAGCTTAACAGTTTGTGAGCCATTTTCTAGGCTCTGGTTACAAATAACGCATGTATCTAAATCCATGTCCATATTCTGATTGAATTGTATAGAAATTTATTCAAATTGTGAGATAAAAGTGAAAATTAAAACGCGATTTATTTTAGATAAAGTTTTAAAAGCGAAAAACAAAATTAAACTTACTTTAAATATAATTTTTTTTAATTACCCCGGCCCTGTGCATACAACCATATTTAATCTGTGGTTTGGAGAATTTGTACAAGTGGTTCAAGGCAATATTGCCAATTGCTTACTGTCTTCCGTGACCATGAAATTCAGAGCTTAGACAACATTTCTACTTCGTTTATTTGCGGAATGAAGCAGGTAAGGGAAGTTTCATTATTCGGATAATGGCGGTAGCTAAATATGCGAATTTACCCACTTTCCCATCGAGGGATTTTGGAGGACTTTTGATATGTGACACCTGGCAGTCCCATGAATGCCGCAGAAAAGAAATAAATTATGTTGCAATTTGTTCTAGGTTAATTTGTAGTTTTACTGGACTAATATCATGGCAATATTTAAAGACTAGAGAAATGTATCAACATTTATCTATGAAATCCTGGCTATGGTTCATTGAAGTTCTGATGAAAAAGCTAAAGGAGCTATGCGCGGTTTATTTGTGCCAAATTGTATCCCCTGATTGAATAATATAATATGAGACTAGTTTTACTTTAAACAGGACGCACACTATTCACCCTGCGGAAATTCACACATATTTTGATGCACACTTCTAGGTATCACATTTAGTGGAGAGAACTGAACACAGAGCTGGATTTACGCAAAAGCTGAAGCCCTGGGGCCCCCACTGTTTTGGGGTCCCTAAAATTTGCACTACACTTTCTTTGTCCATTGTAATTATTTTATAATAACACTATGTAACTTTAACGCTAGGGAATGTGTCTCTGTGAATCGATATATGGTAATAATAGCAGGATATACTGCTAAGTGACTAACGGCTGTGAAACTTTGCAAGATAGCTTGATTTGTTCATTGCTCTCAGGCTGAATATTTCATTGTTTGCGTGGGATACAGTCCCACAAACCACACAATACTGTGACAATTAGGGTTTGGAGTCATGAACTGGAGACTTACTTAGTTGCCATTGCCACTATCAGTATATTAGTCCACCCAACCCTTGCTCCACCACTGTGATCTATATGTGGATGAACGATGGGTCCCCAGAAAGTTAATAGCATGGGCCCCTAGTAGGCTACATGTAAATCCGGTTCTGACTGAACAAATACTTCAGGCGTCATCTAATATACCGACTTAGCCCTAGATAATATCCCAGGGACAGTTTCGTAAAAAAGTATTTGAATTCTGTCGTCCGCGAATTTGAATGCGAAAATTATTCAGCAAAGCTAATTCGCGGCTGGATAAAACATTAGTCTTGCGTTTGTCACCATGTGATTATACGCGACGCCAGTCAATTGGCAATAGGATCAGTTGTTTGAGAGTTTTAGTGTGACTTGCTAAATGTCAATCAGCGGGCACTTAGAATGTTTCCAAAACTGTGTGTCCAAAAGGCCGGTTTCGGAACACAGGACTTAATGGGATGATACTAAAAAGGAAGCAGAAGAGAAATGGTTCATGACACTTCAATGTACAGCTGCACTTTCCTCGGATTCAGTATGATGATTCGGACACCAGCCATCACCTCGGATTCGGTATGATGATTCGGACACCAGACATCACCTCGGATTTGGTATGATGATTCGGACACCAGACATCACCTCGGACACCAGACATCACCTCGGATTTGGTATGATGATTCGGACACCAGACATCACCTCGGATTTGGTATGAAGATTCGGACACCAGACATCACCTTGGATTCAGTATGATGATTCGGACATCAGGCACCACGCCGATCGTCCAGCGGTTCATAGCATAGAGGGAGAGGGACGCCATTGTGTATTAAAGTTCATACGGTCAGAAATTAGTAATCCTTTAATGTCTGACGATGGACAGTTAAGAAATATTTCAAATGGACTACAGCCGACTAGTACAATTGTCCGCAATCTTCTCACGATTTCATTATGTCAAAAGATAACTTACATACAGTTGAGAATCTTGTTGCCAAGAAAGCAGACACAAATAACTTATACAAATCAGAGATATCAGAGGAGGTTACGGTACCAAAACGGGCTTGTGTAGAACACAACGGTAATCCTGAAAGGTAGAATATTTTTATGACGTTTAAACCTCAAATATGTCCATCATCCATATTGGAAATATCTGAGAAAAATGTTCCATTATTCCGCACTGACAAAAAGTCGGCCCTATTAGATGTACTAAAAAAACGATTTCTTAATGATGCATGTCGAGGTGAGCTCCCACAATGTGAGTTGAGGACATGGGTTGTTGCTAATGCAACCGGGCTGTCACACGCACACAAACGAGTACATGCATAAAGATTGCACCATTTTTTCACCGGCGTCTTGAAAAGTGTAATTCTGAGGGCACCATTTACAAATATACATTTTATAGTTGACAGATATGATGACTTGTTTGGAATAAAGGATTCAACAGATGGTTTTATTCTCCTCAAGAATACGAGTGGGCGTAAATAAGGATAGAAGATGGGTACAAAAACTTACAAAGTTACGCGGGCGATGGATTTAAACACTGGGACGAAATAATTATAAATGATCAGAATAAACAATTTTGCTTGAAAATCTGGTTTAAATATGATCGAAAAGTGTGGATATTCTACCGAATAATGGACTGCTAACATTAGGCGGATGATTCCATGATAGAACGACAGCTGCAGTAGTCAGTTGCAGATCTATCGATACCAGGGACAAGTCTATGATACTAGGTTCCAATGAAGAGGCAGATATACCAGGATTTTCTTCTTGTTATATAATCTATTTTTAGTGATGGTTGTGAAAGAATCATAATAAATGCATCTGATACTGACAGTGTTGTGATTGCTATTAGTCTATGGGGATGGGCGGGGGTGGGGTATGCTGAACTTGATCTAACTAACATATTTATGCTGACCAATGTTTAATTACAGTACATCAGATAGTGGCATCATCCGCAAGCCAGTAGTCGAACATACTTATGCCCTAGGCGGCTGTGACACAAATAGATTCACATTCGGTAAACGAAAACATGTGTTCGTGGATGCCGTGAAGTGTCCTGAGATTGTGGATTGTTTGGGACATTTTTGTTTACAGCTGCGGACACGTGAAGACATTACAGATGAATTTATAACACACATTGCTGACATTTCTACTAAGATAGTGGCGCTATTGTATTCTATCGAGATATTTGACAACACACAGGCAAACCTGTCTATAAAAGGCACCGTGTGCCATTAAATACATGTCGAATTTTGGCACTAGTTAGCCGTATGTTGTTCCTTGTACCGCAGGATGAAGTTCTTTTAAAGATTGGCTAGTCTTAACCCTTTAATGACTAAATTTGTTGAAAAAATTAAAATATTTACTTATTGAATGACCATTTGCAGGCCAAGAGAAGACTATTTTTGAAAATTTACCAATGAAATGACTGGTTCGGTTATCAAGCCAGTCATTTCAGTGGTAACTTTTCAAAAATAGTCTTCTCTTGGCATGCAAATGGACATTCTCCAAGACCACTGCAGAGGCCTGTTTTGGCCGGCTTCGTCCTTAAAGGGTTAAAGAAACGTCATCATTTAACCACTATCACTATGACGTTAGAACTGTCCTGTCCTCATACAAGCCAATCTAGTGTACAGTATTCATATGTTTTGTTGCGCAGCGCACAAGAAAATTGTTACAAAATATACACATGTTTCCATGTAATAATATCAAGTCTAAGTTCAGAATATATCAGTTGTTTCCAGTATTGTTGCGCTGTTTTGGCAACACAGCTGCTTATTTTTACCGTAAATATATAATTTCATCACTTGTAATGAAGCAGTCTAAGGCAGAAAACAGGGGAACAATTGTAATATTTAAATTTGTTTACGGTTATGGGGTTCCTATGTATGATATATAATTACGTCATTTTCGTCAGCCTAAAGGTTTGCACATCTTGCAGATTCTGAATCAGGACGCTCTAATGAGTAAACAATATATACATATCTGAGTGTAACCGGTGTAGGATAAACCCTTATTTTGAGCAAATAGGTCAAAGTAGCTCTCCGATTACTAGTGCAGTTGCAGCTCAGAGGTGTCATCTGCGAAGCTTCAAACTTTTCTTTTGTCACCGTTGCACTCAACTAGTTCGTTGAATCTTCCAGGGGCGTATCGTCTTGCCGAGTGACCCGTTATGAGTAAGTGTACGAGCGTTATCATGACAATCGCCGGAAATCATCGATCAGAAAAAAAATTCGCTTCGCAGGAATCAATTCTGATTGGCTTTCATGACTCGATTTTAAGTAATTTGTCAAGTCACGTGTGAGATAATAGCGCCCAAGAGTGGATCTGCGATCGGCTTGAGAGAGAGAGAGAGAGAGAGAGAGAGAGAGAGAGAGAGAGACAGAGAGAGAAGTACCATACATTTCAATTGAACAACGCCATTTTATCTAGGTCACATGATCACCGTACTCATGCAGAATGCACGCGTCTGTGTACGTTGATTTGATCATAAAATCACCATATGTTTCATTGCATCGTTAATCTAGATTTACCTTAACTTTAGTTGATGCGTGTCTAATCACTTCATTCTCACCCCAATTACGCATCCTAATGGAGGGCTCCGATCTGTCACTGATGTATTTGACGTCATAATCAATTACGTCACATGTAGGCGAACGTCACAATCAAAATGGATAATGAATGGCATATCTAGCTCCGTCGTGAACATTAAAAAGTTCATCAAGTGTACGAATTGTCTCCCTTTGCTATATAACCAAGAGCAAGCAGAGATTACAACCCATCGCCCTCCAGGTTTTCTTACATTGTATAGGTTTTCGGATTTTCTGGATTTTTTCCGGATATTTCTGGACCACAAATAAAGTCGTAAAGTACTAGTGTATGGTCACTTCCTTTCCTGAGCCAAAGCGGATTAGGAGTTTCCGAGATATCAACAGATCCAGAATTTGACCAAATCCGGATCCAGGTTGTTGTTTTTTATCTGGATCATGGTTAAGTACTTGGACACCGCTTGCACATTGTTCCGTGTCCTTGTTCCTTGGTTGTGTTCAGATTTGAGCCAAACCGGATCAAAAGGGGTTTCAGACACATCTAAAATACATATACAGATGGACGGACGGGCGGATGGACGGCCAGGCATACAGACATACAGATCCGATCGCATTACGCTCTTCCTCTTACGAGACGAGAGTAATAACTTCTGGAACTGAATGAGGTTGTCATCTAGGTAGAGTCATCTTTTGACCCCAAAATTCCCGCTATGGGCAGTTTAAGCTGTAGAATAAACATCAACATTAGCCAAGTCTTACCTTGATCTCGATCCCACGCTCGGTCGGACTAGAAATCGACTTGCTATACGCTCGAAAGATTGTTTGACGCATGAACGTTAATGTCTCTGTGTGTTTCCGCAATAGTGCGTTAGTCCGCTCGATGCTATGCGTGAGTTTGAACATAGCGTCCAGCACCTCGTCAGATGGTCGATCCTTACTTTCGTCCGACATTGTCATGTTCTGCAGACTACTGTGTTGACTTATCAAAGAGGGTGGTCGGGTAAGGCGTACCGGTATTCCGCCGTTAGAAATATTCGAAGCCGATAGTGCAATAGACAGATCCTCCCCCGAATGCGCGTAGCTTCCAATACCGCCTATCGATGGGCCGCGATGCGGCCGTGGCTGTCTCACGCCCCCAGCCTCCGCTGTGACGGATAACTCTACCTGCATGGCACTAATGGAAACTTGTCTTTATTAACGAGTGGTCACAAATGTTTCATGGAATATAGGCCTATGTTTCCACAGACGTCATCGATACATTTCTAGATCACTCAATATCAATCCCGTCATAGAATATCTAAGCAATCGTGATATGCACGTGGATCTTGGCAGAAAGAGATTATAGATTACAACCCAAAATAGCTTAACGTGTTTCCATCACAAAAAACGTACTGTTGAGTATTTTGAAAATAATTGTATTGGAAGTCATTGCTACCTAAGGCAGCAATGTCTTCCAATCCAGTTATACTCAAAATATTCAACAACACATTTCTGACTAACTAACCTATCTCTATTTTCGTTTTGGAGACATGTTAATTTATTTATGAGTGGTACTGTATTGTCGCAACCGTACTATCCTAGAAGCTAATTATTGTTTCTGCCTATAGGCGCGCGTGTCTTGTAGCGAAAGGACTATTGATCCGTGGTTCAGCGTCGTACCACATTATGCATAATATACACATATTGGCTTACAAGGTCCTGGCTTTGATCACGTATGCGGTAAAGATCCGGTTACCTTCTAGCTTGCAGATAGCTATGGCTATTAGAGTGATGTACTTGTTTGTCCAGGAGAGCAGCATCAGCTATACACCTGCCGATATTACCAGTTGTTGATTGTTTTGTCGCAGGTTACATCATACCTGCCGGGAACTGCACGTGGAACTGCAGCTGTCATCTACAAAAAACAGCAGACAGAGGATTTCTTTTACAAAGAGTTGTTACAAGAAATAACTTACGAGAACAACGGTGCTTAATTATCGTAAACTCGACGATGATGATGATGATGATGATGATGATGATGATGATGATGATGATGATGACGACGATGGTGGCACGGGTGGTTGTGGTTGTGGGGGTGGTGGGGGATGATGATGATGGTGGTGGTGGTGTGGTGGTGGGGATGGGGGTGGGGCTGGGATGATGATGATATGCATGATGGTGATGCTGCTGCTGATGATGCTGACGCTGCAGTTGCTGCTGCTGCTGCTGCTGCTGCTGCTGCTGCTGCTGCTGCTGCTGATGATGATGATGATGATGATGATGATGATGACGATGGTGGTGGTGGGTTAGTGATGGTGATGATGATGATGGTCATTCCGCTGCTGCTGCTGCTGATGATGATGATGATGATGATGGTGGTGGTTGTGGTGGTGGTGGTGGTGATGATGATGATAATGATGCTGTTACTGCTGCTGCTGCTTATGATGATGATGATGATGATGATGGTGATGCTGATGATGATGCTGATGCGGCAGTTGCTGATGATGATGATGATGACGATGGTGGTGGTGGTGGTGGTGGTGGCGGTGATGATGATGATGTTGATGGTTATGATGAAGATGATAATGATGATGATGATGATGATGATGGTGATGCTGCTGTTGCTACTGCTGATAATGATGATGATGATGATGGTGTTGCTGCTGATGATGATGGTGCGGTTGGTGATGATGATGATGATGGTGGTGGTGGTGGTGGTGGTGGTGGTGGTGATGGTGGTGGTGGTGGTGGTGGTGGTGGTAGTCGTGGTGATGATGATGATGTTGGTTATGATGATGATGATAATGATGATGCTGTTGCTGCTACTGCTGCTGATGTCGATGATAATGATGATGATGGTGGTGCTGGTGGTGGTGAAGATGATGATAATGTTGATGGATATGATGAAGATGATAATGATGATGATGATGGTGATTCCGCTGCTGCTGCTGCTGATGATGACGATGATGATGATGCTGCTGCTATTGCTGCTACTGCTGCTGATGATGATGATGATGATGCTGCTGCTTTTGCTGCTACTGCTGCTGATGATGATGATGCTGCTGCTATTGCTGCTACTGCTGCTGATGATGATGATGATGGTGGTGGTGATGGTGGTGCTGGTGGTGGTGATGATGATGTTGATGGCTATGATGAAGATGATAATGATGATGATGATGGTGATTCCGCTGCTGCTGCTGATGATGATGATAATGGTGGTGGTGGTGGTGGTGGTGGTGGTGGTGGTGGTGGTGGTGGTGGTGGTGATGGTGGTGGTGGTGGTGGTGGTGGTGGTGTGGTGGTGATGATGTTGGTTATGATGTTGTTGGTTATGATAATGATGATAATGCTGCTGCTGCTGCTGCTGCTGATGATGATGATGATGATGATGATGATGATAATGATGATGATGCTGATGCTGATGCTGATGCTGATGCTGCAGTTGATGTGCTGCTCCTCCTGCCGCTGCTGTTGCTGCTGATGCTGCTGCTACTGATGATGATGATGATGATGATGATGATGATGATGATGGTGGTGGTGGTGGTGGTGGTGGTGGTGGTGGTGACGATGTTGATGGTTATAATAATAATAATAATAATAATAATAATAATAATAATAATAATAATAATAACGACGACTACGACGACGACGACCAGTACATTAACCAATACGGTTCCTTAACAAATGCTTACAATCGTAGAAACAACAAGATGAAAAAATTATAATTACTAGAGATTTCACAAGAGATATATTAATGTAGTAATTGGAGGAAATCCCTGTGATTGTAATCCATCAATAAACACCTGTCTCACCTGTAGCTATGTAGGCGTATTGATGCTCTCGATGTACATGCGTGAGTGATTATCAAAGTACGTCGGATTAGAAAGCGCGGTTCAGAACTTATAAAGACAGTACACTGAGTAAACAACGCTATATATTCGCATCCGTTGGGATAATTTAGCAGAAAGACCTGCCAGTCTCGCATTTTAATGAAGCCAGAATGATTAATACATGCACTGGTGTTGAAAAGGAGCAAATTATGTATATTGTGTAGGCCTACATCCCTTACTAATTAGTCCGACCAGCAGATGTGGCAATTCCCAGTTTTAATATAGACATATGAGACGTTCGATTGGCGAACTATAACTAATCAGTGTTGACTACTTGCTCGTCGAAATCCCCCACAATCGGGACTAGACATGGTACGGTCAGATTACGAATTAATCGAAGCTAATTATAGTTCTCCGGTCAAGCTCGCCCCAGTTTCCAAAATTGTTTATGTAATATTCAGTAAATTCAGTAAATTAGGCCCAATGGAATCGTGAATCTCTCCAGCTAAACGTCTGTCCAACTCTGAATCTATTTTAAGCACAGCTTGATAACACGCCATGCCCACCCCTAGCTCCACAACACCCCACAACCCTACCCTATCCCACACCCCACACCCTGCATACATCTCTTTACATAGTAGCTCCGAATAATCATTTTACAATATGTTGCAGAAAATAAGAAATCTGTACCCCTGTCTCTGTCGGTACTTAACATATTTTAAGATTTGATTGCGTGTTTCGGTAGCTAAGCATTGGAACGATGCAGTTCAAGAATCGCGAGGGCAAAACAATGATACAGATAGGGTGTTGGTATGTTAAAGCTAATTCACCGGATGGTGCTGTGGTCATATATATCAACAGCATTAAATTAGCTTAAAATATCAAAAATTTAATCTCTTGCACTACACCCTTTTTGTGTTTGCGCTTTCCATTTTAATTGGAAAGCATATCTTTACCGAGTCATACGCTGACGCGCACTATACCCTACGTGCAGTGTTCCCAAAATGCGCAGTTCTCAATCCAATACGCGCAGTGAATATGACGATTAGGTTCAGTCGTATAAGCATATTAACGCAATGATAAACTATGTCCAAAAATATCCCTTCTTTGTAATATCATTTTTGGCTCTCTGCTGTGATGCGTTCGCAAATCATAATGGCATATATTCGTCACGGATATCAAAATGTCAGCCATGGAAATGAATTTCATGTTTTTGATGAAGTTATGAATTAATAAAAATTCTGTCCAATATTTTGAAACTAATTTGGCGAGGAACCGTTACTCGCACAGGCAGCCATAACCACCAGTCAACTGAGTTTCAAATTATTCAATCGTTTATCTGTATAGCCGGTAGAAAGTGTGTAAATAGAATCATTTTACAGCAAACTAATTGCACATGGGTAGCCTACCTCCAAAGACAAAAAGTTTTGAGGGAATCTACATTTTCGGGGTTGAGTGGGAGTGGGGTGGTGGTTTATGCCCTGCACAGACGTCGGCTTGTGAGGCAGATAGTAAGCTTGTCGACTTTCTCTACACTGCCGCAACCACCATGAACAATATATTCTTGATAAATGTCTCATCATTGACAACATGGCGACCAGAGGACTAACTTATAGAAATAATATAGGGCACAGCCAGCATATCTATGGTGTACCATAATTGCCATCGCTCATCGCACACGGAATAAACGTATATTTCATGGCAATAATTGGATTCTAGTAATGCGACGTCGCGCACGATGTCGTCTAATAATTGCCATCAATAATTTTAGCATAATAAATTGGACAATTCGTTCAAGACGTCTCCCTTTTTCAACGCAACGACGCCCACGACGCCATGCACGCCGTCGCCCTTTTACAAAGCAACCTCCGCCACGACGTCGTGCACACCGTCGCCCTATTAATGTCGCCCTTTAAAATGGTCTAATAAAGGTCGCCAGTCGTAGTAGTAGTAGTAGTAGTAGTAGTAGTAGTAGTAGTAGTAGTAGTAGTAGTAGTAGTAGTAGTAGTAGTAGATGCAGTAGATGTAGTAGATGTAGTAGTAGTAGTAGTAGTAGCAGCAGCAGCAGCAGCAGCAGTAGTAGTAGTAGTAGTAGTAGCGGCAGCAGCAGCAGCAGCAGTAGTAGTAGCAGTAGCAGCAGTGGCAGCAGCAGTTATAGGTGACCTTGATGGTTTCTTTATATTATTAGTACTAGTGAAATGAATTTATTAAATACAAAATTGATAATTATAATTTTGAAAGAGGACAAACTTAACATAGACTGTTTGATGTTTCCTCTAAAATGCACAGTTTGGCACTGGCATATCTGTATTTGATAAATGACTCCTATTCTCCGTCCGCGAATACCTTCGTCTGTCGGTCCATCCGTTCAGTGTGCATTTTGGCTTTTTTTTTCGATAACGTGGGTTCTACAGGGAGCTTATTGATACAAGTTTAGAACTATATTGATTTTGAATCTTGGAAGGAAACGCCTTGGTTTTCCATCTGCCAATCTACCTGTTTGTGCGCAAGCTCATCCTTCCTTCTTAATGCCTATATTCTACTAGAAGCCTGTTGATGAAACCACAGAGATATGCCGCTTATGCGCCCCCCCCCCCCCCCACGGGACGAAGCCTTTTATATTTGCGCATTGCGCTTTACCGGTACGTCAGTACGTAGGTCTGTTCATCTTGTCGAAAATATGTATCATTACCACTTTTCTCCGATAACCAAAGATTTGCTGGGAGCATATTATTGAAACATTAAATGAAACTCTGAACATTGGTAAAAGGATCCCATATTTTGCGGCCATGTATTTGTTCGTAAGTACGTCTGTTTGCTTTGCATGATATGTTTACAGCCTTGAACGATTTTGGCTTTTCTTCGATGACTTAACCTTTAGTGGGAGCGTATCTATAACTTCTCATAGATATTTTGATTATGAAACTTGGAAGAAGCCTTCTACCGTATTCCGCCTGCAATGTCAAGTGTTTCTCAAGGAAGATCACCCACTAAATGAGGCACCACATGAAAATCACCGACTAAATCACCGACTAAATCACACAACACAATAGTTCACGCTCACAGTCATCCCTCTTAGTAGTCTTAGAATCACTCTCTGAATCAGACACCCTCACGCACACGCTCGCACAAACGAACGCACGCACACACACATGGACGCGCACATGAAGAAATGAGCGCACGCCTACACAAATGAACATACCCACGCACAAATGAACGCAGCCACGGGCACACGCACACGTACGTGCGCGCACGCGTTTTTACGCTTTTTTACATATAAAATTTAAAGATGGCTTATGGATATGATATCAAGTTGGTCCACCATTGATTTAGGTTGGGTTTAGTGTATTTAAAGCGAGGTAGGGAAGGACGAAACCGTATCATTGTTGCCAGGCCTATGGCGTCTAACTGTATTTTACATCCAAAGTTTCAGGTTTGGATTTCTTTTGTAAGCGATTACTGCTTTCATCGGTTCTTTTAGTTATCCCCTCGTTTTTCGAAGAAAAGTGGGGATTATGCCGTGCTGCCCGTAAGAAGTTATTGGTTTGATTAGTGTCTACCAAGTCCCTGATTCCAGGTCCCATTCACGCCATTCTAGGCAGATTTTATCTCAGTCTATTATTGGTAAATTCCACAGCTTTTTATACCGTTACCCACTTATACTCCTGGGTGGAGAGCGGCAATTGGGAGTGAAGGTGAATGCCTATGTTTGCAGACGATACGATATGATTTTATTACACTAAGATTAACTGTACACTGATATGTGGGGAGAATATATAATGTGCATGTGGGGGAGGCATTGGTAAATAAGTAGTGATATTCTTCTCTTATGCCACTATATGCGCATAGGTTACACTACCGGTCATCTCTTGGTATACCTTCCAAGCGCTCCGTTTCAGCTGGTAAGTAATGTCTTGGCATTCAGAAGTGTGCAAGTGTAATTTTCTGCTGGTCAGTTAAGCTAAGTAGGTCGTATTCAGTTTCATATTTAGTTTTAAAAGCATGATACGTTTTTCTTTCCATGAGTTTGACAATTCACCTTCCCATATCTGTATATATTGATACTTTATACTCGCGTTGATATTTCTCAATGTGTGGTTTATTTTGTCTTTTGTTGTATCCATATGTAGCTGTATGCAGTTTCATCTGGAATACTTTTGACTTGGGTTAACTAGGCTACCTGTACTGTGTCCTGCTGTGTAGGCAATTTGCAACCACCTTTGTTAACAGTTTTCCATGTTTTCCGTTGGAGATTTTTAGCCAGAAATGTATCATGCGTTGCTTGGCCTGTATCAAAAGGGCCATTTCTCCAGTCTCTTCAAGCAGCATGTACTATGTTTTACTCTATGGGTCTGTCTAATAAAATTGTATCCGTTTCATGTTGTTCAAATTTCTCTATCCCGATTGCTTCGCAGCTATCGAGCAGAGTTTGATCTAATAGCTGGCGAAACGTTGCATGCTTGTTCACTTCTATGGGTGTATGCTTTAGTGAATTTGCCGTTGTTAGATATAATGATACCAAAATACTTATATGCATCACAAATTTCAAGGTCAGTCCCGCTAATACTAAACTGCATAATATTACAGTACTGCACAGTGCTCCCAAAACAAGAACTTGCTTTTGATCAATATTGTCTTTTAATGCCCACCTATCAGCATACGTCCCAAAGCTATCTAGAAGCCTTTGAAATTCATCTCTATTTTCGCTCATAAGGATTATGTCGTCCGCATATAATAATAATAATAATAATAATAATAATAATAATAATAATAATAATAATAATAATAATTGAAATAGTATTACCATATCATTAGGTTGGCTTTGGAATGTAATAGGTCTGCAGTTATTGTTTTCAAAACATTTTTCCAGGCCATTCAAATAGATCGAGAAGAGGATGGGAGATAGATTTTCGCCTTGCCTAACACCACATTTGCATATAAACATGTCGGATATGTCACCATTTTCCTTAACCTTAGACTTTATATTTTGATACATGTTATAAATCACACAAAATACTTTACCATCTATATTATGCTTCATTAATTTTCCCCATAAGCCTGTCCGCCACACTTTATCAAATGCATTCTCGAAATCAATGAAAGCACAGAAAAGCTTTTTCTTTTTCTTTTTTCAATATTTCTATTAATGAAGTTCATGTGAATATGTAGTCCATAGTTGAGTAGTGTTGGCAGAATCCGGCTTGGTTTTCTAAGAGCAGTTCGTTATCCAGCGATCGTCAGTTGGCCGAACGGGGACGCGATCGCTGGTTTCACAGCTCTGATCGTTACCGCCTGAGCTACCTTCTCCCCTTGCTAGCCATGTCTTTCCGTCTGTCTTAACACTGAAAGGAGGCATTGGTACAGGCATTTAACCACAAATTTCTTTATCTAAATTTGGCATATCAAGACCAAATTTAGATTTACTTAGTGTGGTCCGCCTTGACATTACTTGGGGCAAAGTAGGTCACTTCAACAGGTAAAGGCTGGGGTTGATCATATATGATTGAGAAATTGCATGCACAAATTCACGCACACACGCACGTGTGCCCAAATGCATGCATGCATGAATGCCTGCAATAATGCACACAAGAATGCAAGTACGAATGCATGCATGAATGTATGCACGAATGCACGCACGAACAGACGCACGTATGCATTCATGCACACAGGCGTGCACGAACAGAGGCACGCATGAGTGCACTCACCACGCACTCACGAATGAAGGCACGCACACATACACACATACACATATATAGATGCACGTACACACGCACGCACACACGCACTCACGCTCGCATCGCGCGCACGCCCGCGCACGTACGTACGTACACACATGCACGCACGCACACATATACACACACACACGCACACACATTTGTACATAGAAAATTAAAACGTGTCCTATGGATATGATTTCAAGATTCCCTACAATTGGTAGTGGTTGGGTTTTAATTTATTGAGGAATACGTAGGGATGGATGAACCCTTGTCATTGTTATCAGGAACCATGAGATCTAACTTTGATCTTACTAGCAAATCTGCCAGGTTTGAAGTTATATTCTAAGCGATAACAGGTCGTGCTTTAATCTGTTCCCTTAATTTAGATTACAGCTGTGAATATTCAACTTTCATGGTTTTCGCTAATTCAACATTACGTCTATTGCATATGGGGTGAGATGGGATAATTTTGTTCTTTTGTAGCATTCCTGAATCTACATTTATTCCAAATAGTGCTTTTGTTTGGAATGTTCTAATCCAATGGCATACTCGTATTTTGTGAAACAAACTCGTTTCTCCTTCGCTATCCTGATTCGGAATCTGCTCTGTTGGCATGATTTCAAAATGGTGCTCAACTGAATGATCACCAAGTTGGAAATGTTGAGCAGTTGGTGTGTGAGGTGTTAATATCAGGAACGCTCGCACTCTAAATGCATTTTTGTATCACCAACATACTGTTTCTGGCAAAGGGTACAATTGATCAGAATTACAATACATATTTGTTCGGATATGATATTCATTTCTGGTTTGAAAACTCAGGAATGTTTGTTGATTTACAATATGGTTGCTTACTTTGCATCTGTTTTGTCGCATTTAAAAACTGATCCCTCATATGTTGTTTGTTGTGTTTAATTTGGACATGTTCAAACTCGGGTTCGCTTTGTGGTTTTAGATTTTCAAGCTCATTGATGGTGTCTGCTTTAATCTTTCAGAGAACCCGGGCTGAATAGTCTCGTGCTTTCAAAGCATCACGCAGAGTAGAGTATGCATCATTCACATTTTGCCTGTTGCAAGAGTTTCGAAAGAATCTTATGATTTGCGATTCGATCATAACTTTAAATGTGTGTGGATGATGAAATTATGTTTTTGTGAAGCAGCTGATGTGAGTATGTTGGCTTAAAGAATAATGTATATTCTAATTTCCCAGGGGAATCAAATTGAGGCCCATTCTTGGTCGTGATATCTAAGAAGTAAACGGATGTTTCCCTAAAAGTAGCTTTTTGCTTGATATTTGAATCTTGGTTATTTAAAATGCGAAACAATTCCTGAAAGTTTTCTTCTAAATGGTGCCAGATTATGAAGATGTCTTCCAAACAGTAACATTTGTGCTGACTCGTTTACCCATTGCACATCCACAGATTTGAAGGTAATTTTCACCATTACATTGGAAATCATTTCCTTTCAGACTTAGCTCTAATAAATTTAGAATTTTCGTACTTATGTGGTATTGTTAACAGCATTGACTCCAGCGTTAATATCTATATTGGTATACATGGCATCTATGTCTAATGTGTCTAAAAATGCATCTTTTGGAACTCAATGTACATATCTTTATGTAGGATTAAGTATTTCGATGAAATTTATTCGGATTTGACGCCAAATCGACTCATCAAGTTTTCTGTAATGCTTAGTGTTACTTAACTGCCTTTCAGCCACGCGGATGTAGTTTTCTATAGACATAATAACAGTTGCTGAACCTTTGCCGGCTGGTTTTATAATACTATTCTGATTTCTATGTAATTTGTTGTTAGTCTCTCCCTCGAAAAATGAAAGGTTTTGCTTATTGTTTGTAACTGGCAATGATCTGGCTATATCAGCAACCGTATTTATGGTTGACTTAATATTGTCATCAACTAGCCTATCTGGAGGGTCTCATCCGAATCTTCCAGCGAATTGTTTTGACTCGCTATTTAGATTTCGTAAAATGATGAGCTATTTTTATTAACAGAACCAAAATTAGCCACTTCAATAAAACCTGTATGTAAAAGAAAGTCTAATTCTGTTTTTGTTTTTGGAGCTGGTACAACAGAAAGGCCCTGATCGAAGAGTGATTTTTCAGTTGGTGATAGATCATAGTCACCTGCTAAATTGACAAGGTTTTTCCTAATCCTATGTTAGTAGAGCTATTGCATTGACCCACATTCAGTTTAAACCAACTAACGTCAGCCAGTGGTTATAGATACAATTTGCTGTTTTCTGTGTGTCTGTCTGTCTGTCTGTCTGTCTGTCGAGCTGTCTGTCTGTCTTTAGGTCGGTTGGTCGGTCGGCCAGTCGGTCTTTACACTAAAATAAATCATTGACACAGGAATTTAATTACACATTTCTTTATCTAAATTTGTCTAAAGTTTAGATTTATTTAGAGTGGTCCCCCCTTGAGATTAGTTAGGGTAACGTGTACTAAACAGTATGTCGCTTCAACAGGTGACGCCTGGAATTGATCGTACATTATAGAGACGCACACACGCACACGCACACACACCTGAATGAATGCACGCAATAATATGTCTGTCAGTCTGTCTGTCTGACCTTCCGTCCATCCGTCTGCCCCCAACACCACCATCAACACCCCACCCCCAACTCCCACCCCCTGCCCCACCCGACCATCCCACCGTCCAACAGTCCCTCCATCCATCTGTCCATATGTGCGCGTACGCGCTATCGTGTCATAATTACATTATATGTGTTTTATTTCAGCAAATATTACACTGCCATTTAAAATTCTGGCATGGGGTGTTCTTCATGTCAGAATGCCCATAGGGCTGACAGTCCGCATATTGTCGCATAATACAATCCCTGTTTTATTGTGAACGTTAATGACTATACAATAGCGTATGATCACCCGTCTTAGAGAACTATCATATATTGTATCCCAATTCAAGTTCCCGCTATAGACAGGTTTGGCATAAGACGTATAATGGCAGCGCGTCATGCGAGTTCGTGCATAAAGGGAAATAACTTTCTCGAACTATGCTCAACAATACAATATAATAACGGAATCGATATTCACTCAAACATGTAATCTATTTTAACGTCTTATGCAGACATTTTGACCAGTTGGCCCTTGCAACTCCAGTACCTAAAGTCAAAGTCCAGTTTACACCTTACAGGAAGGATTTTAAAAGTGTTGAGACGGATTTAACCGGAAGCTGTTGCTTCCATAGTATTCAAATAAATAACAGAACGTTATTTACATTAGAAAGAATGTATCTCTTCCGTTTGTGGGAGTTAAGGCCGTAAGAGCTTGCTTCTGCTTTTGGCCGTATATTGCTATAGGGACAATGTAACATCTATGTTTTAATCTTACCTAGCCACGAATGGCAGTTATATGTGCGCGTTTTGACAAAGTAATGACAGCTGAATGGACAACCGATAACAATTGACAAGACTCCAGCACCATTATCGTGATTACGTATGATATTGCGAGTGCCAAACCTAATTGTTCATAGGAGTTTGGAGAACGAAAACCAATAATTCCCTACAAATGAAGCAAATTGCAGATCGCATTCATGTCCACGCAATTAGATTAACATGTCGTCTTCGAAAATTGAGTTTGAGGATAATTAATAAATTACACAGTAATATAGATTTGCCACATTTCCAAAATAAATAATTTCAATAATAGCCGGCGGCTATTATTGAATTTATTTGTTTTGGAAATATGAGAAATGTGGCCCTGATTCTGTATTCCATAAATATTATTAGAAAAATCTGTAACAATTTCCTCACAATGTCTCTACGGGCACACAGTTAATAATAGGCGAGCACAACTTGTTTCCACTGGCACACAGTTAATAATAGGCGAGCACAGCATGTCTCCACTGGCACACAGTTAATAATAGGCGAGCACAGCATGTTTACACTGGCACACAGTTAATAATAGGCGAGCACAGCATGTTTACACTGGCACACAGTTAATAATAGGCGAGCACAGCATGTTTACACTGGCACGCATTTAACAATAGGCGAGCACAGCATGTTTACACTGGCACGCATTTAATAATAGGCGAGCACAGCATGTTTACACTGGCACGCAGTTAATAATAGGTGAGCACAGCATGTTTACACTGGCACACAGTTAATAATAGGCGAGCACAGCATGTATCCACTGGCACAGTTAATAATAGGCGACCACATTATGCTGAGTGGAATGTTCTGATTAGGCCACTCAAGTTCATTACACACTCAGCCGACGGCCTGTGTGAGTATTGCGGTTGATGTCGTCTGTTTGTTTGTTCATTCATTCATTCATTCATTTGATCGCTCGCTCGCTCGTTCATTTGTTTGTTGTTTGTTGTTTCTTGTCTTGTTTGTTTGTTTGTTTGTTTGTTTGTTTATTTATTTATTTGCGTGTTTGTTTGTTTATTTCTCTGTTTATTTGTTTGTTTGTTTGTTTCTCTGTTTATTTCTTTGTCTGTCTGTCTGCCTGCCTGCCTGCCAGCCCGCCCGCCTGTCTGCCTGCCTGCTTGCGTGTTTGTTTATTTATTCATTCGTTCGTTCGTTCATTCGTTCGTTCGTTCGTTCGTTCATTCATTCGTTCGTTGTTCATTTGTTCATTTGTTTGTCTGTTTCTCTGTTTATTTGTTTGTTTGTTTGTTTCTCCATTTATTTGTTTGTTTGTTTGTTTGATGTTTGTTTGTTTATTTGTTTGTTTGTTTGTTTGTTTGTTTCTCCATTTATTTGCTTGTGTGTTTGTTTGTTTCTCCATTTATTTGCTTGTGTGTTTGTTTGTTTGTGTTCTGTTTTTTGTTTGTGTTTTGTGGTTCTTTATTTGTTTGTTTCTTTATTTCTGTTTTGTTTGTTTGTTTATTTGTTTGTTTGTTAATTTGTTTGTTTGTTTGTTTGTTTCTCCATTTATTTGTTTGTTTGTTTGTTTGTTTGTGTTCTGTTTTTTGTTTGTGTTTCTTTATTTATTTGTTTCTTTATTTCTGTTTTGTTTGTTTGTTTGTTTATTTGTTTGTTTGTTTGTTTGTTTGTTTGGCACTTTGTCCGGGTATATGAAAACCTACATTAGTCGTAATATCAAATGATCTTCGTTATCATTACGGTGACAAGTATTTGTGTTACAGTGTACTACTTCAATAGATATCTAACTTACCATTTAGATCAATTGCGATTAATATAACTGTTGTTTGATAATATTCGGTTACGTTTGAATAATATTTGTTCCAGGGTAATTTTAGAAAGATTTTCAAGGATAATTTTAGAAAATTGTTATATAATCTAGTTTTCAGGTCAGAAGCTCACTTATCTAGGTCACAGGATCACTACGTGCATGCCGAACCACGCATTTTGGCCATAGCTCTCGAGTGCCAGAAGCTATCATCACCACATTTGGTACATCGATTCGTATTATGGATGGCTCGCTGCCGTCACGGCGTGGAATTGCAAAGCACAGCGTAAAGGCGCGAGTCAGCGCCTCTGCAGAGTACAGTTTAGTTACTTCCGCTTTTCCCCCGTAGCTCTCCTGGCATCATCTGCGACATTTAGCGATGGCAATTTCTAATTAGTCTTTATTAATGTAATGATTGCATAATTGACGAGCTAGCTGCAGCGAGTGAATAGAACATCGTTAAATATTCAACACCTTCCTTAGAACTCGCCTGGCATATTGACAAATGCAATATCGTTCCTGACTAGGGCCTACTCAACAAAAGATTATTTGACATAGATATGGAGCAGTTATCTGTTTCTAGCGGCACTCGCTCACGCGTGCACACACGCAGGCCCGCCGAGAGGAATAAAATGTGCTGGTGCAGGTTCAATTAGGGGCCCCCTCACACCACCCTCTGACCCATCCCCACCCACAAATCTGAACAGTTTCAAAAGATGAAAAATTTGATTTATTTCTTAAACATTTAGGCCTAATTACTAGAGTCTCGGTAGCTTACCATAGTATACAGTTATTGAGATACATCCATTATTTCATAAATAACGGTGCTTTTCTTGCCTTTTTCTTTGCGAAATTGTGAATTACCACATGAAAGTTAATTGTTCTTGCAATCGTTGACTCGATGCTAAGTCTGGCCAAATCAACAAGACGTTCTTGGGACATTGTAGATCGCAAATAGCTTTTTATCAATTTTAGTTTACCAAAAGATCGTTCTGCAGAGGCTACTGTGGCTGGAGTTGTCAAAAGAATACGTAGACTGACACACACATTTCGAAAGAGTCCTTCCAGTTTATACTCTGTCAATGAGTTCAACAGTTTCAACGAGCCTAATTGTTTGCTGCCAAAGTTCGCAAGATGGACTGTTGGTAAATGTTTCATCTCCTGCACTATATCCTGAGAAATGTCGGCAAGATATTGGTGAACCAGTGATGTTGATTTCTGTTCCAGCTCATCTGCTGACATTGTCAGATATTTCCAAAGTAAACAGAGCATTTCCGAAATATTCTTTGCAGCATTGAACCGAACAGTCAGTCCACCCACCAATCACATTATCTATCATTACATAAAACACAGATTTTCTGAAGTATGCTTCTTCGAGCGAGTCATCAGTTTCATTCATTTCTGATACGTCTGCATCAGTTGTGACATCATCATTGAACCTTGTCCTTTTCCGATGAGCTCCACCACGTCCTCGAGATAATTTCACTTCTATCTCCAGGTTAGAAGCAATATGGTTTGCTTCATTCGACATGGATTTCCAGTTATTTCTGGGTTCAGACAGTACTGAAAGCAGGCATTTGACATTTGACACTTCAACATCCAAAGTGGCAATCCTGGCTTGAATCACCTTATTGCAGAATTCAATCGGAACCAGTATTTTGTACCATACAGCAGACATTATCACACATGTGAAGGATGTCACATAAGAAAGTGCTCCATGAATTTCAGTTCTTGTTTTAGGGGTGAGGTTCAGCTCCAAGAGGTCTTCCAAAGCCAATTTGATGCCAGGCAGGTGAGCCACAAAGGGTTTCACAGATTGAACGCGATCTGACCACCTGGTGCTCGATATACCATGAAGGGAACAGCCGATGCGTGTTATCAATATTTCCCCCTGCTTTGGACCAGAGCTAAACAAGTTATATACGGCTTGAATAGTTCCAAAGTAGGTGATTGCTTCCGGGATGCATTCCGCAGCATCATTTCCACACAGATTAAGGGTGTGGCAACCTCATGGCAAAAATATAGCTGTTGGGCATTGCTCAAGTATTTTTGCCTGTACACCACTATATTGCCATCTCTATGTCATTCCTATATTTGCCCCCATTGTCATAAGCTTGTGCCCGACAATCAGAAAGTGGAATACCATGTTTTTGCAATGTTTCAACAATCATTTGAGCTATTCCAGATACATTTTTGTCACTACAATCTACAAATTTAAGGATCAAGGTTTATTTGTAGATAACCGAAACATAGGCACCTGAAAGTTTTTTACTGACACATTTATGGGGCCCCTTGGTAGCTCATGGGCCCCGGTGCGTTGCACCAGCTGCACCCCCCCCCCTCTCAGTAGGCCTGCACACACGCAATTACACACGCGCGCTTTGTATTGGTGTGGCTTCTGTAGAAAGGTATTCAGATTTAACGCCCCATCCGCCACAATTATTTAGTGCATAAGATATGTGTTGTCAGATAGTCTAGCAGGCTGAGGTATATTTAAATTATTAGTTACCAAAGCATCATGCAATGAACAATTTCGGAAAACTCATCCATCTGAGATTCGTCCATTGTAGCCATCATCAACGTATATAAACTTATTGTTAGCATCTACACGCGTCATTAGTACCACGCTAAATACGTGCTTGTAATTAAAGCACACATAGCTGGCATGATGAGAGGCATTAATGAGAACATGTTTGCCATCCAATGTCCCTATGCATTATTTAAACTGCCATTGTTCTTCGAAGGCATTAGTAATTCGGCATGAGCTTTACACAATCCTACATTTCGACTCACAGCTCAATTGTGTCCAAGTCACACGAAGAATATACTCGCGGGGCATGCAGGTGTCTGCGATCCTTGAGATGGCGATGAGCTGGGACCGAAGTCGCGTGGCTAATTGTGAACAATGTTATGGAATAGCATCAACTTGCCATAAGCGCAATTCTTGTTTCAAGGTGAGGACAGGTGTATCGGTCGCACATAACGGAGGAAGCGGGCTCTAGCTAAGCACCGCCCATCTCTAGCTAAGCACCGCCCACACGTTGCTAGTGTTGGAATCGATCGATCACGGCACTCCCTGAATCTTAACTCACAGAAAACTATACAACCAAGCTGTTGAATAATTTGAAACTAATTTGACTCAGTGCTGTTGCTGTTGCTGTTGGCAAATTAGTTAAAATATTCCATAAAATATTAATAAATAGTAAAAACATACAGTTCGTACAACAACGCTTAATCTGTCATCAATTATGTGTGCATAACGAACTTAATTACGTCATTTATGACGCCAATGATTATGACGGCATCCTACATGTGGTCTAGTTGATTATGACGTCATATGATGGATGGATAAACGGGAATCCTCCATTAAGCGTTCGTGTCAAACCTAGCAACGTCCTTCGTGACATCATTCATTATGATGTCAGCCTACACGTCACGTGGTTGATCATGATGTCACATGAGTGGTGGATAACGAGAAATAGCCATTGATTACAATGTGTCGCTGAGTTAAAGCAATGGACCTTTCAATTTTTAGCTATGCCCCGCCCATTACTAGCTAAGCTCCACCCACACCTCGCCGTGTTGGGATTGATCGATCAACAAATGCCCTAGCTATCGTTTTCCTGAAAACTATAAAGGGAAGCTGTTGACTATTTTGTAACTAATTTGACTGGGTGCCTATGGCGGCAACAGCGCCCAGTCAAATTAGTTTCAAAATATTCAACAGAATATTTATTAAATAGTAAAAGCAAATAATTTGTACAACAACGCATATACCGTCTTCAAATATGCGTTCGTGACGCACTTATCGACGTCATTCATTATGATGTCATTGTACACATCACGCAGTACATTATGACGTCATATGATGGGTGGGTACTCTGGAAAGGTGAATTGTGTTTTGTATTGGATGTTGTAATGAAGCAGTAAATTGTTGCCAAAAACAGGGGTTTCATTATCATATGGGAAGCGTGTTCTCGCTCCATGGGAAACACGATGGTAGTTGGGTCAAATCAATTATGCAGGTAATGAAGTGGTTGTCCGAAAGATGCGCAAAGTACACAATTAAGTACGCCTAAGTATATACTTGGTTCACATTAGATGTAATAAAACTCACCGCGGCATCGACTTGAATAACCACGTTACGAAATTCACTTGGATTTCGAAAGGTTTAAGTGAATAAGCTGGTCTTAATGATGACGACAAAGGCTTTGCTAGCGTGAGAGGTCAAACATTCATATATTATAGCAGAAGTATACAGCACAGCTTAGAAATAACATTTCCAAGAAAATATTAAACGTGCAGTTGAACATGTTGGACTTAAATTGAATGGACCGTTCCATTTTAGCTATGCCCGCCCATCTCTAGCTACGCTCCACCCACACCTCGCTCGTGTTGGTATCGATCGATCTCTGAACTCCCTGACTATCAGTTTCTAGAGAACTATACAGATAAGCTATCGAACCTATGGCAGCAACATCGTCCAGTCAAATTATTTTCAAAATATTCAACAGCATGTTTGTTAAATAGTAGAGACACACAATTCGTACAACGTGTCGGACTATTAAGAGTTAAAGACGGGTCATATAGAATCATTTATGACGCAATGATTATGACGTCATCATTCAAGCTGCTTAGTTAATTATGACGTCATGTGACGTCAGATTGAAAGATGGATATTCTGGAAAGGTGAAATAATTCGAAAATATGCAACCTGTATCTACCCACTATGCTGCGTTATCAGGTATTTTGGGAAATACCCAGTTAAGCAGGCGGAGAATCGTTCTGCGTTGAATCTAATGGATTCTATAACCAAGGACTAGTCGAGTATCAGAGAAATTGGAGGCTTTATATCTGTCCATCAGAACACGCTTCCTTCACACGCCCACTACACATCTACTACCATAGAAAATAATTACAATTTAAAAGCACATGCGAGCAATACACAGTGTTCAATCCGTAATTGATAAAAAAAAAAAACATGAATGCAAACCATATCTATAAACCTACTGAGTCAGTTTCGACCTTTATTGCTAGCTAGCTTGCCCTTTTCATAGTGTGTCTTCCACCAACATTCAAGGTTAGCAAGCAAATAGCAAGAAAATTATTATATATACAATGTGTGAACTTGAAAAAAACTCGTGTTAATATATTGTAGCTCAAGGACAGCATCAAGCGACCTTTAACCACGCTTGTGTGAACAGCGCATTAAAGCGCTCAAAATACTATTTATTTCAATCAACCATTTAATTGCCAATACCTTTCAAGGAAACTTTGAAATTTGCAGCCAAAATTTATGGCGAAGATTTACAAAAGATTGATTTCTGTTATCCTTCAAATGACCATTCATCAAAAGTGTAATGGTCATGAAAATTCAAATTTCTGCTTAGCCAGTGTCCAATTGCAGACCAAGTCGAGTATTTTCGAAAATTTACCGCTGGAATGCCTGGCTCAGTTACAGTCATTCCAGTGGTACATTTTCAAAAATATTCTTCTCAGCCTGTAAATTTACATTTCTCAAGAGGTCGCTTTCACTAACTTCATCATTAAAGGGTTAAGTTGACACACGAGGGATTAATTTACTCCTAGTGGACAGATCTTCAAGTCCATATAGTTTACATAGTAGTACACCTTATAAATAAGTTAACATGTTTCCAAAAAAAGTCCAGAAAGATGTTAGTAATTAACATTTAGTATAATTTTTAACATGATGTAAGTAATGTTCTTTTGAATATTCAGCACATAAATGGATTGGTTGCCAGAGGCAGAACTGTCTTCCAATTAAGTTATGTTCAAAATATTCAGCAGTAGGTTTTTGTATTGTTTTGAAAACATACTAAGTTATTTCTGAATAGTAATGCATCACTGTTATCAACTTCATATGCTAAAGACTAATGGAAATGCTTACCTTGGTCGTTGAACACTTGCGCTCGAACTGAACCCTGCGTGAAAGACAGACGTATGCCCAATCATGCTATCTGCGATTCTTGAAATGTATCAATCCTCAAGTAAACTGACAATGCAATATTATTATTTAATTACCATTCTCCCAATAATTTACTTCTCAATTGAAGAGACGGGAATGGCTTGCTCACCGCGAGCAAGAGGTGGCAGTAAACTGACAATTTACTGCAACTGTAATGATGTTAGCATTCCGGGCCATACGCCACCAGAGTGTAATCTTTGCGTAAATTGTCCTTTCCAATTATCGACAATGCGACAACATAGTCATTAAGAAGTGTCTCGGGCTGGCTCAAGTCAGAGTCAGTTGTCGTAGATAAATAGCATAGGTTGGCTTACAGATAGCTACTCGTTGAACCATTTGAAGTCTGAACTCAGTGAATGTTTATTCTGAAATCATCCGCGCAGGCAAATTAGCGGATGTTTTACATCTAAATAAAACTAGAAGCTGTTACTCGCTATGGCCGCAATAACTGTCAGTCAAATCGACCCCAGAGTGTTTGACACAATACGCAATAAGACGCTGATAAGAACGTGTCGTATATCTTGCTTGTGGAGTTATTGCTTGGAAACGTTAGGATTAAACATGTGGGGACGACATTACGCCATAGTAAATGGACTGACTCATAGTAATAGTACCAGTAGGACGCACGAAAGGATCACAGAAACATGGGTCACGGAACTGTGTCTCCCAGCCCTCGGTTAAATTTGCTAATTGTTTGTCACATAATTGTCTGAAAATGAAAAAGTTCAACAGTTAATCTAACCGTTGACATTTCATTTCCTCAGTCGCAAAGCAAGTATAGGCCTACGGGAAAGCTGTTATTGCCTCAGTCGCAAAGCAAGCATAGGCCTACGGGAAAGCTGTTGTAGTAACTTAGCTACGTATAAAAGGTTACTCACCCAACAACGAATCGGTCCGTGGAGCCAGCGGCAGGTGCTCGCGTTTCTAGTTCCAAGGTACGACTGCCGGGCGTCCGTAGAAACGGCGGGAATCAGCTAGCCCGGCAGCCGCGAAACGCGAACTCCGGGATTGCGGGATACCGCCAGCATCACACTCTCCCCCGTTTATAAAAACATGGTTATGTAATTAAAAATTGTATCTAAAAATCTCAAATCTTTAAAAAATTTACACACCATAAAAAACACGCATGTATTGACGCTCAACTGCTAAATGTAGAATTAGAATTTACCAAAATTAAAAAAAAAATTCCCATAGTAGGTGTCGATCCATCCAGAAAGAATGAGCTGTTAATAATAAAACAGATGGATAGATCAACAGCTGACGGACGAGGGCCATCGTTACAGATTTTAAAATAGCATAGCATCCCTAACTAAAATTAAGGACAGTGGTTTTCCCACCACAGCAGAAAAATCGTCGGAATTGCCAAATTGATAAATGGAAGTAATACAAATAATCTTACATCAATTTAGTGGAAGTGTGATCTGAAATTAACATGTGTGAGATTCGAGGAAAGCCTATGAATAGTGCATATTTTCAGTTTTAGTGAACATTTTTAACCTTAACATTTATGATATCCCTCTTATATAATTGAACGGATCTGAATCCACAAATTTAGGAAATCCGGAAAACCGCTATCCCTATCAAAATAAAGATATCTGAATGAAGCTAAAACGGAACGGATAATACAGCAGAAGAAAGAAACATGAATTTGCGCTATGACTAACGCGTCAATTACTTCGCGCATTATGAAATGGTAAGCGCAAGAAATACATCTGCACGATTTATGCAGTCTTTGCTAAATGCATATTATAAATATGCTGTCATATGCAAGACTTCTGCATTATAGAGTAATGCACATTATAAATATGCATGAGTCATGCATTATAGAGTAATAATGCATCTTTGCATCAAATTAACATGTAATTGTTACACGGTTAAGAGAAAATATAGAGATATGGCATATATATAACCTAAGCTGAAGTTCACCATACATAGATGAGTTTGCATCATAACATATGATGCACATACTTATAAAAAGCGTGCACATGGATTTAATCCATATACACATAAACAGAGAGAATTATTATGACTACACGTCATGACGGACAATAAATACAGTTAATCGTACAATGCGTATGATTAATGCGTAACAATTACACATCATTTGATAACGCATATTTGTAATGCGTGATCAAGAAATGCGTAAATATAACCACGCATTACTACGCGCAATTATTCACGCATCATTTGAAAAACCCGTAATTGTAATAACGCGTCTGTGAGTCATACAGCGATGGACCCCTGTTGGTTTTTGGTATCTCAAGGAGTATTATTGCTGGAAAATGCCACTATGTGCTTATGTGTCCAACTAATTTAGTTTCCCAAAAACTTACAAAGAATAGAACATCACGATTTTGCTGTTGCAGATTGTTTAATAACTGTTCAAAATTACTATTAAACAGCCGAAACAACAACTATGATTATTATTAACGGAAAATAATGTTAACAATTGATAGCGGTTTCTAGACAAGTTGAATGTCTTCAGTGTCATGCAGAATCTTAAAATTTGAAGCACTAATTTCAGATTATCGTTTTAATCACATCAATCTCATAATACTGAACATGATGATAATATTTGCAGGAAGATAAGAAGAATGTGCAAAATCTGATGGATTGTAACTGGATATTGACTCCGATTTGTGTGATTTTGTAGTTGGTCATCTCCTCTGACATGACAAGTCATGATGATGTTCATGCACCAAGGAGATGTGTAATGCATTCCCCTCGGACCTGACACCTCATGCGCCTAGGGGATGTGTAATGCATTCCCCTCGGACCTGACACCTCATGCGCCTAGGGGAGTGATGCTGGTAAAACATAGTCAATATCCAGGTCATCTGCTCTTGCTGACTTAGGCAGCAATGACCTGCAGTCAAATTAGTTTCAAAATATTCAATCGCTTACCTGTATAGTCACCTTGAAATTTAGTCTGGGAAATTATGTTTTAAGGTGTTAAAATCAATTCCAATGTACATACAAAGTGGGCAGAATTTAACTACGAATTGGCAAGGCATATAGCTAGAAATGGATCCGTGAATTAACAACATCATCTAGATCATCTGGTCAGGAATTGCTATTTGGCATCACCTACTGAGCATAACCACGAGTATCTCAATTTCTTCCCACCTGATAAGAACATATGTATGCCCAAGATCTATTGTGCCAAGACAAAGTAAACATAAAAGGTTTCTTAAACACTTAGCAATCTTGGTCATGCAACGGGTCTGACTGGTAAAAGACTTAAGCACTTATACAGGAATACATTCTGATGCGAATTAAACAACATGCAGATGATTACTGACATTATAATGGTGATATTTGTGAATACATGTAAATGTCGACATCTGTTCTGAATGAGATGAGAGCAGCCCTCCAAATCCTGGTATACCGTACCATACTAGAAGGGAATACTTGGTCATCGGCAAAGGTTAATGCAATGATCATCACTATCCACCACCACCGACACCACCTCCATTTTTTAAATGAAGAGAGCGAAATAAGGTCAAGAATAATAAGTAATATCACGGTGGTACATGTTCATAGTAGTTGTAATAAATATAATAAATAAATAGCCTTGACAATAATTCTTGAATGTTCAGCACATGAAATTGATGAAAGTAGACAAGTGTAGATTCGCTCACTACATAGGGAACACTAAAAGCATTCAACTGACATAAAAAAAATTGCTGGATTTCGTGAGACTGATCGGAATTGTTACAGTTACAGAATCCAATGGGGCTATAACCCTATTCTCACCCCTCATGGAAAGTGGTAACTCGCATTCATTTCTTTTATTTAATATTACCGCTTTCTTCGTATGGCGAAAAAAACACCCCATTATAGCCTTACATATTAAAATGTTGTAGACATTGAAAACATAGATAATTTTAAACTGCAGTGTTTTAACCAGATTTCGTGGCAATCCGAAATCGCATAGTAAACCTATGGGAGGCGTTAGAATCAAGACATAGCCTCTAAGCCTGCAATGGCATATAAATATACCACGAAAATAGATATACAACGTGTAGGACTGACGAGTGCCAAATAATTGGAAAATGTCAAAGCAAATACCACGAAAATATCTCAGAAATTAAAAATGAAGTTAAAATCAACTTAATTTGATTTAAAATCTTTAAAATATAGTCTTCCCTACCAGGAAATGATAAAAAATGTGATCTAATTTTCGCAGTTGTCAAAAATTCAAAATGGAGGCCAATTTGCGCCATTCGAGTAATACTCTAGTAGCCCACGTCCTTCTCGAGAATTAAGCAGCAAAATCGGGAAAAATAATTTTGAAAACAAATTTAATTTAGGGCCCAAAGTACTCCTGAAACCATTTGTAGTAACTTAGCTATGTATAAAAGGTTACTCACCCGCCAGAGGTCTCGAATCGGCAGTTGCTCGCATTTCTAATTCTAAGGTACGACTGCCGGCGGTAGAAACGACGGGAATCAGCTAGCCCGGCAGCCGCGAAACGCGAACTCCGGGATTGCGGGATACCACCAGCACCACACTGTTATTGCCTCAGTCGCAAAACAACTATAGGCCAATGGGGAAGCTGTTATTGCCTCAGTCGCAAAACAACTATAAGCCAACGTGGAAGCTGTTATTGCCTCAGTCGCAAAGCAAGTATAGCCCTACGGGGGAAGCTGTTATTGCCTCAGTCGCAAAACAACTATAGGCCGACGGGAAGCTGTTATTGCCTCAGTCACAAAACAACTATAAGCCTACGTGGAAGCTGTTATTGCCTCAGTCGCAAAGCACGTATAGGCCCACGGGGGAAGCTGTTATTGCCTCAGTCGCAAAACAACTATAGGCCTACGGGGAAGCTGTTATTGCCTCAGTCGCAAAACAACTATAGGCCTACGGGGAAGCTGTTATTGCATCAGTCACAAAACAAGCATAGGCCTATGGGGAAGCTATTATTGCATCAGTCACAAAACAAGCATAGGCCTACGGGGGAAGCTGTTATTGCCTCAATTGCAAAACAAGTATAGGCCTACGGGGAAGCTGTTATTGCATCAGTCACAAAACAAGTATAGGCCTATGGGGAAGCTATTATTGCATCAGTCACAAAACAAGCATAGGCCTACGGGGGAAGCTGTTATTGCCTCAATTGCAAAACAAGTATAGGCCTACGGGGAAGCTGTTATTGCCTCAATTGCAAAACAAGTATAGGACTACGGGGAAGCTGCTGAATATTTTGGACTAGAATCTGCAGCTTCAAATCAACTTAGTGTCAAAATATTCAACCTAGTATTCCTTTCACCGTAAAAAGGTGTTCGTCTTTTGGTCTGTAAAGGCATATGCTGCACGTGCGTAGTCTTATTCTGAATTTTTTCTATAATGGCGAGGGCTTTTATGTGCGATAATGTATTTTCGTGTTATCGGCCACTGCTTAAAAGATAGGACAAGCATAACATACGTGTGTTGATGAGTGGTAGTCCAATCAATCTAACCGATTATTTTTTTACTGGCCTGCATTTCGGGAATGTCTCCTAGACACCATACGGAAAGTTTACATCAATATATTTGGGTGAAAGCATTGGAATATTATAATATGCAAACTACCTACATCCGCTATTGAAAAAAATGATTTTTCTCAATGGCTCAACTACCTAACTCCAGTATTGAAAAATTAGTTTTCTCATTTTTCTGAATGACTCGATATCTAAGTATCCAACTATGCCAAATGAAGTATCTAGACGCGTTCTGTCATACCCATAGATAATGAAGTATGTGGTTAACAAAATGTGAATGTATTTCATAATATTTGGTCTAGGGTAATTTGCAAAAGATCAAATAAAAGGTAAAATTAAATCAGATTATCATTTAACATGAATGAGACTCGTTACATCATACATAAATTATATAATTGTATTATATTTCTGGAAATTTTAATTCAAAAAAATGTTTAAATTTATTTGCAGGAATTAATAAATTCCCTCTGTGCTGTACTGCAAATGTTGAATTCCGTTGGTGAATATCGTTGGGCTACATGCTTTGACGAACATGAACCAGTGCGTATTGCGACAATAGATTAGCCGGTGGTCAACCAACGGTTATTCTGGCTAAAACAGGAAGTGGTGGTATTAACGGGGCAAGTGAGGCACATCAAAGTACTATATAGACTCACGAAGGACAGTACGTGCACTAGTCTGTGTATGTATGTATGTATGTATGATTACTGTATTCTGCGGCTGTGGTAGTAGAAACATCCTACAGCTACAAGCAGTCCTTCGATTTTTACCACTGTCTCTTTTCCCCAGCCAAAATCCTTAGCTTCCTCAGGCCCATTTTGTATGTGACTGTACCGAGCCCTGCTTTCTTGAGGTAACCTCGTAGCATGCGTAACAGATTTATGCAATGACGTCCTCTCCTGGATTTGTATTTGCTGGCTCCCAGTAGGGCACATTCCAAGGCTCTCTGTGCTGGTGTCTTCCTTGTCGTACTTAGCAACTAGACAAACGTGGACCATCTTTGCTGTGCGATTTTCACGCACGGTGACGATTTATTACACATCTTGTATAGTGCATCATTGGAAATTAAACTGTCTGGGGTTGTAAATTGGTATATGTGAGCGAATTCTGTTTTGGATTTATTCTTAAAGAGATTCTAAATTTTTAGTCTGCTTGCAGATATTGGGAGAAGTTCGTCAAGGGGTTTATTTCCTTGCCTTTGAAGTCCACGTCGTCGGTATATTTCATCCTTGGCGGCCTACCCTGTATGGTTACTTGTGGCGTGGAGGCGGTGCAAGGTAACA
Source organism: Chaetoderma sp. LZ-2023a (assembly GCA_034401795.1). Classification (NCBI taxonomy): domain Eukaryota; kingdom Metazoa; phylum Mollusca; class Caudofoveata; order Chaetodermatida; family Chaetodermatidae; genus Chaetoderma; species Chaetoderma sp. LZ-2023a. The sequence continues at coordinate 27,928,942 of CM067369.1, forward strand.
TGTGAAAAACACGGGGGATAGACGATTGATGTCTCAAACTCTGCAGACCTCACTGGCTTGACTCGCACTCTCAGCTTGGTGTCTGCAAGTAGTAGCTTCACTAGTCGTACCTCATCGTCATTGCAACCAGAGGTTTTAAAGTTGGCATCACGTAACCAGACCCAGAGTTCTCCTACCACCATTTCAATTTGGCCTCGTAATCGAAATACACAATCACCTCGCCACAAGATCTATTGTAGATACACTTCATAAATATGGTTTTGTGTGTTCGTATTCAGAGGTCCAGAAATTTGAAAGAAGCGCCGCTGTTGCACAATGGACAGAGTTACCCAGACCAGAACAATTCATTGAGCATTTAAGTGGCAATCTTGAGCACAATATCAGAACTCTTGATGGCTTTGGAACATTTCATAGACCGGGTATCATTTCAGCATTTTCGCCCGGCAGCATAGATCGAACACCTGTCCCCAGTATATCAATGACTTCGGATGACATTATCAAAGTTGGAAGAATTGATGTAAGAGAATTTAAATCTCAGCACACAGGAAAATGTCCATTAAAGTATAACGCACTGAACGTCATGGAAGTAAATGACCACACACGCCATATTATCCTTCTCTGAGAATTGTCACTGATGCTTCATTCCACAAGACCAGCATGGTCTGGATTGATGCAAGCAACCCATCGTTGAGATTTCTCAGGCAAATTTAGTGTTAACTTTTTTGCCAAGATTGATATGAATCCGAGCGATATGGCATCTATCCTCTCAACACTTAGCTATGTAGCTAAACAAGCCAACGGTTACAACGTTACTTCAGTGATTACATTTGATCAGCCACTATGGTGAAAGGCCATGGTGATAATAGAATCCGAGTGCAATCGGAATGATTTAAAATCTTTTGTCTTGAGAGTCGGTGGCATTCACATGGAAATGAGCTTTTTAGGCTCAATCGGACATCTTATGGAAACAAGCGGTCTACAAGAAGTACTTGAAGTAGTTTATGCTGGTAGCGTATGCATTAAACCTTCCACTGTCGACGTATCGCAATATAAACGGACTGGTGGGAAGAGTTCAGGATCCGTCTGACGGGGTGCACATAAGACATAGACAGGTTGAACAGCGTTCCATACAGGAAGAAGCACCTGTTCAAGACCAAGACGTGTTTGAAACTGGTAAATTATTTAATCGTGCAATGGAAGATCAATGTTTTGTTGACCAAGTCTCTTCATCAAAAGCTCTAAGCCGAATCTCAGAGAAACATAATGATGAAATAGCGTCAATGAAGGGCCTATGAACTGCACGTCTCTGGTGAAATTCATGAAAACTGACTGCACATGCAATTGTAAGCTACACCTTCAGGCTGTAATGATATGTTGCCACATTTTGCAGCTTCAGGGCACAATCTTTATACCAAGTCTGCATATATTTACCTTCAAATGATGAATGAACTTGAAGAGCGCCATCCAGAAGTTAATGGACTGCATGCCATCAGAAGAATTGAATGAACGTTATTGAGCTTGACTATCAACTGACCTTGTGATAGGACAGATGCTCATCAGGACCATTAAGACCAGCGGTGGCTTAACTAGAGGCAGGAAAATGACTGAGATACAATGGTTGCTATGGCTTCTGGCAATGTCAGTGTGTACAGAAGTGAACTTTGCCATGCTCGAGCTCAGCGGTGTGAGACATGGTACCCGTAAACAGCACAAAGACACTTCCAAAACAAGGGAACAGTGTGATATTAAGGACAAACATCGACTGCTTTGGGTACTAAAATGGAATCATTTCAGCATCTAAACATCACTTCAGTTCACACTATTGTGAGTGAGTTTATTGCACATGACACAATGAACGTTGATGATGCCAATACTTGGTTCAATGGATGGGCAAATTGTGTACGACTATTCATTGCAAGGAACAAAAGGCAGCGACACTTGGATCAAAGACTGCGATCGTCACAAATGGAGAACTGGCACAAATTAATCCACAGCGGCTATTCGAGCGACTCAGCATGATTTCCGCTAGTGACACGCAACATGACCCAGCATCTTTGTTTATATATGGGCTATGTAGTTACCACCCAGCACTTTTCGACTCCTATGGTCTAGGCAACCAAATAAACCAATGATTGGTTATGCACATTGGGACATTGCTAACCATTGTCAGTTAGATATGCTTGGCGATGTTGACTAATTGCTTAATAGAGGTGCTCTCGTGCGACGTATGTCATGGTCTTGGGGGTACAGATTTGAACATATATGTCACATACATGTTAATTATGTGAAAAGCAGGTATGTATGGGAATGTTTTATGTGGACTAGTAGATCGCCGTTTTGATAATAGATCAGTGAAAGACGTGTGTTCCATGCACTTCGCTATCAGTATTTCTGAGTATAGAGCCTGACAATGCTGTGTTTCTCCCAGCTTTTACGCCTGCACACACACCTCCCCCCCCCCTTGTCCATCGTACTAACATGCTGGAGACAACACATTGCTGATCACAAAGCCCCAATAGTCTCTAACGCTACAAGATAAGTCCTCAACAAAATAGACTTATTCTATGAAAAGAGAAGCAATGCCCTACTTGAGGATACTCGTTCCTGTGGAGGTGCTGACCTCAATTCTGACCAAACGCCAGTCGTTGCAAGCCTTCAGATGAACAATTTCTATCTAGTGTATAAATCCCATACCAGACAAGAGTATAGGTAGCGTCACCTACAACATACCCAAGCTCATCAGCATCACTGACACTCACATGCTATACGAAAACGCCCATGGGAAGCCGATAACTAACATCAGTGTCAGCTCCGAACCAAACGATGCCCTAAGCAAAATATTAAAATGTATGGAATCATCAGTTACCATCACCATGGGAGTTCTCAAAGGCAACAACCGAACTCGGTATACTGATGGCCCTGTAGTAGTAAAACTATCAGCAGACCGTACCAAACTATGCTGGGAAGGCAATAACCTTCTGCACCACATCAACGAATGCTTAGAAAATCTAGTTATTCGCCAAACACACTCCCTAGCAGATGAAATCACTTCCATGGATGACAGTCACAAAATGATTCTGGCAGCATGAGCCCTGAAAGTTACAGACTACACACCACCACCACTCACTGTGCACAACTCTGATAGACACTTTCTCGGAACTAATCAGGGCAAAGCGGACACAATTCGAGAATGGGTGGAGGAACAGTTCACTGACCGCGATGATGTACGTGTTCTCAGGTTGATGAAGACGAGGACTACGACGCAGCTGACGCAGCCATTGCCACATCCCTCGACGTCATCACCACAGCAGAAAATGACAGCGCCGCCGTCGCTAATATTACTGATTTCTGGATCAATGACCTGTTTACAGTGTAGGTTGATATCGTTCAATAGGTAATGCATTTCGTGGACATTGCATTTGTAAAGGTGAACAACAAGTACGAAATCAATAACTATGAATGTGATTTAATATGGTACAGCAGCTGTATTTCGGCGTACTAACAGATTTAAGCCGTTGTATAAGGTCTCTCGTGACACCTGCGCAATTCGCGCATCAATGAGATACAAAACGAAGGTTTAAAATAATTAATCGTTTGGGTTATGGCTATATAGAAAATGAATTGATCTGCTTGCTAATCAGAGCCAATCATTTCTTGTTGACCAGTGGACTATTCCGAACATTGAGCAATGGACTAGTTCCAGCAACAGATGATTACTGTCTCAACAATGCGAGTCGCCATCTACCACTTGATTGGCCTGTCTGATTTATTTGACTTTCCGTCTGGATACAATAGTTTGTGTAGATATAATCTATATTTCCATTTGACTGAGCACATCAAATGAATGTGATGGCAGGGTTACACAGAGTGGTTAGTAGACAATTCGCAGACGTATTATCTATTAACCATTTGACCCATGATATCACCATACCTCCCGTGGTCTAGATACCTGTGTGGTAAGATGTTGACAATTTTGAAACTAATTTGACAGGAAGCTGTTGTTTCCATAGGAAGAAAATGGCAGCAACAGCTTCCAGTCAAATTAGCTTCGCAGTAACCAATAGAATAATTCTTGTAAATGGCTTTCTAGTTCAATGGTATGACCCTTTAAATGGATTACCAGCTATGTAATACAAGCTTCATTCAGTTTTACATCAACTACTAACTAATGGTTTCACTAACTTACAATTAGCAATATTTCATTCAGATAGCTGACATCGATAATTGAATGTTAGTTGTGACAGTTATTCTCATTTGCAGCATTCGCATATGCATGACTACCAGAAATCTGCTACAGCGGGAGATAGGTTAACAGTCCATTGCCGACCAGATTATTAGTACATAGAGTATTTCTCTGGAGGCTTGACAGACTTGTAAGACTAATTGAGGCCATTGTAGTCGTTCAGGCTGGCATTGGGAGGCCATTGTATCCGGAGTCGTAGAGGCTGGCATTGGCAGGTCATTCTAGCTGGAGGCGTCAAGGAGGCTGGCAATGGGATGCTATTATAGCCAGAGGCGTCGAGGCTGGCATTGGAGGCGATTGTAGCCGGAGGCGTCGAGGCTGGCGTTGGGAAGCCAATTTTATGCACCCTAACAACCTAGTGCTATCAAACCTTATTGGGTTGCAAATTGTAGAAAAGACCCAGGGTGAGCACACCAGTGCCCAGCATTTGAGACCAGAGTCAACACCCATGCCCACAACAATAGACGCTGCACTCGCTATAAAGACAGCACTCTAAATCGTTACAAACCAATATAGTGAGGAACAAATATGCAAACAATTAAAAAAGCCCATGCTTCACAGCCATCCGGAATGATAGTGCAGTAAGCACATCATTTAGGTGTTATTTCAGAAGTTCCCAGTATGTACTAAAGCCTTTCAAACGGTGGAGTTATCCAGAGAGAACTGAGATCATCCATTCTGAGCCCGACTGATGAGCACGTATTACTTACTCTCTCGCATGAGATCAGCTCACGGTTTAGATACTGACTAAGGTAGTACCCACATGTATTTACAAAGACCACTGATTACTTGGACATTCATTCGAGATTATCATCGTCATTTCGGTTGCTGTCTTGTGTAGCTCTCAATGTTGTAGGAGAAATATTATTAAGTCATTGTAAAATGAGGTTCTTTGATCAATGGGCAATAGAAAAGGTAGTGCTCACTATTTTCAACACAGTAAACACACAGGCAGGCTGGCAAGGCCGTAAGAAAGTTGTCGTACATATGTTTGTTTAATTCACTCCTACCGTTACGGAGCCTTACAAAGCTATGTTTAGCTATGAGGCACCCCCCCTAGAAACATTGGGAAGGCGCTCTGATGGGGGGCGTCGTTTTTCTTTTATTTTTAAACTAACCTAGTATGGAATACATTTAGAGAGTGACAGAAATGGTATTCCAATCTCGTGCTGTAGCTTGAAATGTGATCTAAGGTAGGGGCTGGCGAATCATGTGCCAACATAATTTTGATAGACATTTATATGACGAAATACAATTAGAATGCAGGCCACACATATAGGTCGCACGCGTATATAGTAGGAAATAAAGGAGAAATCCAAATTTGAAAATGCAAAATATTTTTTATTAAACAAACAGATTTACCACAAATTGTTTGTCGAAGGGGTATATGCCAAACCCGGCAGATTTCGCCAGTTTCCTTTGAAATGCTGGTGAAAGTGAGATACGTATTGTCTTATAAACCACTCTCTGAACCAAAAAATTAGCATAATTACGCCCACTTACAAGAAACGAACCTTTGGTTGGAAATCGATCATCATCGTGGCAGTAGGCTGCCAGCTACTGAACAAATGCCTTTTTTTTAACATTAACAGCGAAACTGTGGTGTGAATCGCTGTATTTCCCCAAATTATGACATATATACACCTGCGCAAAAGTTAAGCACCACCCTATTTTTACGCGCATGCGAGGGTATATTCATGTGCTATGAAGAAAGCAATAGCATAAACATTTATGTACCCATCCATCTTAGTGCAAGAGGTAATAATGCAACTAGAGGAATGCTGATTATGATGGTGGGGAAACACTGTATGTTTTTGTTTGAACTTGAAAACGAGGCCTGAATATGGTTACGTTGACACAACTGACAACTATTGCCCTACAGTTGACACACGTGGCTAGATTGTCATTAATGGTGTCTGAAAACGAAGTTTAACATCTGTGCACGAGTTTGAGACTGTCATTATTAATACCGGGTATATCCACCTTGTGCCTGGATGACGGCCTGGACACGACGTCTCATGCTGGTCACCAACCGACTGATACGCCATTGTGGTATTCGTTGCCATTCAAGATGGAGTGCGTCTGTTAATTCCTGTAGATTCTGCACAGGAGGATCCCTCCTTCTCACCATGTTTCCCAGAATGTCCCAGATATGCTCAATAGGGTTCATGGCAGGGCTCCTTGCTGGCCATGGTAGGGTTTCGATGGCATTCTGGCGGAGGTATTCATGCACAGCTCTAGCACGATGTGGTCGGGCGTTGTCATCCATGAATATAGGGTGGGTTCCAGGTGCATGATTTACAAAATGAGGGACCACAACTCTATCCAGTATAGAATCTTGATATCTTTGTCCATTTAGTGTTCCAGGTACAGTCAACAGATCCAGCTTACAATCAAATGAGATGCACCCCCATATCATAACGGAACCTCCACCAAATGGAACTTCTTCCATGATGTTACGTTGGTCGTACACCGTGCGTCTGGACCTCCATACACGAGTTCGACCATCTGTGGCATGAAGCAGGAACCGACTTTCATCGGACCAGTGTACCCGTCTCCAGGATCTCATGTTCCTGTGTCTTCTTTCGTTGCACCACCTCAGACGCTCCTCTTTGTGGTGTGCAGTGAGGAGAGGACGTCTGACAGGTCTCCTAGCTTTCATGCCAGCAGCATACAGTCTCCTTTTGACGGTAGACATTGACACTCTATTGCGGGTTTCCCATTGCTGGCTGAGCACTCTGCTGTTGGTGAATGGAGATCTCCTAACAAGGCGTCCTAGGGCTCGATCATCACGGGCAGTAGTCTTCTTCGGTCTTCCAGATCTAGGCCTGTCGTTCACCTCGTTAGTTTGCCCATGTTTTGCAATCAAACGACTGATTACAGTATGGTTAATGTTCAGCTGTCTGCCAATCTCTCTGCATGACATACCAGTGGTATGCATGCCTATGATTTGCCATTTCACACGATCACTTAACCTTCGTCTTGCCATAGCGGTTCACAATCAAGAGCTAATTCTCTCTGTACAAATAAACCACGGTCATGAACACAAAATTCCTAATCTTGTCGCCTAAATCTGTATGTAATGTTCTACACCTCAAACTGGACTTTTACATAACTGAACACGTGTGCTGTTTCCCGCCACGCACGGACATCAAGCGGCGTGAAGTCATGCATGCATGTGCATTTCGTACTTGGAATTATGTCAGCTAACGCGGGGACAAAAAGTATGGCAGCCTAGTTGTACCATCATGTTTCTACGTTCTATTGTTTTTGCTGGTGCTTAACTTTTGCACAGGTGTATATATGATCTAATTATGCGGCGTTATATAATTCATTTCATTCACACCTGCAATTCGTATGCCAACACAATTATAATAGCCGCGTATATAATATAATTGAAATACCATTAAAATCCGCCTCGCAAATATAAATTGTGCGAGGGTACAGTAAGAAACAAGCAAGAAATGCTAATTTGAAAACGCGAAAAACGGAGATTCTAATTTTCCCTTTATTAATTCCGGCAACCGATAAGCCTATATCTACTTCACCAGGACTATGACTCACATAGCCATGCATAAGAATCAACAGTACACGCGATATTTATAATTGGTTCTAGTACAGTTTTGTTCCTGCTGGATACGCTCGTACATGTTTATCTTTTATTAAACAGACCGATATCCTCTAAATTGAGTATCAAAGAGGTGTTTGTAAAATTCCACAAATCTTGCTCATATTCGTTGAAATTACGGTGAAAGGGAGATAAATGTCGTCTTATAAGCAGCATCTGAGCAAATAAATTTGCTTGATTACATCCCATACATGTGATAAATTTTGACTTGAGAATCGAGCAGCGTGTTGGTGGCAGGATGCCGGATATTGAAAAAAAGCGGGTTTTGTTATTAAATGAGAACGTTTCAATCGAATTGATGTGTATTTTATGAAGTATTGACACATGTGTGATCTATTTATGCACAGTTATACCAGTCAATGGCAGTCATGACATGGTCACTTTAAACAGCCTTAAGATATATAGTGGTATATGTTAACGCGTAGTCTTGTCTACACATTAAAATTTGCCTACTTTTAGCATACACAAAAGCACAATTTAGCAGATGGTTTCCATTACTCCCGTATTCCGCATTTTCTGCCTTTTATATCAAATGTTTCCATTCACCTCATTTGCATTGTGGCTGATTGCATTAGCGCCGAGACCACGGCAAACCCGCGTACAATGGAAACTCGGCTTTACCCGCCATATGCTATGACATGTGGAGATGGGCGTTTAAGCATGATTTTTTTCTTCATCTTCTTCTCAAGACATTTTTTAATTACTGTGGTTCTACTGCAGGGATCCTTTCGAAATTTGGATGAATGAATGCCCGTGGGGTCCCGAGTAGATATGCTAACGTTAGCGTCCACATCTCCACAGCATCAGCTGTTAGCAACAGTTTTCAAAATAGACATTTTTATGCATTCTTCAATAACTCTTTTTCTTTACTAGGGCGATCTTCTCCAAACTGGAGTGGGTGCTTGTCCATGTGGCCCCGAGCAGATTCGCCAATGTGTTCATCTAAAACCGAATAGCAACACCTTTTAGCAACAGTTGACAAAATAAACATGTAATGCATTCTTCAATAACTCGGGTTCTACTAGTGTGGCAGCTTGCGCATGTGGGGTCTGAACATGTATGCCAATTGTGTGGTCAAACGCTAAGTCGCAACACCAACATCTATCTGTGGGGTTCCGAAGACGTATGATAATTAAAAAATATATATTTAACGCAACAGCAACAATTTTCAGAGACATTGCTTCCAAATAGACGCTCTTAGCGTTACGGCGACCTGACAGAAAATATATCAACGAAGCGGGTATTGGAGAAATGTGTCCTTGTTCTAATTTAGGAAAGTTAGATTCACTAAAATGGACAACCACAATGTATCAAATCACAACTGTCTGGCGCCACTCACGTAGAGCATACTCCGCCCAGGTAATAACCATCCATGGGGTGTGTTAGCAACTTCTCTAAAACAGTTACTAACAATGGACCTTTCCGGTTTTAGCTATGCCCCGCCCATCTCTAGCTAAGCTCCAGCTACACCTCGCTCGTGTTGGGATCGATCGATCTCTGACCACCCTGACTATCAATTACAAAAAACTACACAGATAAGCTGTTGAATATTTTGAAACTAATTTGACTGGGTGCTGTTGCTGCCTAAGGGGGTTGGGGTGGTGGTTGTAGGTGTGTAGGTGTTGGTATGAGTGGGTAGGTGGGTGGATGGATGGGTGGGTGAAATGCGTGAGTCGGGATGTGCGTGCGTGCGTGCGTGCGTGCGTGCGTGCGTGCGTGCGTGCGTGCGTGCGTGCGTGCGTGCGTGCGTGCGTGCGTGCGTGCGTGCGTGCGTGTTTGTGTGTGTGTGTGAGTGCGTGCGTGCGTGCGTGTATGCGTGCGTGTGTGCGTGCATGTGTGCATGCGTGTGTATGCTTACTGAGATGTATCACCTGCACACATGAGTAGGTATGTGTTGATGCCATCTGTCCCGCACCGGTGACCAATCTACAGGGGTTTTATTGATTCTCCAACCTCTGCTTCTTTTATTGGGCTTGGAAGGCGTCTTGCCTGGCCATCCAAAGGGATTAATGACGAATTTTCTGTATTCTTGAACTGATCTTTCAACCTTTTCTGATTGTCTTCACTTTGCTATGGTCCGAGGGTAGGAAGTGCCTGTCAGGCAGCCCATGAAACTAAGAGAAACCGTTGGTCAGACTGTGGTTATTACGACATTGATACCACAGTCATTCCGGAAACAAACGTCCGAATCACCCAGAACAGATAGTTAAAGTTTAAATTCCTTGAACAGAAACATACCAATAACCATGTTATAGGCTTTGTAATTGGACCAAGATTAACGGTCAGTGTTCTCAGCAAACATCAGCGGCTTTATCGCAATCATAGTATAGCCATACCAATAAGAAGTGATACCGACACAAAATGTGTCATTGTGAATATGCATGACCCCACTGCTGAGAAAGCATTACCGACCCTTCAGTACCCAAGCCCCTCTACAATGAACTGAGTACAACATCAACCTTCTAACAAGATGCCAACTGTTCATATGTAGCAAGTTCGATTCGAAGCTTGGAATGCTGACCAAAATTGAGAATAACGCAATGCTCAACTTACGTATCGGATTCTACTGCGGTGGAAAATCTCACCATACTGATGATTCAGTAGCTACATTCTTTTATATGCAAATAATACTGTCATTCAGCATCCATGCTACCACCGGAACATCTGAAAAGGGAACACTACTTATAATCAAGGTAATATACATACTAAAGGACAACCACACTCTTCAACCAGAAGACCTATGTGGTGGGAAGGGCGAAAGCAAAACCATTACTCTGATATACTCAATCCTACCGTGATGCATGCCGTAATTCGGAGCATAGACCAGCGCTTACGCGAACACTGATTGATTGAACAAGCCTCATCTCTAAGCGATCATCAAAACAAAACTACAAGGCCACTATGATCTCTCAAAACTAAATAATGTCAATGCCCCCAATGACATATTATAGGGAAACAATACCTTAACAAATGATCAAGCTTGTCCTCAATATATGAACCCAGTTTTAATAATTGGCCCCGCCGATCTCCATCTAAGCTCCGCCAGCGCGTTGCCTGTGTTGGAATGGATCAAACACTGAACTCTCTGAATCTCAGTTTGCAAAAAAATATGCAGGTAAGCTACTGAATATTTTTTATCTAATTTGATTGCGTGCTGTTCGTGCCCATGACAGCAACACCACACAGTGAAATTAGACTTAAAATATTCGCCAGAATGTGTATTAAATAGTAAAGTAGCAAAGATAGTAAATTCGTACAACGTGCCGACTATGAATCGTTTATGACACAGTTAGATCCGCCATGCATAAAGTAATTGATCGTGACGTCAACCTACAATTCAATATGGCGTCATATATTTGATTGATAGATGTATTGCAAACCAAACCAACTCTATAAAAGTTATCAAATGTGCACAGATAGATAGCAAACGCTTGGGTAGAGGTTCAGCCAAAACACCAACTAACAAAGATCCTATGCTGACAGACCTGTCAGATCTACTAAAATGGAGACTGCATATACCAACACACTCAGAGGGAAATACCACTGGACTAAGAAAGAACATCAACCAGGTTCATCGGCAAATCAACGAATCACTTAAATGGGTATGATTGCTCGAGTGAGTTGACCTTAAAGCACCCTTCTTCTACTTACATAAACGGTTACTGGATCACAAACACTTGACATATGACCGCGCCGAAATTATGAAATATGGGCACGTCAACTGAATCAATTGCATACAGCGTTGTCTATTACATCTCTTGGTGGAGCTAACAAACACTACAGTATGTCATTCACTCAATTGAAGCAGTAATGATGGTATTGTGATTTGGCAACTGTATCGAATTAAGCGTTCTTGTAAACTGATCATGTGCGTCCATGCTGATATATGGCAATAAGTGGTTTGTCTTATTCTACATTGAATGTTGTGCGCGACGCCAAGCTCGTGATATTTAATACAGTCTGATACCACGTTAAGGTGGTTTCAACGGAACAACTGAAGCAGTTGACTATTTCGATAATAGTTGATCTCTAATTATCCAAAATACTATAGTATGTAATTTAGGTTGTATTGGTCGTAAGAAATACGCCTTTTAATTTTCTTATTTCCCAGTAATTATTATTTTTTCATTGTTATAGACGAACGTCCTTATGTAATGGCAAAGATTTCTGTGCCAGAATTTATCAAAGTTTATTTCCTAAAACATTGAGAACAAAACACGATATGCATCGTAATTATAAACTAACCCTATTTACAAAATTAGGTGATTATGGATACTGTTCCAATTATGTGACGCATTATGCTGGCTGCTTCGCTTTTGAAAATGAGTCACCGTTAATACTTTCCTCATTTCCCAGTAATTGCTGCCAAAAACTAAAGGCACAGCCACACTTCACGAGCAACTTTTTATGGACCCCGTCCAAATTATTCGTATTGTTTATATGGAGTGGGGGCGATGCGAGTGACTATGATAACATGTTTATATTTTGAAACTGCGCCCATGTCTCTCAAACCACTCACTCTAAGACTCTTACAATACTCTTCCTTAGTTGTGTTAATCCTCACCACTCTGGCCATCTATGCCCCTTAAACCGTATCATTAACTGAAAAGTGGACGCCTCCTCTTATAGGTCAATTATAGCCAAAACGTTGCTGAAATTAACGTATCATTTTATGCTTCTGAACATATATATTTCCATCTGATTTGTGAAATCTGTGGCACCATCTAGCGCATATCACGTTCAAATTTGTATTGTCGAGCTGTTCCTGCTGTACATGTTAATCTTCTACAAAGGAATCAATCAGCATCTCATTGTTGGCTAGCCTTAATTTCATAGCCAGGAACAATCCACAGTCACATTATTTTGATACATACAATCGTAACCATGTATCCATTCCGTACCAAGTCCATTGCACGCGTTTTGTAGGATATTATTATCGGCAATAATTAGAATGTTCGCTAATACGACGATTAGCTCCGTTAATCCGTCTGCCTGCCCGCCGGTGTCCAATCTTGGTTAAGTTATTTATTTAACTCCACTTATCGCATTATATCTCAGGATTGGTTCACCCTATAAGGACTAGATTTGGACACATGATTCCCTGTCTCAATGAGATGGAACACAATACACTACCAACCATTGAAAATACGTTACTGCATTATTAACCATATTGTTAATATGGAAAGCGCTAAAGCCTTTGTTTATATGATACATTGGAGATCCAAGCTCCGATGCTTGAACTGGAACGAGACATAGTAATGTCGACTCCAAGATGGAATGATTTAGTGTCTACATCTACTAAGAGATCGAGTACTAGTTGAGAAACCGGTATAAATCTTCTGCTATTTCCTGCCATCAGATCTTAACATAGCCGGGCCTTTTAGCCTTACGCTTTTAATGTTAACAATTATAAGATGTCTCTATCGTGTAGCCGCAAATTGCTACAAAGCAGTAACAGTAACCTAAGACATGGCTGTCCAACGGACTCGACATAAACGAGCAAGGGAAATGAACTGGTGCTCTGGATCCCTTCTCCCCATGTATTCACACGTGCTGGAACCGTCCTCCTAGCTCTGAAGAATTTCATTCACTTCCAAACCGGTTTCCATGCTTCAAATGCTTTGTATTCCTCTTATTTTTCTCCCTTATAGGAACTGCAAAGTACGGACGCTAGCACATTCTACTGGCATATTGTTAACAGAATTCTTCGAATTGTGTGCCCAACGTGGCTATCTGGATATCAAGAGAAGCCAAAAAAGACGGAATGCTGTACACAACTCCAACGCCCCATCCCACCCTCTGGCGGTATGTGAAGAATGGCAGGCCTTCCATCAGTCAGTCTACCTTTTAAATGAGGATCCATTGCTCGCCAATGAGTCAATGATACGAAGACGCAGCCCATAATCCTGTTCAGTAGAGAATACCGTCCGACCAGGACTGTCGTGGAGTCTCACTAACATAAACATAGCGATAATAACGTATATCAGATATCTTAACTCCGATATCGCATACGTAATCTGGCCAATAAGTCAAGAAACGATTTAGGGCATGTTCATGTTCACTTAAAACGGTATGACAATTTACCAGTCCCTGTACACGTGCGTCGCTAGAGCCACTAAGAATTGAAAGGCAGAACCGAGCAGTCGGCAGATGCACTTCTGTTTACAGTACTGGCTGGCACATCTCGGATGCTTTAGTAAAGATATTCGTTTGGACCAAAGAAGAATCCGCTGTACTACTGCTGAATGCACTCGTTATGGCACGGTGGCCAACTATGAATTCGCGCCCTATATTACCGTCTTCACACCGCAAACGCGTCGCTAGAGACTGTGCGGCAGCAGTATAAAGGCTGTTTCACCGTTTATCAACGCCAGACTCACACATGGTTGGATCTATCTCTCACTCAACTAGTTGTATTAGTTACCAACACAGAAACCTCGAGAACAGCGGTAATATCACGGCATTGTTTATGGTTCCAATAATGCGTCTAGATAGCTGCCAATGAAGACGTTAAGAACAGTTTCTAAGTCAATGGACTGCGACCAGCGTATGACACTACTGGAAAATGCCTAGCGAACGATGATATATTCACAAGCGATTGAAAACCAAACAACATTTAGAATAACTATTCAACTTTGTCATCTTGTAACAATAGTGGATGTTCTTATATTGGTTCCCAAATCAGGTCTGGATGGATTCTCGGAAACCAATCCATTAACCGTAGAATTCTAATATTGGCACCAGAATATCGCCACATCTTTCTGCACAAGTATAGGCCTTATATCACCTAATCTACAATCACACGCCACATAAAAGTCTGCCCACATTTTGCGAGGTATGGAATGAATTTGAATCATTGAAACATCTATCCACAGAATCGAAATTTCAAGGTAAGTATACAGCTAAGCGTTGTGACTATTTTGAAAATAATTTGATCTAGGTGTGTGTGTGGGGGGGGGGGGGTTGTTGTTGTTGTTGTCTATGACAGCAACTGTACTCACACATAAATCGACCTTTTCAAGTTTATCCATCCATCATATGACGTCATATAGATTATGGCCTCATGTGACGTCATTATCTACTAGGTTACGTGTAGGATTAGGTCATAATCATAACGTCATCAAAGACTCGATATAGTCTGTCTCTAACGCGTAATAGTCCGACACGTCGTACGAATTCTATGTCTGTAACATTTAATAAATATTCTGTTGAATAGGTTGGAACTAATTTGACTGGAGGCTGTTCCTGCCATAGGCAGCAACAACACCCAGTAAAATTAGTTTCAAAATATGTAACAGATTACCTATATGGTTTTCTGGAAATTGATAGTCAGGGAGTTCAGAGATCGATCGACCCAAACATGGACGAGGTGTGGGTGGAGCTTAGATAGAGATAGGCGGGGCATATCTAAACCTGTACAGATCCATTAGCTTTAAAAAGACATACTATTCATACATATTAGTGTCGATGTTCGTGACGGATCTACATCAGGTAAAATGTGACTCTGATCATGACGTCAGCTAATTCCGTGCCAGATCGGATACCTCCATTAAACCTATTCATAGGATAGCTTTCAAACAAAACTAAAATTGGCAAACCCGTTCAAAATGATACCGATTTAATATGTAATCAACTGCTGAGGCACGCTCCCATCGGGATTTGCGCGTGTGCGTGCTACAAATGAAATAATCTTGAAAAATGAATGGTTCTCCTGCGTGATTGATGGGTATGATTAGGATGTCGCTGTCAGAAAACCGGCATCATCTTAAACTATTGCGAATGAGATGAGGTTCGAGTAAGAGTGGCATGGTAATTATATGTTTAGATGGCTTGGTAATTTCTATCTACACATCCATGGGCACAGGGAAGCTAATAGTATGATCATGTATAGACTTGGATCGTGATCAGTATATAAAACCTCGAGATATTCTTTGACATAATTCTAGTATTTGCTGTCTTGATTGTAGAGCTGTTGTGAGGAGATTTATTCTAAGTGCTGGTGCATTGAATAATATTGTGACATCCTTAGTAAATAAATTTAATCTATCCTGATCATTTCGTGTTCGCAGACATACCTACTCATATGAAGAATACTGTTCTGTCTGAACTCGGCATCGCATCATCAGATGGGTCGCTGCTGCACACGAAATTTTCAGACCGGCATTCATAAATGCCCTATCTAAGCTAGTGTTAGTTTCAGTTTATTACCTGTAGCTCCACCCCATCCCCAGCGGTTACACTGCTACCCTTTAATACGCATGGAGAGAGGCAATGAGCGAAGAGATTGCCCATGTTTCCAACGAGGGTGAGATAGTGCACAGCTCAGACATTCCCCGGCTAAGTAGGCTTAATACTGAGTGCTATCCGCCCCACCAAGCCGCGGCATACTTCTGGTATTTCTTCTACAACATTTTATCTTTCTCCGGACTGGGACCCAGTTCAAATGCTGGCCATGCAGTGTTCAGACTACGTCTCTATAAGCTGGTAACCTACTCCAATTGCTCACACTCACAATAGTAAAGCCGGTAACTATAGTGTTCTAAAATTACCGTCGTGCGTCGCGCGTCGTGGGCGATAAAAAACACACGACGTTATTTAAATAGGGCGACGTCGCCCTCGACGTCGCCCCCGACGTCGCCCTCGACGTCGCCCTCGATCTGGTACTCGGTCCGTAATGGTATAAATTCGATATCGAGTGTGTTTTTGATGAACAGATGACCGCCGGAAAAATTGGCCGATCAGCTTCGTTTGAACAAACCTGGATCCCTATGACGTAAAGATGCTTCCTGCCAAATATAATCTAAATAGGTCCAGTGGTTCATGAGAAAAGGTCGTTGACCGAAAACGTTGACGGACGA
Source organism: Chaetoderma sp. LZ-2023a (assembly GCA_034401795.1). Classification (NCBI taxonomy): domain Eukaryota; kingdom Metazoa; phylum Mollusca; class Caudofoveata; order Chaetodermatida; family Chaetodermatidae; genus Chaetoderma; species Chaetoderma sp. LZ-2023a. The sequence continues at coordinate 27,945,671 of CM067369.1, forward strand.
CGGACGATCCCGCTTTGCATAAGCTCACTTGCAATGTCAGGCCAGGTGAGCTAATAATGACAACATGCGCTACAGTTCGATTGTAGTAATGCTTATTTTAGTATTTCTGTCTTTCAATTGTCTGCTTCATACTATTAACTATTTACGGGATATCCTACACAAACACGCGTGTGTGAACAGAACGCTGTCTTTCTAACGCGGAAGCATCCGCAATGGCATACACAGCGTACGCGTGCCTCCTTCCACATTCTAACCTTCTAACAAACAGTCCGCATAAAAATATACTAGATTGTTGAGTTTGTCATGTGTGCATTTAATTGGTTAAAACACACTGTTCAGCGGAATATGTCTTTTAATCCAGAATACTTTCTCTAACGTGATAGTCAGAGATCAATGCGTTAACACTTTAACCCTCATAGCCCAGAAACTGATGTACCCTATTGAATATTTTTAAACTAATTTGACTGATCTGCTGCCGTAGATTCAACATATTCAACAGTTTCATGAATGCATACTTGAATATTTTGAAACTAATTTGACTGGGCGATGTTGATAAGCAGCAACCACATCCAGTCATTGCAGTCAAAGTCGTTTCAAAATATTCAACAGCTTACCTGTATATTTGTCTGGAAATTAATAGTCAGGCAGTTCAGGGATCGATCGATCACAACACGGCGAAGGGTTATTGGAGGTTAACTAAAGATAGGCCTCATGGCTGAAACTGGATTCATTCATTGAGACATTGACATTTTAAGGCTTAAATTGTTATTACTATATTACCATCAGCCTAAAATGTCCATGTAAGTGTGCATCCGACTGCCACACATTACGGAATAAGTTGTCTGCTCTTTGGACTTTGAATGCGGTAATGGTTTGAAAGTAACACGTTAATCACTAAAACGCCTAAAATAATTTCTGCAGAGGAAATACATGTTTGTAGGACAAGATACTATTTTTGGAAATTTACTACTGGCCTGGCTGGGACGATAACAGCTGGTCATTCAAGTTCAACGGATTTTGCTTGAAGATTTGAAAGTCAAACGTATGGACATTATCACGTTGCAGGAAACAAAGATGCAATGCACAGGTGTTTTAGAAAAATTTAAACATATGCCAAATGGCGAATTACTTTATTCAGTCGCCACAGTACCAAGTGAAGGTGTTGCTATCTTATTCCTGTCTAAATGTTTAAATTCTCTAAATATTATTAATTCATCATCAGACACAAGTGGACGTTGGGTTACGGTCGTTATTGATTTAGCGGGATATGTGTATACACTGGTGTCTGTTTATGCACCAGCTTCCCATACACAAAGCTGCCAATGTGTATTCTACCTTTCCTCTGTGATTAGTGATAATTCTGATAACACCATCAAGGGTGGTGACTTTAATTGTGTTATGGATGGAAGACAGGCCAGGAGTTCACTTTCTACTTGCAGTAACATATCATCGCACCTTCCATCAAAATGAATTTGTGATACAGATCATTTATTAGACTGCTATCGCATCTTATATCCTGAAAAACGGATCTTTACATGGCACGCTGCTAATGGACAAAATTCCTCTCGAATCGATAGAATATATACCAATAGGTCTTTGAGAGGGAATCTAATAAGTACTGGGGATCTATCATGTCACATTTTCTGGCCATGATATGTTTTTCATCGGCTTAGATAATGCAGATTGGATAAAACGTGGTCCCGGCTTCTGAAAATTGAACAATTTGCTTTTAGAGGATTCAGAATATCATCGCTGCATTAAACGCATCCGGGAATTTAAACTTCGGAACCAGCATTCCCACGATTATTTTATAACATGGTGGGAAGATGTTAAAAAGGCTTTACAGTATCTCCAAGCAATATTCGATCCGAAAAGCGCGGAAAATTCGTAAAAGGACTAAAGCCCTTGAACGCTTTTTAGCATTGCTAACCCGCAAAGATGCAAACGGTGATATTCACCTTACGGAACAGCTAAATGATCTAAGATCTAAACTTTCTGAAATCGAGACACATAAAGCTAAGATTGTAATAACTACAAGTAGAGCACATATGTATATTGAAGGGGAAACCCCACACTTTTTCAATCTCGAGAAAACAAGAGACGCTGATAAGTTATTTAGGTGCTTAGATGATAACAACAATCAGAAATGTTGCTCTCAACATGAAATCATAGACATCGTTGAGACATATTATCAGGTCTTATACACCTCACATAAAGGTGATGAAGGAAAGTCATCTCAGATATTAGTTAATTTAAGGACGTTTTCTCGCAACGGAGCAGTAATTTCTACGATGCAACATTAACATTAGATGATTTGGCGTTGGCACTAAAAACATGAAATCGGGCAAAGCACCAGACAGTGATGGCGGTAGTGCTGACTTTTATCCAGACATTTTGGTATCTTTTGGAACCTGAATTTGTTAAATTTATGCATGAATTTTTTTCACAAAAGAGGCTTCCCCTAACTATGTCTCAAACTTATGTGAGACTTATTTTTTCAAAAGGAGATCGTGGTATAGTAGCAAATTACAGACCTGTTTCATTTCTCTGCATAGATTACAAAATCATTTCGAAAGCTCTTGCGAAAACACTCTCAGTTGTCTTGGATGAGGTCGTCCACACATACCAAACCTGCTTTATTTCGGGTAGATCGATTTTAACAAATGCCTTTTTAATTAGAGACACCCTGCACTTGGTAAAAAAAGATAATAATCCACACGCTATCATTGGATAAGGCCTTTGATAGACTTGAGTGGAATTTTCTTTTCAAATCACCAAGTCACATTGGTTTAGGTTAAATTTCATCAAATGGGTTCATATCTTATATGATAATATCAGTAGTAGATATTTTGTTAATAATTATATCAGCAAACCAGTAATTTTAGGACGCGGTGTGAGGCAAGGCTGCTCACTGTTCCCTTTATTGTTCATAATAGCGATAGAGTCCTTATGGTCGACCATTAGGGAAGACCGTGCTTTCAAAGGCACTGAAATTGAAGGGTTGAAAAGTGTCTCAGTATTATAATGATACGACAGTTTTTGCTGGATCTAATTCTGAAAGATTTGATCATCATTTAGACGAATTTCGAAAGGCCTCTGGTTTGAAAACTAATAAAGATAAATCAGGTTTATTTCTAGGCAAGTGGAAGAGCAGGGATAATCAGCCTCTCAACATAAAATGGACAACTGACTCGATAAATATACTAGGTATACATTTCAGTAGGAAGGTTCGGGAAACGCTGAACTGGGATGATAGAATATCCAAAATGAAGAAAACAATAGATTCATGGAAATGCAGGCATTTGACAATTTTGGAAAAGCCTTGGTCATGAATACATTAATCCTAGCAAAGTTGTGGTATGCCGCTTCTGTAATATATATGCTTCAACATATTGAGAATGAAATTAATAAACTCATTTTAGGATTTATGTGGGAAGGTAAAACGTGGCTAGTGATGCGAGATGTGTGCAAGAATGAATTGCTTCAGGGTGGACTTAACCGTGTTGACGTCAGGACAAAATGTCTGTTACCTCGATTAAAATTTTAAAATAAGTTGCTTTTTTCTGACATCCAATGGGCAACTGTGTCTCAGGAATTAATTGAAGGTTTTATAAGGCCATTTCCTGCAAAATGTCTCTTTTGTGCAACAAGTCCGCCGCATAATTATGCATGTGTACCTCAGGTGATTTTGGAGTTAAAATCTGCTCTTAATGATTTCATTAAACTAGAAAATCCACCAGAATATTGGGAGGACGTTTTAAAGGTAAGAATGTGGGGCAATAATGATATATGTCGTGAAAATAAAATGTTGTATTTCCCATCCATGGCTAAGAAAGACATTACATATATTGGCGACATTGCCATTGATATCATTAGCTGAAATTGCACACATTACTCAGCTGAGGCCAAAAGATGCCATGCGCTGATTGAGCCAGCTATACTGATCTATACCAAAAGAATGGTTATCTTTGCCCTATGGACAAATCATCAGTGATGAACATACTTTGAAGCTAATGGAATTTTTAAAGCGAAACATCAAGCTGTTTTGAATTTTTAGATTAATCGTTTGACCATCATATATTTATTGTTTATTTATACACATGACTGATATAATCGTTTGTTCTCTTGATTTATCTTATGTTTAATGTTCTTTTCAGTCTGTATATTTTTGGTTTAAAGAGAATTTATGTTTGTCTTAGAGGCAGTGCGATAAGACAGGTCTTATAACCGCGTCTCCCATACAATTATATTAAAAAGTAAATGTCTCATGGTGTAACAAGAAAGAATACATACATGTTACTATACTATATCTAATTACTTGGTGACATTAAATTATACAAGTATACGTATGATACATAATAGTGAGTCTAATAAAAGTGCACATTCACAATTGAATGCCAGATAACAAAACTATCGGAGCACCCTCGGAAGCCCAATGTGGGTACCCCTACGCTATGAAAACGAAGCAGAGTTCAGTACATGATGACTTCGCCCGCAGAAACCATCATAATTTTCAGTTACTTAACTGAACTAGGGACTAGTGTCTCTAGTTCAATTTCAGAACACAAAAGATCATATCAGTCTATATGTAATAAAACCATCACACGCCAAATCCTACCTCGACTCACTTCGTCAAGGCCCACAATTTAAGCCTCCAAGAGTATAAAATTCTAACAATTCCATCTCCAAGCACTCCGCCGCGAGTATGCTCTTATACATCTTGTGAGACGGGATGAAAGAACTACTTTATATTCTTAAATCAGTCGGTATGGCTAGTAGAGGTACCTTGTCGACTAAATGACTGTTTAAGTTGCTACACCCGTTTCGGAGTCTGGCTAAGGAAATATTCGCTGGCCTTGGGCCTGTATAGTACCACAGTGCAGGAGGTTGTGTGTGTTTCATGGTTTTCAACTTGCTTTTAAATTCAGCTAATGTGGTTGCCATCCTAACGGGTTGTGGTAAAGCATTCCAGGAACGGATTGTTTCTGGAGAGAATGATCTGTTATGGATCTCGGTTCGGCATCTGTATGGTGTGATGAGGTTTGGATGTCGGATATTGTATCGATTCCGTGTTTGGGATAGTGGAGGAAGGTACTCATTCAGTGGTTCGGGAGTCATTCCATTTATAATCTTATAGAGCATAATTAGTCAGCGTGTTTTGCGTCTATGCGTCAGGGTTTCAAATCCGGTTTATGTATACAAATCATTAGTACTAGAGCTTAGTGTAAGTCCGCTTATTGTTCTGAGTGCGTCCTTTTGAATGTTTTCCAGTCTATCCACAAGATATTGCGGTAAATTATCCAAAACCACGCCTGTATATTCTAGGGATGGCCTATCGAAGCTTGTATACATGATTTTGACGCATTCCCGGTCAAGTATATATTTTAGGCATTTAAGTATAGGCAGTTTGCTTTGGGCATTGGATATGATGGTTTCCGCATGGGATAGCCCTTGGGCCATACCACTAAACGTAACTCCAAGATGTTTGGCATTAGTTGAGGGGGAAATTTGAGAGTTTTTAAAAGTGACTGGGAAGATGGTAGGATTTGGGCGCAATGAGACGAGCATGGATGTAGAGTTTGAAGGGTTAAATTCAACTAACCATGAGGTTGCCCATTGTGATATAACTAATAGATCGTGTTTTATGGTTGGGTTTTGTGTTAGCAGATTGTCAGAAATGACATAGAGGCAAGTGTCGTCAGCAAATAGTGTAATATTGTTTAGAATAGCACTAGCCATATCATTAATAAAGATTAGAAATAGTAAACGTCCCAGAACAGAGCCTTGGGGCACTCCAGCATTCGCAGAGAGGAGGGTAGAGCTTTGCCTATTAAGAACTACTCGTTGGCTGCGGTTTTGTAGATAACTTTTAATCCATGATAGAAGGGCTCCCGAGATGCCTATCTGGTATAGATAGGCCGCGGTGTCAAACTCGGCCAAGGGCTTTCGAGATATCGAAGAAAATGATGAATATTTCTTTGCGCTTGTCCAGGGCCTGGGTAATGGCAATATAGATGTCGAGGACCTGGTTTACTGTGGAATGTGAGGAGAGGAATCCGGACTGATGAGGTGTGATTTCATCTTTAATGTAGTTGCATAGGTGCGTGTACACGGTTCCCTCCATGGCCTTACTTAGACATCTAAGTAGGGATATTGGGCGGTAATTGGAGTAGAGATTCGTGTCTCCTTTTTGCAGACTGGAATTACATTTGCAGTTTTCCAATCGCTTGGGAAATGAGAGTTCTTAAGAGAATAATTGAAAAACACCGTTAAAATTGGTGCTAATATGTGTTGGGCGTCAACCAATAGTTTAGGACTTATATAATCAGGGCCCACATCCGGTGTCGTGTTGACGGTTGATAATACATTCAGAACATGTGTAGTTGTTATTGTGATGTTATTTATGTTCCTATCTGTAGTTATGGTTATAGGGGTGTATATTTTTGGGTACTATAGATTTCCACACGGTCCATTGATCGTGCTACCAAAAAGATCCAACTAGTAGTAGTAGTAGTAGTAGTAGTAGTAGTAGTAGTAGTAGTAGTAGTAGTAATAGAAGTAGTAGTAGTAGTAATAGAAGTAGTAGTAGTAGTAGTAGTAGTAGTAGTAGTAGTAGTAGTAGTAGTAGTAGTAGTAGTAATAGAAGTAGTAGTAGTAGTAGTAGTAGTAGTAGTAGTAGTAGTAGTAGTAGTAGTAGTAGTAGTAGTAGTAGTAGTAGTAGTAGTGGTGGTGGTGGTGGTGGTGGTAGTCAACGTGAACGCACGTCTCTTTTGGCTCTGCTATTAACGTCGATTTTAGACGAATTCTACCACGCTTATACGATTTATCTTTTGTTTAAGCTCTTTATAAGTCGATATAGGTTGATTTTATCGTATTTATATTTGGGAATTTTGATGTTGGAGGTCGTACGTTGCGACTGAGTGTTTCAAGTTTGTTGCTTGAAAGTTTCAGAGCTAGCCATTGTTGACTGTCACGGTACGCCGAGCTTGTTTAATTGTATGCCGTCCTCGTTTAATTGCGCTTGCCCCCTCCTTTAACATGGATTGGTGAAATGGCTTTTAATATTGGGCGACTTCAGAATAGCTTGTTGTCGTTTAACCCGTTAGCCGCACCTCGGTGTGTATAATATGTTCTGATCATTTAAGCTAGCATTTCATTTGCACCAACATCGATTTAAATTAATTTAATATGCGTGATTCCGTGTCTGCGGGCGCAGAATGACACGCGGGCATGAAAGCGATTATTTTGATTGCTTTTTGTAGCGATCGGGAAACTCACCACGCACGGCCGCTAGAGAGAATCCCGGAAATGACTGCAATAAAATTGTACTTTCAGCACGTACGCCAATTCAGTAGACAGCCACTAGACGCTTTAAAATTATGTTATTTCTCTACAATGTTACATCTCTCGAATATAAAGATAAGCAAATGGTGAATAACGTTTGGCACAGAATCAGCAAGGCTACATGACATAAGAGGTTACCGTTCAGCTCATAACCACGTTAAACCTTTCACGAAGAAGCCAACCGGTCTCTGTGGTGGTCTCTGAGGAATATCCATTTGCAGGCCAAGAGAAGACTATTTTAGAAAATTTACCACTGGAATGGCTGGCTCGATAACCGAGCCAGTCATTCCAGTAGTAAAATTTCAAAAGTAGTCTTCTCTTGGCTTGTAAACTGGCATTCAATAAGTAAATATTTTAATTTTTTGAATAAAATTTAGTCATGAAAGGGTTAATAACACGCTTCCAAAATAAGAAAAGAAACGCGTAAATTAATGTAATTTTGAAGAAAGGTTCTGCTGAATATTGTGGACTTAATTTGATTGGAACACAATGGCTTCCAATCAAATTAAATACACAATATTCAACAGTACGTTTTATTCTAGTTTGTAATCATGATAAATTATCTCTGAACTCTACTGTATGAGCGGTGAGCAAAATTCATATCGAATTGGACAACAATGTAGAGTGTTTGTGGATGCGTGCGTGTGTCTGTCTGCGCGTCAGCCTGTCCGTCTGTTCACCATCTAAACCATCATTGCGTTAAACTCGATATCTAACAATTATTTGGCTCATTATTAGTGGAGCTTTCCTGCTCGATTAATACATGTAATACAATTATTTATGAAAGTAAAATGCTTTTGTTACTATGGGATAGTGGCCTCCGGTATATATGTTTTGAGGGCCTCGGGAACACCAGGCCACTGACGATGTACCCTTTTTGAAATAAAGATTATTATTATTATTATTATTATTATTATTATTATTATTATTAGGACCACTAGACCTTAAGCGCCATCATCGTCTGGCTCCAACAGCAAATCGCCATTGCAGATGAGTATTTTGTTAGACCTAGAGATAGCAAACATGCATGCAGAAATTCCTGGTGGTACGTTATCGCAGTTTGCAAAACAGAGATGCTTAATATTTTGCAAGATCCTCATCTACAATCAACAGTATTTGCAAAAAACCGTTTTTTAGTCAAGATAAGATAGCGCTGAAATTTGTCTCCATCCAGATTCAATTCTTGTACCAGGAGGTAATAAATACCACGCTGATTTATGTTTCTGTAGCAGTGGTGTAGGAACTTATTTTGACTTGGGTGGATGGCTAACTATGTGTAGGTCTAAAACTTATGGTAAACTATGTTGATACACAATGGGAGAAGACAAAACAGGAGGCGATAGCCCTTGACGCCCCCATAGTTCTACGCCTATGTACAGATAGTGTGCACTCACAGACGGAGTTTTCTCTCTCTGAATCTCTTACGATTTTGTTTGATATGTATGCTGCTAAAATAATTAGCATCATCTCATTTTTCTGAAGAACAGATGGGCCGAGCATGGACAACATTGCAGGCATGATGCAGGCATGATGTCTCCAGTGAAATGAACGAATGGAACACGCGTTGCTAAGCGTATATGGAATCGCAGCTTGCGGTTCACCATCTATTGAAACGCATACGTTTGCCGTATCCGCGCAAATGGAATCCTAGCTTAAGCTAGGATTCCATTTGCGCGGAGGCGGAGGCGGACGCGTGGGCGGACGCGCCAAAATAGATAATTATATTTAACACGTGTGATTCCATATATGCGGACGCGGGCGTGGAATGGCACGTGGACGCGGAAGTGGTTGTCTCGATCGCTTCGTGTAGCGATCGGGAAACGCGCATCGCACAGTCGCTAAGAAAAATCCAAGAAATAACGGAAATAAACGGGGTTTCCTGTTACTCTCAGTACGTACACCAGTGCCAATTCTCTCGACGCTTTAAAAATGTATTATTTTGAAATAAAGTCATTTCTTGTTACACCTCGTGAATATAAAGATAAACAATTAGTGACCAACGTATCAGCAAGGCTATATGGCAAAAGAAGATAGAGTACAGCTCATAACTAAGTTAAAATATTTCCGAAATAAGAAGAGAAACGTGTAAGTTAGTACGCACAGGAACACAATGTAAGAAATGATGTTGAATAGTTCGGACTTAACTTAAATCCTGAACCAGCAATGGCTTCCAATCAAATTAAGTCCAAAGTATCCAACGTTACATTTGATTGTTCTAAATTATTTCTGATCTGTACTGTATGAGTGGCGAACAAAATTCATATCGTATTTGAACAACAATGTTGCGTGCATGCGTTCGTGAGTGCGTGTGTTGTCCGAGCGCGAGTGGGCACGTGTGAGCGTGCATGCGTGCTTTCAGATGTTGGTACACACCAGTCCCACGCATGTGTGTGGGCCTGGCTGTCCGTCTGTTCACCATTTCTTAATTACTCGTGTGTTAAATTCGATATCTAAAATAATTTTGCCATGCAGCTATTAATGGAATTATTCTGGTTGTTTAAACATGCAATCATTTATGAAAGTAAAGATGATTGCGACATTAAGTGTCACGATCGTCTGGCTCCAAAAGCCGCGAAGCAAGTCTCTGTCACGGAGCAGCTTCAGATTGTAGTTTTATTAATAATAATCTAATGTGTATGATAACAACATTCTCTAAACATTATATGAGAAAATTATTGCTACGATATTATTTAATATCACTAATAATATCACTAGGAATTCATAGACGAGGAAAAGAACCCCATTGGCGAACCGTTCCCAATAGCTGCAAGCAAACTAAAAATTAAGAATCTCTTTATGAATGAATCCAAAACAGAGTTAACCCACATATACCTATCTACAAAGCATGAAACTAAAGAAAATGCCGACCCTCTTCGTGGCGACGAACCATAGAGGAAAAGTACAATCTTGGGCTCACTGCTTTGCAGTACTGCTGACATTGCTGCGGCTGTGTCATGGGGAATATAGCTTCCGAGTCCTTCTGGAAGTTATGGATTTGTAGATCAAAGATGGCCTTGATAAAAAGGCTACGTTTATACAATGCAACCAGCTTATCCGTGATGCTGTATAACTGTAACGGCTGGGCAGCTCCAAAGGCAGCTCTAGACAAACTCGATACCTGCCACATCAAACACATACGCACCATCACTGGACACCGATGGCCAGACAGCATAATTTCCAACAATGCACTAGACAAGAAGTGTAATACGTCGCCGCTGTCGGTAAAAGTTGCCCAGCAAAGATGGTCCATGTTTGGCCAAGTGCTAAGGATGTCAGAAGAGACATCAGCACGGAGAGCCTCGGAATTCGCCCTACTCGGATTCAGCAAATACAAAAGCAGGAGAGGACGTCATTGCATAAATCTGCTAAGCGTGCTACGAGGTGACATCAAGAAAGCAGGACTCGGTACACTCAAGTCAGGAATGGACCTGAGGAAACTAAGAATTTCGGCTGGGGACAAGACACAGTGGGCTAAAGCGAAGACGGACTGATTGCAGCTGTAAGATGTTTCTACTACTACAGCCGCGTAATACAGTAACCATACAATATTTGTGTCAAATGCATTTTAGTTAATGTTTACGACAATAAAATATATTCTATTCTCTGTGTGTAACTTGAAGTGGCACAGGGACCACGAAAATTAAGACAAACATGTTTTGGGGTGGGTGCCCTAGATGCTTTGGGGGCCCTGTGCAAATTCGCTTGTACCAGGTTGTAAAAGCCACCGTGCTGATATCTGTTTATGTTGTGCACCCACGGCCAGTGAGTCCGTAGTCTATGTTTCATTCGAATGTGTTTAGTTTGTATCCTTCTAAAATAATTAGTAGCATCTCTTCGTTCTGAAGAAGAGACTGGCAGAGCCTGGGCACCGTTGTAGGCATGTTGGCCCTTTGGTGTCGCCAGGGAAATGAACTAATAAAACGCACTTTGTGACGCTTATATGGAATCACAACACGCGATTTACCGCCTATCGAAACACACGCACACACAGCCTCCGCGTCCGCATCCGCGCAAATGGAATCCCCGCTATGATTCAATAACACGTATTTTCCGCGTGTCACTTACTGCACACGATCACCGCTTTTTCGAGGTAAGGTTATTTCAATTAGGCGTTTAGTAGTAGTGTCGGGATCAAAATAATACCACCCCCCTCAACTGGCCGCCGTTCGGCGATTCGTGGCCCCCACCGCCCTCTCAATCCCTGAGGGCATAGGAATTTGAGACATGTGATGTTCGTGGTTGAGATGGGAGTTGCTGACATGGAAATAAAACTCCGTGCGGACCCTACTGTCCGGGAGAACCTCCTCAGGATACCGGCCAGTGGCCGGCCTCTTTCTATTCTGTGTAGGCTCAGACAAGCACGTAGTCTCTGCCAGAGTCGCATCGGCATGATGGGACCACCCATAGGGGCTTCCATCTACCTTAATACTGCTCACCTGGGAGGAGGCTAAAGTGATTAGGATGTAAACCACGAAAGACTCTGGCATGTTCACATGTTACACAGAGAATCTGGTGCTGAACAGGGGTTTCCAGCAGACAACCATGGGCTACCTTCTCTACCCATAGAAGTGGCAGACAGACTCGATCACTTTACGTGGGTGAAAGCGGTCATAAATGTTTCTCTGCAAGGGCTCGACCCAAGGATTGTACTGGGGGTCATCCCGGAAGTGGGTCCACTTGGCATCCAATATCATGGCAGTCTCAGCGCCCTGTGCCACTGTTGTAGACGCCAGCACGAGCAGTATGATGAGAATCATGGCTATATATGAAGAGTTAAACTGAACAGAGTGAACCCCTGGAGAAATATCTGTGCCAGATCGAGCCCTGTTCCATCCGGATCGATAGGGATCTTTATCCCCTCAGGGGCAGCGTCTAGCTGTGTCACTCTGCCGCCAGCTAAGAAACGTAGCTCTAGGACTATATGAGTCGTTTGCGGGCTAGTGAGTCCGACTCGCTGAAGCAGTTTAACAGCACCCTTGACTTTGGAAACATGGGACACCCCATCTACCTGTAGGGTGCCCTCCTGGAGGTTAACAGCTTCTTCTGGTCCATCGAATGGACGACGCAGCAGGAGCTATCCACCTGTAACCCACTCTCGTCATGGAGACACCTTCACCTATGTAGTTGAGGAAGGATGATCCCCGATTGTAGAGCTGTCGAACTGTTCCATCCTTTTTCACAACAGTGGAGAGGGGAGTAGCCTCTATGTCAATGAGTGCGGGAGGCCTATATAGGGGCAGCCATGTTTGCCAGTCACCCCCAGGTCCAGCGCGGTACCACACTTCATTCTTCTCAAATATGAACTATAGGTTTTTTGCCAGGGTCAATAGCAGGCCATCACAGGCCATCAGCAGGGCACCGCTCAAATAGGGTTTGACCAGATGAAAGCTGAGGTCGCTATTTAGGGTGTTGATGTCTGCCACCTCTGTATCAGAGAGCTCAATCAACGGCTCGAGGATGTACTTCCTCTTCGGGAAATCGTACCGAAACACGATCTTGTGGCTATCTTTGTTGCGATTCAGGTGCGCCTTCGTCACATCCTTGAAGTCTGTGAGCAGCTCCACCCCATCACCACCAATGGGGTGGAGGGAGAATGCCTTTGAGCTTGCTTCGTACTGTTGGGCGAATGACTTGCCATCACTCTCTTCTACCTTGGCAGCATCAACTGCATACACATCTGCGAGGTTAGCAAGACCAGTCGAGTGAGCAAATATGGGTTCCATAGCACGCTATAGGAGGGGCTTGAACGAGACATATAACCATTCCGATTGTCCGACTGCTGCTCTCCGGTGGTAAGAACGTAATCTCGCCCTCTCTAGAGGGGAGACGCGTGGTACAGTACCATGTAGTATGGGTCCTCTTTGAGGTGCCCCAGCGGGGCACAACATACATATACGCCGATGTGCTACATCAACCTCCGGGCAGTGCACACAGCAGCTCACTGGTAGAAGTCGGCCGGGACATGATAGAGTATCTCCCAGGTGCCAACAGCTACCTATGGAAAGCTATCAGTCCTAGCCTGTGCACACCTGTAAATCACCTGTTTGACAGCCCCTCCATTAACATATATGCCAGCACGGATGGGATATCGGATGCCCATTTAGAGTTTACAGTAGTATTACTCCTTGACCTGACGACAACATGATATCATACCAGGAATATCTGACCTTTGCCGAGATGATGAAAGAGGGCTGTCCCTTCATGATCCCTGCACAAAACGAACAGATGCTCGCACTGCAACAAGAAGGAGAGCGACTACAGCGGGAGAGCGGGTATCAACAGAAAGCGAGCATTGCAAGGAGGTGAAGGAACAGTGAGGCTTCCAAATACTGGCAGGACCTCCTGAAGAAGAGTTAGCGGGATGCAGGAGTCTTGACAGACGGCGATTAGCCAGATGTCTTCACATACGACAATGGGCCAGATGTCTTCACAGACGAGGATGAGCCAGGTGTCTTCTCAGACGAGGATGAGCCAGAGGTCATATAGTGGGAAGTGGAGATGGCACAGAAGTGTAAGACCAAGAAAGCCCTCCAGCGGCGGACCTACTATCTTGGTGACAAGGTGAAGTTCCAGATGTCACGTCTCAGAAAGCTACCAGCACCCGACATAGTGCTGGATGTCCACTGTCTAACAGACGTCTGTCTCAACACCCACAAGCTGGTACGGTTCACCGGGCTATCCAAAATGAACCCTTCTATGACTCATGAGCCGATTCCGCAGGTGATGCCGGTTTAAGCCTCCGGAGATACTATGGCAAAATCAGAGTGGTGGAAGCAACCAGAACTATACCCCTCCCTGACTGCTGACGAGGGCGGTACCATCCACGGCTGGCGACTCCAGCAGATAGATACCATCAGGCAGAATCTCATCCATGAGGCAGAAAAGTACAGCAGAACGCGCGGGCGATATAAGACAGCATACAACGTCCTCGTGCATACAACCACTGCTGTGGGTGTGATTGGAGCCTATGCTGGTGTGGCAGTTGTGGCCACTCTCGCTACACGGGCGAGTGCCCTCATCGCCATCCCGCTGGGTGGCGTGACACTAGCCACCACTGTCTTGGCCACGGGCTTGGGGGTGGGGCAGCGGCAGATCACAAGGAGGCTGGCGAAGCATGCTAAGTAGGTGACACTGGCACAGAGTATGCTACGGACTATCGACGAGTCTGTCAGCAAAGCTCTCGAGGATGGCCAGGTCACCGATGAAGAGTACCACCATATATTGAAGGTTCAAGCCCTGTACCGTACAGAGAAACCTAAAGTGCGACAGCAATCCCTTAAATGCTCCAGCGGGCGGGTTGATATGCAGGAGCTAAAAACGAGATGTTACAGTGAGGTCACCCCGCCGATCTATGGAGTCGAGACGACTACAAATAGTTTGCTGCCTGTACGGTAACTTTAAGAACACCAGCATAGATGGCATTCCAACTGAACCTCATGACAGTCATCTGGAGCCAACCACCCCTCCTGGGTCCACCCTTGACTGGCCTGAGAGTTCTACTGGATGATATACCAGAGCTAACATCGTTCTCCATCACAGTGGATGGACGGTCCCGAACCAGCTTCTCCATCAACCCACGACCGCTGACCAACCGCCCCCTCACCATCAAGGATGCGAAGCAAGCTCATACTTGGATGGCTGCTCCAAGCCTCTCATACTGGAATCAGCTGAACTTTGCCATGTGGTGTGCTACGGCAGGATGTGGAGTAAGGTCCACCCCGCTTCACTCCTATTCTGGTACTCTTGAAGCTGTGCTCATCGCCAGCTGTCTCAGATTCCACGTGTACTTCATGGTTCGACGAATCCTCCATGAGCTGGGTGCAAGCCTTCCTGATACAAACGACGTCGACCCACAACTCAATAGTCATAGCATCTCAGTGGCCAGGAGACTACAGAGAGCGTTCACCGCTCGCCCAGACGATCGGTGGCATGGTTGTGACAACAGCAGCGTAGGGGTTATGTACGGTGACCCGAGACGTGACTTCTCAGGATTCCCCTATCGAACACCCTGACGAGTAGGCCGCTGGAAGACAGCAACATTCTCTTTCACTCCAGACTCCAACCCTGGAGCGCTGGTGCAAAATATGCACATCACTGGCTTGCGGCCGGACTATCCAGATGTGTGGAAGTACTTTGTCCCACACACCACCTCAGGCCTCACACCGGCAGGGATCGTTCGGATCAACCAGTCCCTGGAAGCACTGTGCTACTGCCTCCTTATAGCACAGACCAAGCTGCGTCATTCCATAGATGGTGTCAGCGGAGCAGAGGTCCAGGCCATGTTCATCAGTCTCGTTGAGGATATGATCATCGTGGAAGACACCAGTTGTCTTATTGCTAAGTTTCAGCAGGGGTTGCAGAAGGCCCATCGCAAACTTGACTTTGCTATTTCACCACACCTACGGTTGATTCCGAGCAACATGATCGTGAACATCGAGGACCTCCAAGTCAGGGGCTATAACAACATGATAGTCGAAGAGAGTTCCCCCAGTGTCCACTTCGGCTTCAATACAGCTATCAACGCACCTACGCATAGTATGGGCCATACAGTCGTTCCGACCCTGACACTGCAGCCAGTCGACACGATGCTTCCCATGGCAGCTCCGACCCCGACACTACAGCCAGTCGACAAGACACCGCTTCCTGTGGTAGCTCTACGAGTGTTGTCAGGCCTAGCTATCGTGGCACTCGGGATCAGCCTACTCCGCTGCTAGCAAATCAGCTATAAGACTATCCTGACTCTCTACAGTAGCAGTGGGGAGCACGGTAAGACACTGAACCAGCTTGGCCTGCCCTACATCCCCTATACACGCTGCCAACATGCACATGCATGGGCTGGATGGTTCCACAGCGCATCCTTTTTCCAGCTTGTAGTATCGCAGAGCCTTGTTCAGCTCTGAGTCAGGTGAGGCCATGGAGGTCTACAACCGCTGGAACACATCTGACAGATACTCCCGATCCTTGTAGAAACCTTTAGCTCGCAGGAGCTGCTTGACGATACCCCCGCCCATGATAAGGTATTCGAGGAAGCAGATCTGCCCCTTACCAAATCGTAGATAGAGCTTCACAGATGTCAGCTCCTCTGTCAGCTCAGCCCTGGAGAGCTGAGCGAGCTCATCTGGTGTCTTCTTCTTGTAGTCCTTCAACTCCCTCCAGAAGACCTCATAGTACTTCTCGCATACCATGAGCCGGGACATGTTTAAGATGTCTCAATAGAGAGATGAATATTCCTGAGTACCAACCCGGTCACCTGGAAGATGCAGACTGGGAAGCTCTTATTAGCTCTCTCGACAGGGGACACAGACATTTAACGGCGTTGTATACTCAGTGCTTAAACAATGACATCAACGGTACAGATCATGAAGCAACTGCCCGAGAGCCAGGCGAGTCTTCAGAAGTTGGAGAACCTGCTGCGAACGAAGACACAGACGTTTTTCACCAAAGCAAAACCTGTGGCAGTCCATATCGCCAGTGACGTGGCAGCGAATGTGGCCGTGGTGAAGATGACAGGGGGAAATGAGGTTCTTCCTGCCGCCACTGCGGCTGTCCTCACTACAGTGGTGAGTGGGGTGGCTGGGCACTGTCTCGGAATAACTCACCCCATCCCAAAGATCGCCCTCAGTTGGGCATCCTACACTGTTGCCGCCAAGATCATGGGTGAACGTGTTACACTAATGGACGCCACGGTTATAGGGCTAGCAACGAGTGCAATGGCTGAACTCATCGTCGCCTAGGTTTAACCCCTCTGAATAGTGAGAGATGGACCACGAGACCCCAGCAGCATATGAGGCATGGCGTGCCGGAGGGTGGTGTGTAGCCCATAGTCGAGCACGCAGACTGAGGATGGCCAATGCCCGGGAATGGTGGACCGCCCACAAGGCATGCCCGTGCAGAGAGGGCCAGTACCATGAGCACTGCTACCTATTCCCTTGGCCGACTGCGTGGTCCTCCTTTGCCCAACTATTTCACTGGGGGTATGACTAGTAGGTTTAAGCCGTGTATATAGCACTATGACTCTGGCACTCACAGACCTAGAAAGCAAAGAGCTAGGGGATCTTGCTCACTTAGGCGAGGAACGCCTCGGTTCAGAGGACACTGTTGCCCCTATCTCCCTTCTAGACTTCGATGAGAAGGGAGGCCCGCGGGAGATCCGAGGTACCATTCCAGCCCGAGATCTCATCGGGAACACTGATACGGTAGGAAAATCGGCCATTAACAAGGCCAAGACTGTATACAAGGGGATGAGCATCAAAGACAAAACGATGCGAGGTATGCTTGTAGTCGACGAGGCTGGTGCCATTAATGTTATGTCTGAGTCCTATGCACAAGACCTGGTTAAGGATCTCCTGAAACCACGGAGCTCATTCCAACAGGATGGAGAGAATCTCAGGGTAGGCAACCGTGGCCTGAGCCATATCACTGCCGATGGCAAAACAGGTGCTACCGCCAGCCTCCAGCTACCAGAGGTGAAGAAGTCAGGGTTCTTTGGTTTGCGGTTTAGGAGCACAGGATAGTCATGGCTTCCCGTGCATGTATCATACAGATACTGGATGTGCTAGACACTGTGGGTGCTGACACAGGCCCTCTACACTATCTTCTCAGCTGCTGCTGGGATTTCATGCTTGGCGCCTCCATCGCATCCTTCGTATCCGCCGGAGGTACAGGATTCTCCGCTCTGCAGGTGAAAGAGCTGGTGCAGGAAGTACTGCCGTTTAGTCTCCCAGATATAGACGAGGCTACCGCCGACCAAGTGCTAACCATCCTCCGCATGCATGTCTGTACCATTTGACAGGAGGCCGGACGATACTGGCCAGGTGATGCTGATCATTGGCCCATCAGGACATGGGAAAAACATCTTGCTGCAGGCTCTCCTGGCCGAACATCTACACTCTCAATACATCCTTCTGGTGTCTGACTCCGCCCCTGAGGCGGTTGACTGTAATGATCAATGGTACAATGGCCCAATCACCAAGACGCAGAACCTGCAAGCACAGATGTATGTATGTATGTATGTATGTATGTATGTATGTATGTATGTATGTATGTATGTATGTATGTATGTATGTAAATTTCTATAGCGCCGATTCCGGACTAAACTGCTCAAAGGCGCTTTACAAAATTTAATAATATGCTCTTGTGAAAAGGTGAGTTTTTAACATAGATTTAAATGGCTCAATTTTGTTACAATTTTGAATGTCAGATGGTAGATTGTTCCAAAGTTTTGGTCCTGCTCTCGAGATGGAGAAGCTGCTGGCAGCCCAACTGACGGAACCACTTGTTCTAGTTATCGATGACCCTGCAATGGACCAGAAGACAGTCACCTACCTCAGCAACATCACCAGGCACATCTGGCACACAAAGATAACTGTCTTCATCCTCTTTCAGAAGTACACCTGCGAGATCTCACCAGACATCCGCCACAATGCTCGGTTGCTATACTTCAGCTCCAAGTATGGACGTGCCCTGCTTGAGACCATATACAACAGCCTAACCCTCAAGGAGACGAAAGGGGACTTTATCGCAGGTGTACAGAGGGCAGCTGAGCTTTACCACTTCAGCTTCAGCAACAAGGAGACCGGTGAGCTGTCACACTTCAAGCCATCTCTGGAAAAGGCACAGACCTTCACCTACAAGCTGAATCCAGCCAGGAAACTAGCCTGCTCTACGCGTCATCGCTGACAGACTGTCGCAGCTGCCACAACTTTTTTCATTCATCAGAAGGCTACGCCGTCTCTGCTACTTCGTCCGAAGTCTCAGGCACTTTGTCAGATGCTTGAGGATCTGCGTCAGAAGCTTGAGGAACTTCGTCAGAAGCTTGAGGAACTTCGTCAGAAGCCTGTCGCTTAAACTCTATCCACTGAGGGTCAGATGGTATGACTCTCTTCCTCTGGAGCTTCTCACGGAAGATCCACTTTGTCCATGCGTGACGAGCATCTGACTTGCGAGTGGATTTGATGAGGTAGTCCTGGTAGTTATCTGGGAATTTCAGAAATGCTGCCAGATCACTGGCCAATCTCCTGCGCCCTTCTTCGTTGAAGATGTGCTCAACACCCTCACTGCGGCCAACAGTGAACCCCTCTTGAGTACCTTCTGCATGACCGGTGTCATGGCTCTCTGCTACAGTGGCACTGACCTCCCCCCTGAAGTAGTTATTTGCTCCAGCCTGGAGGCTATCCAGCATCTCTTGCTCTTCCTGGCTATGTAGGCTAAATACGGCAGCCCACTTCTCGACCATTACTAGATCTTTGGGGTCGACCCTCGCCTTTTGGAGAGCTAGAATAACAGGACTGTTGGTTTGGGCCACAGGTAGGCCGAGTATCCTGCCCTGGGTGCTGTCAAACTTCAGGTAGAGTTTCTGAGACAGGAGTTCTTTTGTACTACGAGCTGGCGCGCCTTCGCCTGTGGCGGCCAGTATCTCCGCATCAGACGGAGGTGTGACCTTGGCTCGCTCGTGGATAATGTAATGTCATGAAGCAGTCCTTGGACCCTGTCACAGCGTGACAGTGCACGCCGTGGCTGTCGTGCCGCCTTGTCCTGCTACCTATAGTCAATCTGCTAGAGAACTTTACCAAACATGGCAGCCGTTTAACCCCTCTATATACCCAGACATTAAACATGCTAAAGTATGCACAACATCCAGATAGGGCCATTGAACCCGCGACATCACACCGTACTGATCCTTGGAAGGACTGCCTGACGGTCATTCGACCCAGTATACACGATGATAACCCATTGTCCGCTGCTGGGAAGTACATTGACTTTGCAATCTTGGCACAGATCCACGACATCAAAAGCATGACACTCGAGTTCAAGCTTCAGAGTACAATAGACGGTAGAGCTCCCGAAGGTTCTGAACAGGTGGGAGATCGTGCAGAGCAAGAGAACCATGGACACCACATATGCGAACGATGAGTACTGAGTCCTAGGTCCGTTGGCTCGTGGACCAACCTTCTATGCGAAGGGAAAGGGGTACTACGCTGTGGGGTGCAATGAGGGGTTCACAGAATTTGAACTACGGGCAGGTGTTGAGTGGCAGTTCCACTCTTAACCTTTCTCGAGAACATACACGTGAATCCGGCTGCCATGCAGGATAGGCTGTTCCTCCGTGTGTACACTGAGCAGCTCGCAGATGCGACGATGAATGCGCCAAGACTTCAGGTCTGGCATGACGACAATGACCAGGAACTCAAGCAAACGGGTTCCAAACAGCGGATCGTGCATGTGGAGCGAGAACACCAGCAGGTCCAAGCCACAGCTAACCAACGGGTAGAGCCGACATTGAATCTGGTGCATCGAACTGTGTCGCTGTTGTGGTCCTGGTTCAGAAGGGAAGAGCCATCCAGCAGGTGGATAAGTTAGACGACTTCAATCATGTGGTTGCTGGGACCAATGTTCTTGGTGAGGTACACGAGCTGGCTGACTGCCAACTCTACAGACAGAAAACTAAGTCATATGCACTTCTGCGACTAACCAGTGGAAGCGATTAACTCGAGTCAGCACCCAAGGGCCGTCACCACCTCGAGGGCAGGAACATCCCACCTAATCAGGGACACCAGCTCAGCTTCAACATCGGAAACCTCATAGCTGGGACTCGCCCATTAGGTGTGATGGTACTTTACTTTGGCTATGCTAAGGTATGCGTGCCGAGCACATCAGGTATTCAGCTTGAGCGTGCATAGAGCACGACTCCTGTCATCACCGCTGCAGCTGCCACTACTACTATAAGCTCTGCTCTCTTCTGGTCTGTCGATGCTTCATAGTCGAGCGTTGGCTCAGATATCTTTACAGCCTCGTTGTACTCATCGAGACTCTCATCTGCCTCTTTGAGGCTCTGGTTGGCCTGAGCTCGGAGTTGGCGTCGGCGCATATGCCCGAGGGCTTTGCTGTACTTAAACTTCTCCTTAGACAGCTTCTCCATCGCTTGGTTATGACGCTCACGCTCTCCCTTTTCTGCCTTCTTGTCAGCGAAGTTGATTCCCCAGTTCGCTAAGGCAAACACGCCCGCATTCAAGATTGAGGATGCCATGCTATAGACTACAGTTTAAAGTTACTATATAGCTGTACCCCAGTGACGGATATGTATGAACCAGAGACTTATGAAGATCCAGTCGAGGACATAGATGACGAGGACTCTGAGAAGGACTATGATGAGGAGGATTATGATGCAGACAACTACGATATAGCAGAGACCGCGGGTGAGTATGATGATGTAGAGGAGAACGCGCCTGAATCCCACAAGCTAGTACACAGAGTGAAAGGAATCTATCGCACTTACATAAAAGGGTCTATCAGTCCGCTGGCAGCAGTTGGGGCTCTGATCGCTCTGTTCACAACGAAGGCTGGTGAGATGGTCCGCAAGATCGTGAACAATGCACTGCCATGTGGTGGAGAAGATTTCTGAAGCCATACCAGCCATCGCCACAGGAGTAAGTAAGTTTTTCAGAGTTGCAGGCCCTTGGCTACCATATGTTGCCATAGCGCTCGTGGCCATCTGGACCGCCGAACA
Organism: Chaetoderma sp. LZ-2023a; assembly: GCA_034401795.1. Taxonomy (NCBI): domain Eukaryota; kingdom Metazoa; phylum Mollusca; class Caudofoveata; order Chaetodermatida; family Chaetodermatidae; genus Chaetoderma; species Chaetoderma sp. LZ-2023a. Next base: position 27,967,521 of record CM067369.1, read on the forward strand.
TTTAAACCGTACTATGTAAGGATGGCATCTCTGTACGACCTGGTCAAGTCCCTTAACTTCCGAGGGTTGGTCGGTAAGCTACTGCTCACTGAGGATCCAGCAGAGATTAGACGCCAGTGTACGGAGATGTTTGAGGAGGTCTTCAGTGATGGTCGAATGAATGACGGCCGTCTGTTCATCTGTTTAGAGTTCACCCAGGCCGTGCGTGAGTGGACGTCAGTGATGAAATCCGGGAGTTTATCAACCGTCTTTCTTGAGGAACTCTACTATCAGCCTAGTGGATATTACCATGAGCCTGCACAACTACTCGAGGCTGCACGTCGCAAGGGCCACAACTTCACATTGGAGACAGTTAGCCAGTGGCTCAGCCACCAGACGATGTGGCAGATATACAGACCTCGTCCACGGCACATCGGGCATGCAGATTTCGAGGAAACTGTCCCAAACAGAGTTCACCAGGCAGATGTTCTATTCCTTCCACATGACTCAGTAGGTCGTAAGACCTACAAGTATGCCCTCACCATCGTCGATGTCGCCAGCAGGTAAAAGGCTGCAGTACCCCTCACAGACAAGTCAGCTGGCCAGGTGGTCCAGGCATTCCAGGGTGTCTACGAGGGTTCGGAAAATCCCCTCCAGTGGCCAGAATTGTTGCAGGTGGATGAGGGTTAGGAGTTCAGAGGCTAGACTGCAGCACTCATGTGGAAACACGGTGTGGCAGTTAGGCGAGGCGAGGTAGGGCAGCACCGTACCCAGGCTATCGTTGAGCGGTGGAATCAGATACTGGCAGAGAGACTGTTCCCACACCAATGCGCCCAGGAAATGGCCACACCGCGTGAACGTTCTAGAGTATGGGTGAGAGGGCTGCCTGCTGTGGTGGAGAGATCCAATGCCGAGGTTACCAGGCTAATCTGGAAGAAGCCGGTAGGGGCTATCAGACACTCTGCTGGTCACAGCTCTAGAGGAGCGAGCATGGGAGAGGAGTGCCTGCCACCTGATGCTCTTGTTCGGTACCTGTATGAGCCTGGTGAGCTGGAAGGTGGTCGACGGCGTGCAACAGATCCTAACTGGTCGATAGATGTTCACAGGCTTGCCAGGTATGTGGAGGCGGAGGGGCGGCCTAAACAGTACTACCTGACATGCCAGCACGGAGTGCCTAGGTGACCATTTGTCGTAGAAGAGATTCAGCTAGTCCCTGAGGACACACAGCTACCACCCCCTAGGGTGCTAACATGATACTCGATGGGCTCGGTATGGACCTCATCTGGCAGCACATGGCGCTTATCATAGTAAGCGGAGAGTCCAAGTTTTTCCTGCGCATGTCCCACCATACCCTGGTTGCGCATGCGTAGGCCTCGGGTTTTAGCTTTTTCAACCCCCCATGTAGGGCACTGTAGGACCTCTGCCAAGAGACCTCATTCTTCCGCTTTGACATTCCCTTAGCCGAGCACTTACTTGCAGCTGCGCTCTCCACATAGTAGCATTTGGAGCAGAGAGCGATGCCACGAGAGCATCGAACTCGAGCTTGAACAGTCCCGGTGTCCATCCAGGCCATTTGTTCCAAGCTAGCCAGTCCCGCTTATGAGCCTAGTACTCTGCTCGCATCTCAGGGCGAATGACGTCGTCGACGTTGGCGCCTGCTATAGCGATATATGCGGAGTCAGTGTCCATCTGCAGGTACTCAAAGCTGTCACGAGCTACGTAGCGATCGAGGAAGTCATAGTAGAACTCCAACATTCGCAGCTTCGCGAGCTCATAAATGGCTATCCCCACCTGGAAGGGCCTTCGAATAGTGATTCTCGGCTTGCGACTCTGGAGCTCGTATAACTCACCGATCTCCTCAAGATCTTTGAACCATGCACTACGCAGGGCCTTGTCTACCACGCGTCCATCATTCGTGAAGCTGGTGTTGCTATGTCGTTCTAGGGCCTCGATGAGCTTCCCGTAGGCACTGTTGCCGGGGAGTTTGAAGAGATATGCCAAGAGCGCTTTGCTCTTATCTACATCTCCCGAGCGGCGGGCCTCCGTAACATTCTCCACGAACCACTCGAATGGGCGCTTGGCCTCATGGTCTATGGTGAGGTATACAGCAGTGATCTCCAGGCCATGGGTTATATACCACTTGAGTGTCGGTGCGTACAGCAGCTGCGTCTTGCCAGAGAGGGCGCCGAACAGCCTCTGCGTGGTGGGTTGCTTCCACGCTCTACACTCTAGATATGCCTGCATCTCAGAAGAGATGGCTTATACCTGGATCTCGCGGTTATAGAAGACCAGGGACAATTCCTCGAACTTTGCCCACAGAGCCTTAGGGACCTCTATATCCACCTCAGCAAATTCAAACCAGTGGTCTGCTAGGAGCTCCTCCTTAAAGTGGAATACACCACTGGCACCGGACCAATGGCGCACTGGCTCCTTACCACCGGGCATCTCTTTGGCCATCGTTGACAGGTACAGAGCATTTGCGTCGTAGCCGAGTAGACATTGGCAGACACGCTCACTCTGGTGGATGCGTGTTACACCTGCCGAGTGGTATCTGGTGAACACGATGCTGGGCCCTCCAACAACCGCATCATTCAGCATCTCGTAGGCCTCCTTGCCCGGAGAGTAGAGGCTAACATCCGGCATGTGCTGAGCGGTTCCACATAGGAGGTACTGCATTGACACACCTGGGAGAGACACCGCGTCTTTGAGGAGTTCTATTTCTCGTTCTGTGTAGAACTCCCGCATCTGCTCTAGGGCTTCGATGAATGGACTGACGTCCAGGTTGTTGTAGAATCGCAGCCAGTCGGCGAATGTCCACATTCCATGCTCGCTGAATGTCTGGTTACATTGTTCCCACTCTGTTCGCGTCAAGAGGTAGTCACCCTTGAGCTTAGATGTCCATGCTGAGTAGTCAGGAAGCCCTGGATAGTTGAACTTCTCATATGTGTCAAACCATTTATATGGGACCAGCTCTTCTGCTGTGTACACCCGTAAGCTTTGACCCATACCTCATACGAGACTCCTGGGCTGAGGTAGTTCAGCACATCGAGAAACCGTAGCTCAGGTGTTATGAGGAATATGGTCTGACTAGCCTTCTTGGCGACTTTCACTGTACCTGTACTGTCAGTCAGCTCCTCGACAAAGTACTTCTTGATGAGGTTCAGGTCATACCGCCCAGAGTTGAACCCCAGTACAGGCACTTGGTCACACCATTCGTTGATCAGTCACTGCTGTCGCTTTGGGGGCTTGTCCAGGTCTGTCGTTATGTACTGTGCCCTAACCCTTGTCGGGATTAGAGATGCTCGCCGCTGGATCAACAGCATGAACTCTCTGATCAGTTCTTTGGGGTCAGGATTGCAGAGGTGAGTGGGCTCACTCGTGGCGCCCTCTATGGAGCGCCCAACTGACACAGAGATAGCTTTGTGAGTACTCTCGATCGTGAGAGTATCCGTAGGATGAGTCTTGATACCATCTAGGAGTGCTTCGATGTAGTAAACTATGAAGTGTGGGTATGGGACAGTCCGAACTCGTTTAGGGATGCTTGGACAGCATTTTATACAGCACTCTCACTGTACCACAAGCGTGCATCCAGACACTCTCAGCTTCTCCTCTCCCAGGACTGTCTTGCGGTATCTTTGCTCGGCATCCTCACCTCGCTGGTGTTGTTGACACCCGTGCCAGTGACAGCCATGGAACTGGTAAACGGTGTTGGTGGTCGGATCATAACCATCTACGGGATCACCCTAGATCCAACGCTCGCCACCATGCCCACACTCTACATGACCCAGCGAGTAGCTGCTGAACTGGATGGTTGGGGCGGAGAGAAGGCTTTCTCATACACAGACTGTGGCACCTCAACCTTATCACCAGGACACATGATTGTTGCTTTGCAGCGCGAAGCTGTGCAACAGTAATCATGGTGTGTGGTGTTCACAAGGCGATCAGTACCTGTGGGGTGGACTGTCGTGTTGATGTGATGTGATGTGGATGCTTGTCTCTAAATGGATGTTCATACCTATTATATGTGGTGATCACAAGGCGATCAGTACCTGTGGGTGGCCCGTTGTGTCATGTGATACCGACGGAGACTATGTGTGAGAGAGTGTATGCTTATATTGTACCGAGAAATCCCTTTATTCTCGTCGTTCCTGGTACCAATCAGGACCGGAATGAAGCGCGAATTTCAAAACTGTTTACCATTTTAAAATCGGACCACAAATGGCTGAGTTATCTACAAATGCTAATAGTGAGATTTGAACCTGTGATTTTTAGTTTGCCAATAAACACAAAAACGTGGATCCAACGCATTAACTACCTCGGCCATGTATTAGTATCATTGCTGCGCTACATGTGTGAGATGTGGTCGATGTTCAGGAGCTGATACGTGGGAGTAGTGCGCGCATTGAGAATCACTGCATTATTTCTTGATTCCACTCTTGTTCCAACTCGATAGCAGCATCCACATCAAAACTGCAAACCGTTTCTAAATAATTCATATACTTGAAGAGTTTGTCCAGCGCTATCACAGTCATCGGATAACGCATGGTTAGTGGAAATGACGAGCGGAATGTTGGGATCCCTGAGCCTCTCCTCCATTTCTCAAGATTTTGATCTGCATAGTTTCCCATATCATGCAATGGCCCAGGTACTTTTTCTCGTCGTGCCGCACAGCCTACATCATGAATGCATGACCATAGCTCTTCAGGCCAGCCCATTGTGTATAATATTGTTTGTAGATGTGCGTTTACACGTAGTTGAGTGTTTACACGTAATGTTGTGCATGTATGATCACCGGTATACCAATGGATGCTGCATCTAATTAGGTATTAACGCATAGCAGCTACTATTCTTGACTTTCAATGCCGGTGCGAGTTGGTCTTGACGTGATGTCTTACAGGTAAAGAGTAATTGTAGACATGTTTACCTTTAGCTAATAACGAGATTTGAACCTGTGATTTTACAATTTTAAAAGTGAATGATACAACGCACTTACTCTTTCGGCCACATATGTATTAGTAAATAAAGCTGATAAGTTATGTGTTCACAGGTTACTGCGCTATCAGCACTCTAGATCTTGACGTTACTTCGAGATAACACGTATCAGCGATTTCACAACTCAGAGATAAAATTACTAAGCCACGTGTCAGTATTGTGAGAGAGTGTATGCTTATATTGTACCGAGAAATCATTTCATTCTCGCCGTTCTTGTCACCGATTAGGACCGGAATAAAGCGAGAATTTCAAAACTGTTTACCATTTTAAAATCGGACCAGAAATTACCGAGTTATCCACAAATGGTAAAAGCGAGATATGAACCTGTGATTTTAAGTTTGGTAATAAACACAAAACAAGGCTCTCACGCCTTAACTACCTCGGCCATGTACGCATCAGTAATTATAGTTGATAAGTTATGTGTTCTCATTGCTGTGTTGCTGCACTTATCAGTCCCTCTAGATCTTGACGTCACTTCGAGATAACGTATATATTATAGACTGTAATTTTGTAATTACCAGTGTTTTTTTGATTTGTTTGCTATTATTGCACAAGTGCAGTTACCAGTGTGTTACTAGTATTGCACAACAATTAGTATCATTATTTGTAATCTAATCATCGGTTCTCTGTTGGCTCAGTTGATAAAAGCGCTGAATTCTAAACTAAAAACCATGGTTCAAATCTCAAAAGTAAAAAGTAAAAAGATGGTGGTACCAAGTCGGTACGGAGCAACGGAGAACCACCGAAAAACCCCTGCAGAGAGAGAGAGAGAGAGAGAGAGAGAGAGAGAGAGCCCGGCCAGAGAGGGCCGGCGATAATAAGCGTTGGGTTCTCCCGAAAAGGTGGCGTGGGAGTTTTATAGTTTTTTAGTTTTTAGTTTTTAGTTTTCTTAATTTTTTGTTTCATGACAGTATTACTCTTTACCCGTCGTTGCCGCATGACATCACGTCAAGACATTGGCTCTGAATGGGCGTTCAAGCAGTGTGATACTACCTCCCTCACAACCCAGGGATTGAGAGGGCGGTGGGGGCCACGGATCGCCGAACGGCGGCCAGTTGAGGGAGGTGGTATCATTTTGACCCCGACACTACTACTCGTGTCTATACCAAGCTTTTCACACGCGGTTCGCGCGTGCTTGAACCGCGCCGATACTAGAAAATCGACCAGAAGCTAATTCTTCGGTGCGCGTTCTTTTCCAACATCGCGGAATAATAATTTAGTGCTGATCAAACTAGATGAAATAAATTAAATAATCACCCCGCAAGGGCAGCGATGTTCATGGCATGACATAATCCCACTAGTTATCGAACGAAAAATCCAAAACTTACACGGATGGACAGAAATTCAGAGACAAAGTTATAGACATATAGACATATGTATGGGCTGAATGACCTACAAAATAATGTCCATCTCCCTAGTACCATAGCCAACGTTCCCATAAAGTTTCATCACAATACTCCAAGCAAAAATAAAGTTATTGAACGAAAACCCAAAATTTGCACGGACATACAGACACAAATTCAGAGACAAAGGTATGGACGGACTGAGGGACGAGCTGACTGACCGACAAAATAATGTACCTTTCCCTAGTACTATAGGGAATGTTCCCATGAATGTACCTCACAATACTCCAAGCAAAGATAATGTTATTGTACGAAAACCCTAAATTTTCACGGACGGACGGACACAAATTCAGAGACAAAGGGATGGATGGACGGAGGGACGGGCTGACTGACCCTCAAACTAAGGTGCATTTGCCTACTACCATAGTCAACCTTCCCATGACGTGTTGTCACAATATTCCAAGCAACGGTAAAGTTGTCGAAAGAAAACCTGTGTGTTTGTGACGGACGCACGCATGAACGGACGGACACACGCACGGATGGACGGACGGAAGCGAAAACATAATTTCCTCCCCCCCCCCTTTGGCAAAAAGCGGCCGGGGGGGGGGGGGGGGTTGGCGGTGGGGATAAATATTAAGTAATGACATTTTCAACTAATTGCATGCTAAAAATAAATACACGGGGCACACTATCCGCGTGCAGAAAAATGAGAAATGTAAGCAGTACCAGCGGTGCGGCTACCGTGATGTGGCATCATCGCATGGCCAAACAGCGTGTTATGGAATCACGGATTTACAATGTATTGTGTGTCCAGGCTGGACGACCTCATGCTTTAAGCATGCCCAGTTTTATAAGCAGCCGTTAAGTCTTCGGCTGGTTACTGTGGGGCTGGGATGTGGGTGCGACTGAATTATGTGTACCGTGGCTTAAAGGACGTGGTTGTCGTTGGACCACACATATCAAATGGATTAATAAACGCCAAACGTAATACATGGATTATGACGGCGACCTTTAAGGCGCCATTGTTAGCCTTGGATCTAACTACTCAATCTGATTAACTTGTAATTTTACTATTAGAGTCTTTCTAACAACTTTCAGACAAATCATGCTGGTTCGAAGAACACTCGATTTTGGTGTCAAAGGTCAAGGTCAAGGTGACCTAATTAATTTTCGTAATATTGCGTTTCTGAATGATAACTCGATTTCTATTGAAGGGATCGTTACGAATCTGGTATGGCAGCTTGTCCTTGGTGGTCCGAAGAACCCTATCGATTTTTGCACCAAACAATAACCAAGCTGTGTCCGTAGGCAAAATGTCATTCAAAAGAGCATCCTTCACTGAATGAGGAAATATAGTAACATTGTATTCAGGGTGCAAATCAGACATTTTTAAGGTTCTAAAAACGGCTGCCATTTTAACTTGGTATTGTCAGCCATATTGAATGTTGTTCGCCCATGTTGGATATTGGTCTTGCAAAATTTTGGCTTACTGGTTGTAGAACCTACATATTCCTGAAACAAAACTGTTACTGTATCATAACTACCCACATTCCAGATAGATTGGCTTCATCATGATCGAAGTTGTCAACAATATCCATGGTAAAACTCCCCATGTCATAGTGGAGTCGAAATGAAACTGTCTCCATGCTGTGCACCACAGTGAATGATGACATATCATTATGATGACGCATGAGCTCGTCTATAGCACGTGAGGGAGCTTTTCATGTGCACAGTTATGCTAAAGGTTTACCAGTATGGCACATTGACAATTAGGTCAGCCCATCCATCCCTTCGTCTGTATGGCTATTTTTTCTCTACAGCTTTGTTTGGACCATAGTTTCAAGACGTATGTGTATGATCATGAATCTTGGTATATGCATACATCTTAGAGAGAAGGTGTGCAGGTATTAAAACTAGTATGTCTGGTCATGTGTCCGGTTACCTTCTATACGTTTGTTCGGGCCATAATTTTATGACTTTCCCTGCGAGATATGCCTTCCACACGTATCCGTCAATTTACTGATATGCATTGTGAGCTCAGCCATGTCAGTTGACTGAGCTATATCGATCACACATCATCTGGCACCCAGCCATCTGTTCGCCCAGTGGCATATTTTGTTATTTCTGGATGGATTGAAACAAACGTTGTGTCAAAATGGTCATTTTAACATCTAATATATATGCATTGTGAAAATGAGGCGTATTCGATCTCGAAATCCAGAGTTATCACCCATTGAGATTTTCCACAGTATGGGATACAATGTGGAAAGATATTTCTTCAGTGCACTTTTCTTCATATTAAGAGCTATTAAGTCGTAACTTCGTGGGTGGCTAAAGCATAAATTTAGCCCCTGGTCTGAAAGGATAGATGTAGTTTTATGGCATGCTAACCGTCCATCCGTTGCCCCCCCCCCCCCAACTTTTGTCTTACTATGCAAGTTACTTCCAATCAATGATCTGATTTTAACCAAATCTGGGTCAATGAATCTTATTTTGCTATTGGTAACATTTTCGGTGGTCATCTTGGATTTCCAAAAATTCGCTGGAAATCACTAAAGAATGCTCCTGGTCAGTCTGACCTAGGTTCCAGGTAATATAGGCCAATGGTCAAATTTGCCATTGGTATTAATGGTAAATTATTATCGATGTGTTCACCCATCTTTTATGCAATCTATACCAATTCGTGTCACAATGTTCATATATATATATATTATATTTATTACCAGGGTGACAAGTAAAGCATTTCCAGTATTTTCCTAATTTCTTTTACTATTAAGGTAAAAGCTTTCTATATTTCCTAGTAAATTATCCCTCAGAAGCTAGGAAACAAAATGCTGTGCTTCTCAGAACATCTCATTTTCAAATCTTCCATGCGGAATGATCATCCGCTGTGGAAAGGACCCCTCCCAGACCCTCCTCTATAATGGATCCAGCCTATAATAGAATCTTATACAGAATGTGTTGTCAAAAAACTTGAGTCAGAGATTGTCTCCTCATGTGTCTTAAGATCCCTTTTCATTTTGGAACAAAAGGCATAGATATCCTAATTAAGGTAAATTATTTTCTCTGAAAACAAAGAAAAATTGTTTTCCTGGATAACTTTACAATGAGTTGTGTCACACATTGTTGTTATACGAAATACAGAATACGGTACATGCATATTTTATTATACTAATAACTGTTGCATTAACTAATATGGTCTCACCATAATAATAAAATATCGTTTAATTTTTTAATAGTCAAGTCAGCCTTTACCATTTATAGTCTGAGCGAAGACATTAAAAAAGTTGTTGATTGAAGTCAGTCATGCCACTGATAAATTCCAGTGTCTTCAAGTCTTACCGTACAGCTCGGTAATAACGTAACATGTTTCCAAAACAAAATAAAGTGTGCTGTTTAATATTTTGAACATAATTGGATTGTAAGCAGTGCAATGAGTTGTTTCTTACTCAGCGGCATAGGCACTTACATGTGTCAAAATCAAATTTCTCCTGCTTATAGTTATGCATAGATTGCCTATATGTGGTAGAAGCAGTAATCAATGTACACTGTTCATTTACATTCGCATGTTGAATTTTGGTGTATTTCCTATTATTAAAGATTCTTTTAAGAGAGACAGATTAATAGGGTTATTTCCAAAATAAATCATTTATCTTCATGTTTCACCATTTGTTCATGGATTAAAGCAAATCTTAAGTTATGTCAATTTCAAACTGACAATATACACATAGGCTATGAGTCTCCAAGATATTTGGTCGGTCATTCTGATTGAGTTTTTGTTTCTTGGTTATTTTTAACAATTTATTTTTAAAGAAGATATCTTTTCAGTTCAGGATCTAGGTGAACATTATGGTAAGTGATCCATTTATTGGTCCCCTACTGGTAAAACTGGGGTGACCATATGTTTGCACTCCGTCTGTCGGTCCGTCCATCTATCTGTCCACCTGTCTGTCCGTCTGTCGCAGTTGGTTTTTCCCGCACGTTTTTCCTCAATCCTCCAAGCTATTCAACTGAGAATGGGTAGATTGCTTTGTTATGAGAAGTTACAGACCAAGTTATAGTTTCAGGTGTATGCGTCAATTTTTGCTGGTGTTATGTCCCCTTTTAACTTAAGGAAATCCGAAAAATATCAGCTTTCCGCACTTTTTTTTGCACTCCTTCAAGATATTTAAGTGAAAATTGGTGCGTCGCTTTAGTATCTGGAGTCTTCTTCTTCTTTCTTCTTCTTTTCGATCGCTGGTATCACACTTGGAGAGCCGTTCTCAAGATGAAATCTGTGCTTTTCTGCAGTTCTTCCACAGGCCCATACAGCTTTTCAAGAAAAGAGGTTGACAAAGGCCAGATCTCTATACGTACTGCAACATTGAAGTATGTGCTCTGTGGTCTGTTCTGCTTCTCCACAAGGACAAGCGGGCGATGTCGTAAGGTGGAACCGCCTGTACATGTGTTGGTTTAGTCTGTTGTGTCCGGTTCTGAGACGAAAAATGGTCACTTGCTCTGGCCTCGAGAGATGATGGTAGGCATCTTCTGATTGAGGTGTTCTATAGAGTGACTTGATGATAGTCTTCATCTCTGTATGTTTAACCATGTTTTCTGTCTGATTCTCTTCTGCACCCACCTTTGCAATCTTGTCTGCTTCTTCATTTCCTTGGACTCCACAGTGTGAGGGGATCCACTGCAATGCTATCCGAAAGCATTTGATGGTGTGTAGTGCTTCTTCAAGTTGTGGCAGCATACCTTTGGTGATAGCCTCAAGGACAGAGCGGGCATCAGATAAAAAGACAATCTGTTCAATAGGGTCTGCTGTTCTACTGATGGTATTAGCTGCATGAACCAGTGCTTCGACTTCAGCTATGTAGTTTGTGCAGTGTTTGCCCGTCGGTATTGCAGCTGACTCATGTTGTCCGTTTGGATACTGTATGTGCAGACCGGCACCTCCGCTCCTAATTGCATCTTTGGCTGATCCATCTGTGTAGATCATCATCCATGTCTCCGGAGGGTACCTTTCTTCCAGCATGGCTAGGGTCAGGGCCTTCTTGCTCACATCACTGTGTTCATCTTTGGTTGTGAGAGGAGGTACTGTGGTGCGAATAGCTATGCTCTCTAGTTTGCAAAGGCATCTGCAGCCATCTTTCCTGTCAGTGTTTGTCCATCTTCTTCAAGAGTAATCTTCTCTCCCCCGACACCCTCATCATGCAGTGCTTTAGTCAGTCTCCATAGCTTTGTGGTGTCCCTCTCTAAATTAAACCCTGCCGTCTTTTCCCTCCGGCTTCTTCTTTTGGCCTCCAGCTTGGTCTTTAGATACCTGGCTTTAGTTTGTTGTAGCGTGAACTGGTTTTCATGACAGGGATTACCCTCTGCATCTTCTCTGGCCTTGTCTAGTTTATCATGTGCTGCTTGCAGTTCTGTTGTCCAGTAGGGGCGGTAGTTTTTCCTGAACCCTCGAGGAATCGCTTCATTGGCAGCCTTGAAGATACTTGAATTAAATTCCTTGACCACATTGTTGATGTTTCTCCCTTCTACTGCTAGATTTTGGGTAAGCTCACTGGACCGAATGCCGAACAGACTTCAATTTGCCTTTTTGTAGTTCCACCTTGGATGTTGAGGTGTATTTGTCGAAATACTTCCAGCAAGAGAGAGGAGGACTGGGCGGTGGTCGCTTTCTCCTAACTGCGATCCGACCACTCTACTGAGGTTTCTGTGAATGTCTTCTGTACAAAATCCCAAGTCCGGCGTTGATGTAGAGTGCCACCGGCGCGAGTAGAAGGTAGGCTGATCTGTGGGATCGTTGATAAGTAAAAGCTGCTTTTCATCTTGCCATGCTTCAATGTCTTCTCCTCGTTTATCAAGTGTTCTGTATCCCCAGCTCTGGGACTGGCTATTAAAGTCTCCCGCAATGAGGAAGTCGCATTCCGGGACCTGGATTGCGTCAAGTGAGAGATTCTTGTCATTAGGGCAGTAATAATTGACAATGTCAATCACAGAGTTGCTGGTTGTTACCTTGATCTTGATATATTCTGCCTCTTCCATAAAGGTTTTGATCTGGCTGTTCACGCTGTTTCGGACCAAGGTGATCACCCCACCTTTCTTTCTTCCTCTTCGATCACACCGGAAAATCTGGTAGCCTCTGATCTTAAATGGTTTACCTTCTTGCAGGTGTGTCTCTTGGATGCAGCAGATATCAATGTTGTTTTCGTACAGGAACTGTTCGAGCTCTGATTTCTTGTTGGTAACCCCTTCTGCGTTCCAGTGCATGATGTTGATACTAGGGTTCTCTTTGGGGTTGGTCTTCTCTTTCGGTTGGCCAGTAGCTCTCTCCATCCTCGTCCCCTAGCTCCACAGGACGAGTTGATGGGACCTCCAGTAACTGAGGGTGGGCTCCTTCGAAGCGTGGAGCCCGGCGCTGCACCTGCCTGGCGGATCCTCACAGGGCGAGCACCATTTCGTTTGATTCGATCTCCAAGTGTCATTTCATTAGCGTTGTGCATAATGCTCTGGTTAGCCCCTCCAAATGTCTGGATTGACACCCTGGAGTTACAAAGCAAGTTCGAGTTTCAGACATTTTCGTCAAATTTTCATAGAGTTATGCCCCCTTTCAACTTATGAAATATGAAAAATATTAGTTTACCGCACGTTTTTCGCAGTCTTTCAAGATAATATACTCAGAATTGGTACATTGCTCTGTTATGAGAAGATACAGAACAAGTTCGAGTTTCAGGCATATGCGTCACTTTTTTTATGGAGTTATGCCCCCTCCCCACCCGCCCTCCACCCCTTTCAAAGAAAAATATCAGCTTTCCGCAGTTTTTTCGCACTCCTTCAAAATGTTTAAAGGAAAATCGGTGTATCGCTTTAGTATAAGGAGTTACAGATCAAGTTCGAGTTCAGACATTTTCGTCGGGTTTTCATGGAGTTATGACCCCTTTTGACATGAAATACGAAAAAGATTAGTTCTTCGCATATTTTCTTGCAGTCGTTCAAGATATTCAACTGAGAATTGGTATGTTGCTTTGTTACGAGCATTTACAGACCTCGTTCGAGTTTTAGGCGTTTGCCTCAATTATTGATGGGGCTATGTCCCCTTTCGACTTATCAAAATATGAACATATCAGCTTTCAAGACATTTTCGTTTTCCTTCACCATATATATATCTAAAACCTGGTTTATTGCTATGTTATGTGAAGTTACAGATCAAGATCACGTTTCAGGTGCTTCTGTCAATTTTTAATGGCGTTTTGACTGTCAATCTCTAAGGATTTATATCACCAATTATGGGACATGTATTGCAGAGCAATACTTACAGAATGCCTGTTATTTATAGTATACACACATTTTGGAATTGTGCTGAATGGCAGATGTTGCTCCCTAAAGACGAAATATTCTTTAGTTTAATGTCCCTTGTTATCACTCATCCAGTTCTACATCATCATAAACGTCATAATGGCTGGTAATAGTTGACATAATATGTATGCTATATAGCATCATGTAAAACTGGTATTTCTTCTTCTTAGGATATTTCTGAGGACTGAGGCTGTGTTCATCCTCTATGTCCGCATCTTCTTCCATTAAAAATGTTCCACGTTCCTGACGTCCCAGCATCCGATATTCGGCCGTGAAATCAAATTTAATGGCTTGTTCCTCCAAAAATTTATCTACGGCCACTTCAAAGGCGAAAACAGATTTATAATTTAATATGGCGCCAGGCAAGCTATTCCAAATATCTACCACTCTATTTGTAAACATATATTTCCTAATGTCCGCTCTAATATGGTGCTTGGACAGTCTCAAGCTATGGCCTCTTGTGCCTCTATTCTCTGCCAAGATCAGCCGCCCCTCAGAAGCTTCAGGATCATATATCCCATGGGTGAGTTTATAGACCTCTATCATGTCTCCTCTCATCATTCTGTACCGCATTGTGGGCATTTTCAGTCTCTTCAGCCTATCTATATAGCTCATATTGCTTAATGCTGGAACTTGTTTGGATGCTAGCCGTAGTACATTTTCTATTAGGGCTACGTCCTTTTTCCGATGAGGGCTCCACACACATTCAGCACACTCTAGGTGAGGTCTCACCAGGGCCCGGAAAAGCTGCTTAAACATTTCCGCATCTAAGTAAGTGAATGTTCTTCTAATTAGCGCCATAATGCTGTTCGCCTTGTTAACTTGGGCTTGAATGTGGCTTGAGAAGTTCATGTCTACTGTGACTCCAATGCCCTTTTCCTGTTGTGTGTACTCAAGATTTACTAGTGTCCCATCTTGCTTGTAGAGGTGGCAGCCCTTCTCATCTGGGTGTTTTCCTCCCTTGCTCTCTACCGTCAGTACTTTGCATCTATTTGGGTGGAATCTCAATAGCCTTGTGTTTGACCACACCTGAAGAGAGTCCAGATCCTCTTGCAACTCAATTCCATCTTTCTTGCATCTGATTTGCTTGTAGATTGTTGTGTCATCTGCGAAGAGATAACATTTCGAATGGTTACAATATATTATTATCATAAAATTTAATCAAGAAACATTATCCTCACATTTATCTAAATGTATAATTGTTTTATAAGTTATGGAAGGTCTTGATTTAAATATTTAACTTATCCTTTAACTCATCAGTTGTTAATTTTTCTTTCCTAGAAAATACACCATAGTATATATTTTGCAAATTATGTTACTCTAAGTTGTTTCTCTCCAAGAAAGCATGCGTCATCAATATTTAAAATCTTTCTACTTCAATCCTGCACCACGTATCAAGGGGCGGGGGTGGGGGTCAAATTTGCCCTTACATGAGGGAGTAGCCAGGTTCTAGATGTTAGTTGAGCGTCGTTCATCGAGTCGATTGTCTGGATTGAGACTAGTAACACTCAGAATGTCTACTCACTCTAGTTCCTGGGATTATAGCGATGCTGTAAGCTTAGATGTATCCAAAATAAATTGAATTGATTTTTGCAATGGAGACGTACAAATATTCCGCAAATATATTGAGCCGGAAATATAGTATCCGCCATGAAGAACCAGCCAATCAAATGCTGGTTGATTGACAAAAATCGGTGGGCAACCAACACACCTTTGCTTGAAAGCTTCTTTATATGACAGGTAGTTCACTTCTCAGCTCGCCATTTGAGATATCTCTTTCTAAATTTAGACATTTGTTTCATGAAAATAAACAAAATTATATATTACATAATGTATTAACATCTGCGTAAGATTTAGCTGTGCTATATAGGGTTGACTGATTTAAATCAACTCAATTTAAATCACTGATTTAAATCATGATTTAAATCAAATAACATTTTTTTAAATCAATTAAGTTTGAATACAATTTTTGTCAGCTATTCCACATTAAATTTGATAAGTGTTTGCTAATCATTTAGGTATACCATTATAAAGAGCGTGGTTGCCTCTAGTCTTATCAACAACGTGATAACAGTACTATGATGGCTTCTTTGACAGATGATTCAGTTAAACCATTTAAAAAATAAAATGTGCATGCTCATAAAATAATTATTTAGGTACCTCTCGGCACAGGTTCGATCTGCCAAATGTAGTGACCAATAGTCGAGTATTTGTCAGTCGAGCACAACATTTTTGGATTAGGTAATTGTAGGTGTGTTTGACCGGCAGATAGTCATTAGTCAACTATAATAAACTACGGTTCGCGTGTTGAACGACGCTGTATTCCATTGTCACCATCTTTACTAAATCTATCGTCAAGTAAACTTTTGAATTACAGCTCAAATGTTATAATTTTAGGCGCCCCAACAGCAACACAGATATAAATGTGTATTTTCAATGGCATATGCCTTTATTTAATGAATATAGTACCTAGGCCTCTTCGGTTAATTGATATTTCATCGATAGTCGATTATTTTTCATGCCTATTATATAATCGAGTGTAAAAGAAAATAAGTGAAAAATCGATTTAATAGAGCAAAAATCGATTATTTATTTTAATCAGGCATAATTTAGTGTTTAGCTTTATAATACGGATAATGCATCAGTGGATTGATTGCTATAGCATGGTAGTTGTATAAACATCTATCCCTGACGTTCAATCCCGCATCTCCTGAGTCTTAATCGAGGCACATGAGTGTTTATATTAGTAATTACTTTATATGTCAGTGATCGGAAACATCTTACTGCTACAGTTTCTGGAACAATATCGACCTCTGAAGCCTATAGGCTGGTGTGGGCGGCCATTCTGCGAAAAACTGTAAAAAATGAATTACTGTTTATTCATAGTAAATTCAAAAAATTTCGATGTAAATGTACACAAATCCTGCCGAATGTTTTGGAACTAGTTTGACTTAGTCAAATGATTCTCAAAATATTCGACCTTTCTAATGCCGGAAAAATATGGAAACGTCATAGATATAGGAACTACGAGCGAAATCTCTATCATAATAAAAATAAGAATAATATGACCATTTCGCGGAAAAAGTGCAAAAAAAATTGACTTACTGTTTTTCGTAGTAAATTCACAAATTTTCGATAAAATTTTCAAAAATTTCTGCCGCTTGTTTTGGAATTAATTTGACTTACGGCTGTTGATGACAACCCGCAGTCAAATGATTTTCAAAATATTCAGCTTTTCCGACACTGGAATAGGGAAACGTCATAGATATAGGTACTACGAGAGAAATCTATATCACAATAAAAATAAAAATACTATGGCCATTTCGGAAAAAAGTGCAAAAAATTGACTTACTGTTTTTCGTAGTAAATTCACAAATTTTCGATAAAGTTTTCAAAAATTACTGCCGCTTGTTTTGGAACTAATTTGACTTATAGCTATTGGCGTCTAAGGCTGCAACAACCCGCAGTCAAATGATTTTCAAAATATTCAGCTTTTCTGACGCTGGAAAATAGGGAAACATCGTAGATAGGACAAGCTCTATATAATTAAAGGTTAATCTAATGTTTAAATTAAATTGGCGCCTTTTTACTGGCTTGAAAATCTGGTCATACGCGCCAGAATCTTAAAACCATTATCCAATGGAAATGATGGACAGTAGATTCCAAATTGACGTCATCATACTGGGCAGGGTTGTTCCTCACGTTCAGCCAATCAGAGGACTGGTTGATATAGTTTGTTCTATTGAGCGTCTTGCGATCATTTCATAGGCCTACTTAGTCGAGGTCATCTAACTAGGAACCAATTTAAGAAATTGTGTATGCCGTTATCTTTCTAGAAAATAAGTTTGTTAGCAATTTATTTATTTATTTATTTATTTATTTATTTAATTAATTATCTGTTAATTATTATTATTATTATTATTATTATTATTATTATTATTATTATTATTATTATTATTATTATTATTGTTATTATTATTATTAAATTTAAGAAAGCTACTCCCTTACTCTCTCTCTCTCTCTCTTTCTCTCTGTCTCTCTCTCTCTCTCTCTCTCTCTCTCACTCTCTCTCTCTCTCACACCCATCACTGCACGGCGCAGTTGCTACCGCCACAGTTCCAAGAATAAATAATCGATTATCTGATTGAATTGATTATTTTCCAGACATCATAATCGATTATTTATTTCCATAATCGAACATCCCTAATATTAGTCCCTGCGTAATTATATACCAAACTCGACCTACGATGGCCGTTTCATCTTTGACAATTTCTAACCCCAGTTTTCGCGACTTGTCACATTACACCGGTTTATGCTTTTCGGAATTCGGACCTACGATTTTAATCGAAAATGCAATTTTTTAAATACAAAATCGATCGCGTTGTTTCAAAGCAAAAATCGTGCAAGCCTACTTAAGTGCAATTAGAAAATGCTTAAAATTGTAATAGAGTTATTAGTTCCACTACTTAGTTAATTAAATAGGAGTTGGGAAGCCTATTTATTGAGGCAATCATTCAATACATCATTTCATAATTACACGTGCATCTGCTGCGGAAATTCGCCTTTCACAAGTTGAAAAAAATAAATAAATACAACAAATCTGGTTTAAATAACATAAATCTGATTTAAATCAAATAAATCAGAGGCTTTTTAAATTTAAAAAATCGATAACCATGGCGCTATAGCTTCTGAACTGTTCCTGGATCTGAATTATCACAAATAGCTATTCTACGTTTACAAATGTTACTAATTTCATACAGACTATCAACTTGACGAACACGGCTCGCCTTAAATCATTCATAGTCAGGTTTTATTATATATCAACCCATCTCAGCACAGTTTCACAAATATACATGGAGAATAGTATAGATATAGAATAGGCTTGTTATCCTCATTGACACAATATAATAGAACCACCCATGTTGAATAAATATGTTATTATGTTATATCAGTTTTGCTTCTGAACTTATAAATAAAGTGGAACCAGTCTCTTTTCTTTGATGCATTGCACACACTCACAATCACATAGGAATAGACGTTGGGTTTATTAAATTATCATTACTATTTAAAGGATAACTAATCCCATCTCTTGATAGCTATTCAGGTGATCTAACTCGCCGGGCATAAACTATCCAGGTAATTTTAAGCTTTTTATCACGCCTCTAAGTACATTTCTACACCCTATGATGGCTGTCATGATTTACTTTTCAACAAATCAGAAAAACCCTAGCGTGTCTGCCTCGGTATATACGTTCAGTCATAGAGGCGCCAGCTATAGTTTGGCAATGTAGTATAAAAGCAATCCCACAGGTAAGCTGTTGATTATTTTGAAACCATATTTTGAGCCATAGGCAGCAACAACTTCCAGTCAAATTAGTTTCAAAATATTCAATGGGATGAGCATTACATAATAAAGAATGTGATGCATTGGATCTTACATGACATCACACACAATAGCTTGAGGAGACAGAATGGTGTCGATCACTGTTCAACATTTACTCGATATTACATAACAGATAATTGCGATACAGACAGGAATGTGACAGGATATGAATGATATGGAATGTATAAACCATATTCTCTCGGTGCAATGCAACATTTGAGATGAGATTAACATCGCTTTAACAAAGATATTAAATAAAAGATGTTTTATGCTTGTTGGCATAATTTATAGAAACATGGCTTTTTTAAATGCTCAACGATGGCACGATACCACAAGTCAGGTTTTATATTAACAGGGATTAAGGACAGGAAAATTGCAAAAGAATGTCGTCCTATGGACGCTGGTGCATGGTTACCCCTAAAATCGCATTTGATTTGGACTATTTGTACTGTTCCGTACTGCACACCATATAAGCTTAGTCAAATTCTCTGAAAGTATTATCTACATCACATTGCCAAGAGAGTTCTCCCATTAATAGCCAAGATTTGTCAACAAAATGTGACCATATGATGCAAGTAACCTGTCATATGCTGACACATATAATAGTATTGTAAGATGATGTGCCAGCTTCCACAATAACAGTAATATTAGTATCATGCTGGAAGCATTGGCATTTGCCGTCACCACTACCTAACCCCTTCCCACAACCACCCGCAGTGATTAGCCATTGTCAGACATGGGGTCGAGGCACTGAATTATTTCCTGAAATACTGGTTTACTTTGTTCAATATATACACGTATTTCAACGAAATAAACTCAATATTCTAAGCACAGAAGTAGTAACCCTGTGTGGATCAAGTGTATGCTATGCGAGTAACGAAAACTGGTAGCAAGATTTGGACATGTGTCTACTTCTATCTTTTGAGAAAAAAACCCAGTTCAATAGTGCGAGCTTCTAATTTTATAAATAATGAAGAGTAGCAGCAACTACTGCAACATTAGTCCGTTACGTGCTACCACTTTGCAGTCAGTATCTTAGTTGAATCAATGTTTAAATTGGTAATGAAGCGATACTAAATGTATAGCTAGATGTCAACCGGTAGAATAAGGACATCATGTGATTTAGTTAAATACCAAATCATATCTTATATAATACTTCTTAACCCTTTAATGACTACATTTTTTTCGAAAAATTAAAATATTTACTTATTGAATGTCCATTTGGAGACCAAGAGAAGACTACTTTTGAAATTTCAAAAATAGTCTTCTCTTGGCTTGTAAATGAACTTTACTCAAAACCACTGCCTAGGCCGGTTCTGGCCGGTTTCGTCACGAAAGGGTTAAAATGTCTACAAAGCAGAACAGCCAGTGAAAGTATGAGATGGTTGGGATTAGTGCCTTAAGTCTATGCCCCGTATTGGAAAACAGCTAGGTGCACACAGCTTCACAACGTTTCTTTCACTTGCCCAAATAGTCCATCAACGCCTCTAGATGGCATACTGTCCACGGATGATAGAAACATACAAATCAAGATGAATATCTCGTGTGAGCTATACTAGGCGGTCTTCATAATACACAACATGGTTATATTGCTCCATCACATTGCTTACAGCTGCTTAATGCACTATGGGAAGCACGTCGGCTTTTACACTGGAACCCATTTTGCTCATGGGCGAGCAGAGGCAACGAAGAGTACATGAGATTGGCCAAGTTATTGAACGATAGCCAATTCACTTGCGGCATGAACCGCCAGATTAACTTATTTTACAGACAAGACTACTACTGCCTAAGGTGTCACATTCTTCCTACTGTTTTGTTCATTTGGTGTTTTTGGCCTCTTACACATTTGAGCCAGGACTCTACTATAACGGTGCTTCCCCTAACGGTTACATGGACCGCCTGCTTCACATCCCCTCCGAAGGGCATGCCATGTGAATGGACCTTTCCATCTTTAGCTATGCCCCGCCCATCTCTACTAAGCTCCACCCACACCTCGCTGGTGTTGGAATTGATCGATTTCTGAACTCTGACTATCAATTTCCAGAAAGATATATAGGTAAGCTGTTGCATATTTTGAAACTAATTTGGCTGGGTTCCGCCGAGTTAAATTAGTTTCAAAATATTCAACAGCATGTTTATTAAATAGTAGCGACATACAATTTGTACAACGTGTCGGACTATTAAGAGCTAAATACGGGCCATATCGAATCATCTATGACGTAATGATTATGTCATCATCCTATCCACCGCTTAACTGGTCATGACGTCATATGACGTCAGATTGAAAGATGGATACGCTAGAAATGTGAATTGAATTGCGTGCAGGCATCAGAGAATAAAGGAGATACCATACATAAGTATTTGATTTAAACATATTTTATTGTTGTAAAAAAGTTTTGAGTAATCTGTATGTGTATGGGAGACACGGGCATAAGACTCTAAGTCGTATCGTGCTTCCATCTGAACAAAATAAATCACGTTTAAACCAAATCTAAAAGTTGGAAGAACAACATTACTATCATCTAATTTGGCAATATTTACAAAATATGAATTCAGCAAATTTGCTTGTTCTTGATCCGAGGCGATATCCTCCACGTCTCCTTGCCCGTTTTTGTACACAAGAGGTGGAATTTTACTACGGTGCTCTTTCCAGTAACTAATGACCGGACGATTTTTCAATATTTCTTACAGTTTCGCACAGAAAGGTCGCTTAATTCCTCGTCCAAGCTATTAATATATTTTTGCCTCGCATAAGTTTTCATGTTGTTGACCCGGTTTCTATGTTTTCTATAATTATCCCAATCTGACTGTTTTCCTGTACGTCTAGCTGCCTTGCGCAACCTGTCACGCTTTCTACTTTCACTTCTAATCACATTGTCGTACCACGGTTTATCATTATCTCGTATTCTTACATTGCGCACTGGAATGCATGATTTTGCAATAGCCATAATATTTTCGTGAAATGCCTCACAAGCCTCATCAATGCTATCGGAGCGATTTAATATGTTGTTCCAATTTGTTTCGACCAATTCCGTCTTTAATTTACCAATATTCGCTTTGTGGTAGATCCATACCTCAGGGGTATATGTCGGTTGTAAATAATCTTCACATTCTATTGTGATATATGTTGCTATATGGTCTGAGACGGATGCTAATATCGGGATGATGTCAGAATCAATTGGGTCCACTAAGTTATTGATTATTATGGAGTCTAAAAGCTTTTGAGTTGTGTCCGTAATTCTGGTTGGGGATTTAATTACGTTTTCTAGGTTATATATCGCCATTATATCAGTGAGATGGTGTAGTGAATGATCTAAGAGGTCTTTATTCAAATCACGTAAGATCTCGGTGGTCTATAGAAAACACATAAAAGGAATTTTTGTAATTTAAATCTAATGTGCAGCCATGTAAGCTCGCATCTGTCATGTTCTAGCTCAAATCTTCATTTATAATTAAGCCGCTTTGAGACGTAAATTGCAACTCCGCCCCCGTCAGAATCCCTGTCTCTGCGTATTGGAGGATACAAGTTGTTTAACAGTAAGTTGTCATTGTCGCACGAGTCATCAAGTTTTGTTTCCGTAAAGCACACGACATCAAAGTCCTCTATTATATCTGCAATACTGCTATTAAGTTTATTTCTAAGA
Source organism: Chaetoderma sp. LZ-2023a (assembly GCA_034401795.1). Classification (NCBI taxonomy): domain Eukaryota; kingdom Metazoa; phylum Mollusca; class Caudofoveata; order Chaetodermatida; family Chaetodermatidae; genus Chaetoderma; species Chaetoderma sp. LZ-2023a. The sequence goes on from CM067369.1 coordinate 27,990,203, forward strand.
CTACGGATGTTCAAGTGAAAGATAGACAACTGACCACCCTCCATACCAGAACTAGTAGCTGAAGTGTAGGTATACATAAGTACAACAGCAGTATCTAAAAATGGGAGGACCTGCTTACACTATTTCCAATTATCCCTTCAAATTTAATATCCCGCGGATTTTCACAGGTGATACATCGCTAGGACGACAATGATGGGCCCATAATGATGGTATACTATTCCCGGATGAGGCGCTGGTTAAATACATTAATAATCCAGATTATTCGGCTTAAGTACGACAAAATAAGACACTGTATCGAACATACCGCTGTGACTCTACCAACTCAAACTGTTCATGCATCGACTTCTTCGCTACGTCTCACTCCTTGGTCAGGTATTCTGGATCCCTAGTCCATGCTGATATTCGAGAGCTCAGATCGGATGCTATATCATTCAGGAGTTTTGCATGAATATATGCCAGAGTACAGGTCATGCATTACGTAATATGTTTCCAAAACAAAATAAAAGTTACTGTTGCTGCCAATCTGGTTAAGATCAAAATAGTCAATAGAATTTCTTTCATCGTTCCGATAATTAACTAGTTAGTACCTAAAACATTTCTATTTTTGTTTTGGAAACTTGTTAACTTATTTATGAGTTGTACTGTATGTGTGTAGTAGTTGACGAGGATGAAATGACATTCCTTTAGGGAACGTATCTTTGTATGGCTTCTCAGTGCATCACTGACTTGATGAACGTATCTTTGCATGGCTTCTCAGTGCATCACCGATTTGATGAACGTATCTTTGCATGGCTTCTCACAGCATCACTAACTTGATGAACGTATCTTTGCACGGCTTCTCAGTGCATCACTAACTTGATGAACGTCTCTTTTTACGGCTTCTTAGTGCATCACTAACTTGATGAAAGTATCTTTGAATGGCTTCTCAGTGCATCACTAACTTGATGAACGTATCTTTGCATGACATCTCAGTGCATCATTGACTTGATTAATTTAGTAAAATGACAAATTCATTTTGTGCATGTGAATGAATGGTATGTGAACAAGGTTTCACAAGACATTAATCACGCTGATGCCAAGCAATCAATTTTGGAATTAATACCAACAACACGCCGTTTTCGAAATGACAATAGCAACAACTTTCAGGCGAATTGTTCACAATATAACAAGTAGGCAATACAGGTGGCACGCCATCGTGCCCATGATGGGTCACATGTATTGTCTGCTTGTTATGGATTAAGACAAAAAGGTAAGATTGCAAATCTGTTGATATATCGACCTAGTTATATACAAAAATGTACGCTGAGCAAATTTATACTAGCTTTTAAATAATAATAATAATAATAATAATAATAATAATAATAATAATAATAATAATAATAATATTCTTTATTTTGAAAGGATAAATCGTCAGTTGCCTGATGTTAACGAGGCCCTCAAACATATATACACATTGTGCAATAATATATAATATACACTGAATGTTTGTACAAATATCGAAAAATTCAAAATGCAAAAATTGCTGCAAGATTAATAAAAAGAAGACGAATAGCAGTATTATATTTTATATTATGATTGCCTACTTATAACTTGCGCGCCTACACTCATATAGGCACATATTAACGCACACATCTACGGACTTACACGCAGACACTCACGTGCACAATTACGCGAGCATGAACGTACGCACGCATACACAACGGACAGCCATTTAGACAGACAATCTAACTCAAACGCATTCTTTCTTCCAGGCAATTTTACAGTTAAGCTGTTCAATATTTTGAAACTAATTTGTCCGGACTGCTGTTGTTGCGTATGGCAGCTTAGGTCGTGTTCTTACTGGATAATCAATCAGGAATAACGGCATACTGATGTATGGCGTTATTCAGGATTGACTCCAGCGTGAACACGACCTTAAAATGTAAGGAACTGTTCATACATTTGGCGGGGACTTGTTCATTGTTCATGAAGGCGCTAGATACGTCATTTTATGAATTTATTTGAATGTGACGCCAGACTACAAGTGACTTACGCAAACCTGCATGCCCATATGCACACATGTGGGTACCCATTTATGAACAATTAAATAATAGTGTTAGCTAAGCTCTATCCAACATTAGTCTGAGTTGGGATCGATCGAAAGGTAGGGCCCCTAACTCCGTAAACCTGTTTCTTTATTTACATAAATATATACCTTTATTGTGGTGTAGGTATGGTGACTGAATAATTTGAAACCAATTTGACAGTATGCATTTGCTCCCTATGGCCGCAGATATGCCTAGTCAAATTGGCTCCAAATTATCCAACAGAAAGTTTATTGACAGTAAATACATACACTTCGTACAGACTGACCGACTAGGTAGACCCAAAGGCGGATGGATGGCCCAATGTGGAAAATCAATTACATTTAACAGTCAAATGTATCAAACATTTAAATGACCTACACGGATGTTTGTTTTGAAATCGAGATTTCCGAGCCATGATATTAAAAGGGTTACTACCATATAACTCAAGGAAAGGCAGTATTTTTAAGTATCTTTAAACACCAATCAGTCACTTACTTATTGGAACATCTACAGCGGCATCGCTTAACCCTCATTGTCCTACCCAATGTCTAAGTTCTTGACTTGTACATGACTACGTTTAATGAATATCATGAAAATATCACAACACTGTAATTAATTCAGATGAACCGAGAATATTACTTAGTTTTATAAGCGGAACACCGTAAGTAATATCGGTAATGTCCGGGACAAAAACGCTAGCTTTGTCCGTGTGCACGCGGTTTAGCAATCAAACCCATTTGCAACGGGTATGCATATATATCTCTGATAACGCTGGTTACATATGCCATGGAAACTCAAACAGTATTGGCCCGGTAGTCCATTGGTCAAGTACCGGCCCAGTAAGCTTCCTTCTCGAGGATATAAGCAACACGAACATGGTACATCTCAGAATTGTGATTAACATTAGTGATCCGTAGCAATGTAGTTACCAGTATGATCAGTAACAATGTCACGGTAGATATAATCACTTGTATTGTTGGTAAGGATGTAGTGTCGAGGGAATTGAATGCATGTATTATTTATTCAGGGAAATGAGACATTTCGAGCATTGTTCTAACGTAGGTCTCCGAGGCTTTATACAAATCAATATACCATGATATCGTAAATAATTGATGAATGATGGTCGTGGTTAGTCGTCCACTGCTGCGGATATATTACTTGACATATTCGGATTCGGAGGGCTTTCTGGGAGATTGTATTAACACCTTTACGCTCATATCAGCCAAAACGGCATGGTCTTGAATAATTTTCATTTGCGCACCTAGAGAAACCTTTTTTAAAACTACCGCTGGAATGGCTGACTCGATAACCGAGCCTGTCATTTCAGTGGTAAATTAAAATAAAAAAATCAATCTTCTCTTGATCTGCAAATAGACATTTTCTATGAGAAAATTTTAATTTTCTTGAATAAATTCGAGGGATGAAGGGATAAGCCATATTCATGCGCAATGTATAAAATCTGCTTCACGAAAGACGGTAACCATTCGAATACATATTTGACGAAAATCTCGCACGATCTGAAATCTGTGAGGTGTTACGTTTCATGTAACTTCACACAGAGTTACATTCGCCCACTCGAATAGGAAACATACTTCAAGAAAAAACTTGCCTCGCGAAAACAACAACGCGAATATGGCCATTGTTATTGCACGCGTGATAATCATATTGGGCAGCTCATACATGGGTTGGATTAAAAAAGGAATTGATTGCCAGTCCACGTTGTGAATGGACTTTTCCAGTTTAGCTATCAATCATATGACGCTATAATCAACTACGTGACGTGTATGATGACGTCATATTCAATGACGTCATGAATGGCGTAGATAGGTTCGTCACAAACACTTAATTGATGACGAACTAAGCGTTATTGTACGAATTCTGTCTTTGTTATTTAATAACGATGCTTTTTTAATATTTTAAAACTAATTTGACCGGGGACAGCAACAGCGCGCAGTCAAATTAGTTACAAAATATTCAACAGCTTACCTGTATAGTTTCTGGAAATTGATTGTCAGGCAGTTCAGGGATCGATCGATCCCAACACGGCGAAGTGTCGCTGGAGCTTGGCTAAAACTGGAATGGTCCATTCGCTTACAACACGTTTAATATCGTGAATTTTGTTTTAATATTCATGGTAACTTTGGGCCCATGGCATCACAGGCGTGAAGAATGTTGTGCGAAAATGGGATGACCTCTATATATGCTTCTGACAGATCCATCGTGTTCATTATATCTGAATCTCGCTAGCACGACCTCTACTTTTGCGCAATCAATGGAGCATAATGAACAAGAAATGCTGTCAGAAATCTAACAAGCCACCACCCGGTATATATGCATATCATTGATTTCCTTCTGCTGTCACAATACGGCTAGAAAAAGTGTAAAGTGGCAGTGCTGTGGTCTTATCTCACTAGCATCATGATTTCCGACAGCTTTCATCATTTTGTACACAGTTTTGCATGAACAGGTTAATAGAGGAATCCCTGTCTATGCGCCTCCCATTTCTAGACACGCTCCGCCCACACTGTACACGTAATGGGATCGATTTACATAGTTTGAACACTGAATTGTCCGAATCCCATTTCCAAAGTACTTGTACAGGCAGGCCGTTGAATACATTGATACTAATTTGCAACATCGCCCAGACAAATTAGTTTCAAAATAATCCAACAGAATATGTATTAAATAGTAAATCGTTCAAAGACATACAATTCGTACACTTGACGGACTTTTAAATGTTTATGGCGGATACGTCATTCATTATGCATTTTGATTGTGACGTCAACCTATGTATGACGTAATTGATTATGATGTCATACTCTTGAATGACAGATTAAGGTTTATCAATTCCTCAGCTATAATGAATCAGTGGTAGTGTAAACTAGCATATCAATTAAGCAGTCCCGAATGAAGATTTGACATGGTTCGGGGAAAGCATATTTTCGGGCTGTGTGAAAGCGAAAACCAAACCAGTATTGTGGCTTAAGGAGTTGTTTGAACGGGAGGTACTCGTAAATAGCATGTTCTGCATTCCCTGATATATCTACAGGCCATAAGTGGGCTGTTAAATTATTTTATGTTAGGTATTTAATTTATTTTTGTTTCAGCTGTCTTTTAGCCGATCTGGAAATGTGCAGAGTGTTACATGCGTAGATAGACGCGCAAGGTTAATGCGAGCGTGGAGTCATTCTTCATCTTCTTCGCGACGCAGTCAGAAGAACTACCAGAGGCTTTCAAATTTCAATTCTGTGAATGTCATCCCTCCATTTGTGTACTTTTTTTAAATTGCATCGGGACTTCCGAACTACTCTGTTCGACAACAAATGAAGACATCAAGAGTTAGGACGACACAAGGAATGCATGGACCCATTGTGTATATCTTCAGTGATAGCAGTCTATAACGGACACCGGCTTTCGATCGAACTTTAGTATATCCATCAATCGTATGACGTCATAATAAATGACCTCATGAATGACGTCACGAACACTTAATTTATGACAGACTAAGTGGCGTTTTTTACGAATCGCATGTCCTTCCTATTCAATAAACATGGTGTTTGATTATGTTATAATTAATAAGGAGCAACAGCACCCAGTCAAATTAGTTAGTAAAGTTTTCTGGGAATTGATAGTCGGAGATTTCAGGGGTCTATCCATCCCAACATTAGCGATGTGTGAGTCGAGATTAGCTAGAGATGGGCTGGGCATTGCTAAACCTGGATTTCTCAGTTGATAGTGACATGATGTTTCATTTAGACAGACGAGTGTAAAATTACAGGTCTTAATAAACCATCATCAGTAGAGGTCCCTAAATCTATTTACCATAGCAAATGACTTGTCTTACACGACCACTTACCTTTATTGACCACATTATGATGACCCGTAAGGTGTTGGTAATATCCAGATTTGACGGTATTCTCATACAACAAATGATAGCTTTGTCGAAAATATCACAAAGTATATGATTATTTGACACTGCTTTGAGAGTGGTAAACAACCATTCTACAGGTTCTGATAACATGCAGCTACATATACTTATTACTTATGACCATTGTACTAAGCTCGATGTTTTGTTGGTTATTATTTATTCGTTGCGTTGTCCGTTTTATTAAGCTATAGAAGTTCTTGGGCATGAGTATATGTTCTCATTTGTTTGAGATGCATTGCCATGATAGTTTAAAGGATGTTTAGCTTGTATGAATAACTCATTGGATTATTCTCATGGCGAGACAGAGTTCACCTTACAAACAAGCGGCGTATCCAGTAGACCTACATATAAAAATTACTTAACAGGTTTCCAAAACAAAATAAACCGTTCTGTTGAATATTTTGAAAGTAATTGGAATTGAAGACATAATTGCCTAAGGCAGCAACATTTTTCTAATCCAATTATGTTTAAAAATATTCAACAGAGCATTTCTTACACCGTGTTCCAATTTGTACAACTAACTTGTCTCTGTTTTTGTTTTCGAAAAATGTTAAATTATTTATCAACTGTAGCCTACGATATCGGCAGCAGCGCTTCCACCAATCAGAAAATACAAATACTACCACTAATACAGCTGATGCCTATGTTTCTAAGTCAAATGACCACATCTAGAAACAACTAAAACGAATGGATCCTATCTATCACTCCTGTATATGACGTCATAATCAAACACGACACTATTTAGATGACGTCACATTCACAATGACGTGTAGATTCGTCATGAAAATCGAAATGTCCATCTTGAAATGTGCTAAATGTATGTCGTTGATGAATTCACAATTTAATAAACTGTCTGTTGAATATTTTGAAACTAATTTGATGCCATAGGTAGCAACAGCCTCCAGTGGCATTAGTTTGAAAATATCCAACAGCTTACCGGTATAATTACCTCGAAATTCAGACTCTGAGAAATCGGGATTCATCATACATAAATCGATTCAGACATGTGTAAAAAAAGTGGGCGGAGATTAGCTAGAAATGACGGGCGTCGGTTGAAATGGATCGCTCCATTATGGCTCGGTAAAAATTGTATATGCTGCGAAAAAGGCGATTTCGGCTAAATCCGGAGGAATATGCGCCCTGTGACGCCAAAATGAGATGTAGTCCTCTTTATTATATAGAAAACTTCTGATTAGTAACAAAACAGATCGAGTAGAAATATCTCGCTCATTTGTAGCGCGTCGCAGGACATCATTTTCGCGCGTCAATTACTCATTAATGCATGTATTGATAAAGTTAACATTATTATTATTAACTGTAGCTGTCTGTTCTACTTTATGACAAAGAACAAACACCGGCATATTGCTCTATCTATCTAGGGACGCGTTTCACCTACTAAAACAATAACGGTGACGTGGATTTCCGATACACTCTATATAATGACAATATAAAAAGCTACATATACTACGTCATTCGTGAGAGTATACCGCGCAGCACGCCGAGGTGATATTAAAGAAATATGCAATAAGCAACGATATATGGAGGTGGCGGTGGCGGTGGCGGTGGCGGCGGCGGCGGCGGATATAACATAATGATGTGCATTTTCTCAAATTCATAACAAGAAATATCGCCATGGAAAATCACTTTCTTCTATTTCCATGCGAACCACGGAGTGACGTCATGATTGTTTTGGGTCGACATCGTCGCCTGAATGATAGTTTGTTGTTGATGATTGATAGCTCAGGACAACTCATTCAAAAAGGTTTAATCTGAACCCACACGCGTGATTTAATCTGAACCCCCGCGTGTGGTTTAATCTGAACCCACACTTATGGTTTAAACTAAACCCACACGTGTGGTTTAATCGGAACCCACACGCGTGATTTAATCTGAACCCACGCGTGTGGTTTAATCTGAACCCACACGTGTGGTTTAATCTGCACGAACACGCATGGTTTAATCTGAACCCACATGCATGGTTTAATCAAACAGTAAATTTTTTTCCAAAATGTTCAACATCATGTTTATTAAATAGTAAACACACATACTATTCATACGACAACGTTTAGTCCGTCTTCAATTATGCGTCCGTGACGAACTTGTCTACGTCATTTATGACGTCATTTATCATGACGTCACCAGCAGACGATTGGTGGAACGATCGATTGAATGAATAGATGAATGATTGAATGTGTAATTACCGTACATGCACGCCTGCGCACCTACTTGCGCTATGGCGTGACGTGTGCGTGCGCGCGCGTGCATGCGCGCGTGGGTGCGTGCGTGCGTGCGTATAAGTGCGTGTTTTTGCTTACCGACGATGAGCAGAACAATATTTATCCATGTATCAGCAGTCGGTACTAATGCATGAGTGAATAATTCATAACCATGAAATAAGTATTCTACTCACCAAGCAAACAGTATGCTTACATATAATTAATATAACTAAAATTACCAGGCTGGATAGCTTTATCACTTTGTTTATGAGTATTGCGACAATTTACAGTCCATGTGTGACAGCAGTTTTCCATCCACGTACGTGTGTTGCCATGTACGCTATCCCTGAAACAGAGAATTCTTCTTCAATTTTATAACAAATCCTATGGGATGTCTGGTCGATATTCTCTGGCTAAATAACGCAGCGCGAATGCGGTCTATGGCATTGAATCAAGCAACGACACGTCAGCTCTGAGGGAGCTAAAGGGGATTAGTGCTTGTGTGTCCCGAATGGAATGGCAGGATGCCGAAGTAGATAATGAATGTATGTTTGGTCCACAAGAGCAATCTATCCAGATGAAATAGATAAATAAATAAATTTTAAAAATACGTAAGCTAAACGTTCTGCTGCTTATGAAGTATATTGGATTAGAATAGGCATTATGTAAATGTTAGAGCCCTATGGTGCAGCTCAGAAATGACGTATGTGGTTTCCAAAACAAAATAAAACGTAGTGTTGAATATTTTGACCATAATTGGAATGGAAAACATTGCTGGCCAAGACAATAATGTCTTCCAATCCAATTGTGTTTGGCAATGTTGGCAAATTCTTAGCGGTTGTGAGTTACCATACTCCAGAACATGTCCACTCCTCTGTCTCCAGCCCCGCCAGACGCGCACATATGTGTGTGAGGGGCACAACTATCTGGTTTTTAGGATTACCTCTCATGTGCAGGTTTAGAGACTACCGTAACCCGCTTTCCCACGTGTATCTGTATATGGTGTTGACCATTCTGTAAAGCTTTCTTTGTAGACAATGTTGGCAGTCCAATGGTATCCCGTTGGCCTAATAGACCGGGCATTTAAGCGAAAGAGGTGGGAATTTGGCCTAATTCCCTCTATATTTCAATATGGTGCAACTTGACATATCGAGTTTGATTTTATTCAAACCACTTGGATACATGTTTTAGTAATAACTACTGATCGGTAAGAACACTTTTGGTTAGTGGGCAAATATGTGTTGACCATATAATTCCCTTAACCATAGCTTAAAATGAGTACTATTTGGAGAGACCCATTAGCAAGGAAACTGGTCTATCAGAATTCAAAAAGTAAGATTATAACACTAATTAAAAGCATGTATAACAATATAAAATCTAGGATGCACATTAATGGACTTACATCTGATCACCTGATATGTAAATGTGTGTGTGTGTGTGGGGGGGGGGGGATTACCTGTACTTTTCAGCTTATATTTAAATGGCCTTATTGAATATTTGGAAGGTAAGGACTGCATGGAAATAATTGTACAGGACAACGTTACAACATACGCAGGAATCCATGCATTGCTCTATGCAGACGACACTGTAATAATGGACAGCCGACAGGAATATCTCTGAAAATCCTGACTGAATATAACAATGACCCTTTCCATTTTTAGCTATGTCCCACCCATCACTAGCTAAGCTCCACCCACACATCACCGTGTTAGGATTGATCGATCCCCGAATGCCCTAGCTATCAAATTCCTGAAAACTATACAGGGAAGCTGTTGAATATTGTGTAACTAATTTGACTGGGCGCTGTTGCTGCCTATTGCAGCAACAGCGCCCAGTCAAATTAGTTTCAAAATATTCAACATAATATTTATTAAATAGTAAAGACATACATTTTGTACAACAACGCTTAGCTGGTCTTCATATATGCGTTCGTGGCGTACTTATCGACGTCATTAATGACCTCACTCATTATGATGTCATTCTACACATCACTTAGTTGATTATGACGTCATATGATGGGTGGATACTCTGGAAAGGTGAATTATGGTCATTTTAAGTCGTGCACACAAATTAACACCAACCTTTGATTTTAAACTAAATGATATATAAATTGAAATTATGGATAGTTCTATAAATATTTAGGAAACATGTCTTCAAAAATCAAGCTATGCGGCGAGACATTAAGCATCGTGCACAAAGATGTCGAAAAGAAATGCATTGTCTTTATCGGCACATCTCCAACTTAAACCTACGTATTGACTGCCAACTTAATTATTCGATGCAATGATAGCGCCAATAGGAGTGTATGGGAGCGAAATATGGGGCTTTGGAAAATATCAGTCATTAGAGCAAGCCAACCTAGAATTTATGAGATATGTGCTCAAAGTTAAACGTACAACACCATCTGCAATGGTTTATGGTGAACTGGGAAGGAATCTGTTACAAATAAACAGAATACAGAATGTTAAATTTCTGGGCAGAACTGCTGACCTGTAAACAAAATAAATTATCGTATCAAATATACAAATATATGCATAAACAGTGCAATGAGGAGGGCTTCAATACAAATAGGTTAAGTATGTTGAATCAATCCTAAATAACGCAGGGTACAGTCACTTATGGACATCACAAACATGAAGTACACTACATAATATAAAGCAAAGACTCGTCGATCAGTTCAAACCGACATTGCAAGAATCACTAAGTAATTTATCTAGGGGCGAAACCTACCTACCTACTACAACAGCAAAAACTAGCGGAAGGTGTCACTGGTTCGAACCCCGCTCGGGTCGAAAATTGAAAAAGGTAAAAATTACATTCCAGATGACGAATGAGCTATATCCTAGTGCCAGTGCGTCGTCAATGGCAGGGTTCATAAAACTAATCCTTGCCAATAACTACATACTTGCTGCGAGTGCCTAGTGATATAGCTGAATGGATCTCAGACAAACGTAAAAGTACGAATATCTGAAATGTAAACCATGAATTCCATTCAATTCGTGTGGTTGTGAGACGAGTAGTTGAAGGTCCGGTGAAAGAGGATTCTTGTGCTCTGGGTGCTGGTCTAGTGGTAGTCTACTCGCCGCCCAAACTCTAAGCGGAACGTGTCAGAGAATTCACTGGTTCGACCTAGTACCAGTGCGTCGTCAAAGGCAGGGTTCATAGAGCTAATGCTTGACAATAATAAAAAAACTAATACTACTGCTACTACTACTACTACTACTACTACTACTACTACTACTACTACTACTACTACTACGGCTACTGCTACTACTACTACTACTACTACTACTACTACTACTACTACTACTACTACTACTACTACTACTTTTTCTTTCTTTTTTGTGGAAAATCAGACGTTGACGCAGTCGGATAAACTTCAGGGAGGGACTCCTTTAAAAAGGCTTGCAAACCTCCTAAAAATCCGGTGAAAATAGCAGGCTTGATTAATAGTATACGAATAACAATAATAAAAACTACTGCTACTACTACTACTACTACTACTACTACTACTACTACTACTACTACTACTACTACTACTACTACTACTACAGTTATTGCTGAGAAAACCTGCTATAAATTAGCACACGTGTACACCACTAGTATATATCTATATGAATGCAAATATGTTCCCCACATACTTTGTATAAGGTATGGGTGTAATAAATTTAATTTAATTATTAGTCCAGGAGCTAAAGCTAGGTCAGAATCGTGACGTAGCACACCCAGTATTCGGAAGGTGGCTTGGGGGACATGTCCCACACATTTTAAGCCCTGTTGTACAAACAAATTGTGGTAGCACTAATTAGTTATCCTGATTTCTTTGCATAGGGGGTCTAGGCTTTGGCTGTATCCACAGTGCACAACGATATAAGCATGATCGTGTCATAACTCAAAGTAATATCGTATTAGATTCACCATATATGATATTTAGACGGATATCGACCTAACATATATCCAACATACATTTTGCATGCATATACCAAAGGCGAGGGTGAAATGTGAAGGTTATATTTTATGTATGTATACTAACTCCATCATAGAATCTGTATATCCAGCTGTACCACTGTTGACAAATCACCCAGGTAATGGTGGTTGGAATGAGACAGATGGATATGGTGGTAATTGGTGCGGAAAAACAAATTAAAATGAATACTACAAAACACATAAGCCTCGCTATGACAATGAGGCATCTTACAGGTTCCAAACAAGTTGTCACCATTCTGAACCGTATGGGTCATAGCGTTTCCTATGATGATATTGAGGTAGGTGACACTAGTATGGCGCTGGACGTATTAGCTCAATCAACACGGTATGGAGTTGTAATACCAACAAACATTGTTCCAAACTCGTTCGTTCAAGTAGCAGCTGATAACAATGATATACTTGAAGAAACCTTAGACGGTAAACAGACAACTCACTCAACGACAATGGTGATGTTCCAACGAATGCAATTTGGCCCACGACCAGAGCGTGTCATACATGCTGAACACTCAGTCAGGAGAAGGGCTTTGACAGCACCAGGTACTGAAAACAGTATTCTTGATTGTGGGGTGTTTGGTAGAAGACCAGTTGTGACCGCGTTCATAGACACTGTCAAGAAGGATTGGTACCAATGTGATAGCTCAATCCAGGAACAGGCATTAGTCATGGATCTTGCATGGGCCATCGTTCGAATGTGTCCAATAAAATTATTTGCGGTAGATCTTGTACCCATGATGACCACAGAAACACAAACAGTCCCAAGTTGGAGTGGATTTAATGTACTTGTATCATGCGCTAACGCACCTTTTACACAAATCGGTTACTGTCCAATGATTTCCGGATCACCAACTGAATTCAATACGGTGTATACGGTCATGAAACAAGTATAAAGAATGATGACAACACTAGGACAGAATGACTCGGTCATTACATTCGACTTGCCCATATATGTCAAGGCAAAGGAGATACAGTGGCGATATAAAGAAGAGTTTAGTGACACTGTGATCAGACTGGGGGGATTCCACATTGCGCTAAACTACTTAGCTGTTATTGGAAAGATGTTTGATGACTCTGGCTTAGAAGATCTCCTCATAGAGGTCAACACATATGGTAGCAGCACAGCTGCTGCTCTACTTAAAGGGAAGTCATATAATCGAGGAGTGTGGGCTCACAAATTGGTTATGGAAGCGCTGCTGAGATTACAATGGCAGTCTTTTTCCAAATGGGTTCAACAAATTGGACAACATGAAGACCACATTACTCCAACAGAATTGGAGAGTCTGTATGAGAAAATTAAGATGTGCCGAAGCAGCATTGACGACTTAGACGCACTGCAAGAAAATTTCAAAGAAGTGTGTATGTACGTGAATAAATTGCAACAGCTGTTCAAATCCTTTAAAGTTGAGTCAAGCTCGAAATCACACCTGTTCGCATTTTGAACTCATATATTCATATGGTAGAGCTGCTGCTTGGATTCATAAGAGCTGAGAGAACTGGAGATTGGCAGGGACACCTATCTGCTACTGCTGCTATGGCGCCATATTTCTACAGCATGGACAGAACCAATTATGCAAGATGGCTGCCAATATATCTTGCGGACATGAAGATGCTTCCAAGTACACATCCCCATGTACATGAACAATTCTTGAATGGAAATCATTCCGTAAGTCGCTCAGACCATCCATTCAATCAAGTGTGGACAGATATGGCCTTAGAGCAATCTATTAATTTGTATTCCAAAAAGCGAGGTGGTATTATTGGAATAACACAAAAGCCAGGAGCTCTGGAGAGGTGGTTTTTAACTAGCCACGAGAGGGCAGCCATAACAACGGTCACAAAGCAAATGTGTGGGTTACAAGATAGTCACATGTTTGGAGTACATAAGGCAATGGGGACTAATCGAATGAACAGGGATGAAACCGATGTGCAGAAGATACTTTCGATGTGCTCATCAGATATAATGACCAATCCCTTTAATATTGCGGAAAACGACGACAGCGAGTGTCTTCCGCTTGTAAACATTGCAACTGCCGTGGTATTGCCTAGTGAAATCGCCAAGAGACTTGTTTCCGCCTGTGACATTGGTAAGGAGATTATGAAAAATTTTGTTCAGGAGCGGCTGGACACTAACACGAGAAGCTTTTGGGACACGTTGCCACACTTAAAACTTAAAACACTTGCCAGCCTAGCACAGAAGAAAAAACTCAAAACAAATGATGAAAAAATTCACAATGTGAGATCTGACCGTGAACTATTTGGTCGATTAATTATTGCCGCAAGGTCCAGAGATGTTGATTTAAAACTAGTGATGACGTATGAACTGTCTGCTGTTCCACTATCATTGTCACATACGGATGGGACTCTAAGAAAGAATGTGAAAAGTGTTTTGGTAAGTGAACTAGAAAAGGAAGTAAATGTTGATGGACGGCTTCCACCTGTTGACAAGACAGGCGCAACAGCTTATGTAGTAGATGGCATGGCAATTGTGCAAATGGTTAAAACTGGAGGTACGTCTACATTTGGAGAATTGGCTGATAAATACTGGCACATCTTTACAGTTCCACCGAATCAAGAAGACTGCAACATAGTAGATATAGTTTTTGACAGATATGATAGACTGGAATCTCTCAAAGCGGAAGAGCGGCTAAAACGTGGGTCATCAACAGCATTGGAAGTAAAGATTGCTGGATAAAATACTCCCATTCCAAAGCAATTGGCCAAGTACATCAGCAGTCCAAGCAACAAAAGTAACCTGGTTGCATTTCTTAGCAAGCGGTGGCGTGATACTGGTCCAAATATGCTATCTGCCGACAATTGCGTCATTCTTGCTGGTGGCTTTAACGATGGAATGGATGTTGTTGTCATTTCAGCGAACAATTCGTCGTATTTGGAAGAACTTCGATCAGATCACGAGGAAGCAGATACGCGTATGATGTTGCTCGCGCTACACGCTTCAAAAGACCACATGCGTGTTGTTATACAGTCTCCTGATACAGACGTGGCAGTACTTAGTATATATACGTATCGTTCGCTTCACTGTTCTGAACTATGGTTCCGTACGGGCACAAAGGACAAATTGCGATACATACCAATACATACAGTTGCTCAAGTACTGGGCCCAGCTATCTGTCTGTCTTTGCCTGGGTTTCATTCTCTTACGTGTTGTACGGGTTGTGATAGCACTAGTGCATTATTTGGAGTCGCTAAGAGAAAAGCATTCAATCTCTTAAAGTCATCTGAATGTCATCAGCTTAGCTTAGCCCAACTCGGCGAACATGTTGACTTATCACCGAATACTGCAATTCTATGTGAGAAATTTGTCTGTGAGTTGTATACCACCAGGGATGTGGGAAAGACAGCTGATGAAACCCGTTATTGGCTCTTTTGTCAAAAGAGACAAAGAAATGAAAATCTTCCACCTACATCGAATAGTCTAAAGCATCACACCGAAAGGGCCAATTTTCAAGCTCTTGTTTGGAGACGTTCATTGCAAGCTGTTCATAATCTTCCATCTCCAAATGGACATGGCTGGAGTATAGTGGATGGTCTACTCAAGCCTGTTCTAATGTCAAAGGATCCTGCTCCATTTGGATTAATTGAACTCACATCATGTAGATGTCAAAAGTCTGCCTGCAAAAGAACAGATCTCTGTCAATGCAAGGCTAACAATCTACTCTGCACTGAAGCATGCCTTTGTATGGGAGGTGAAATGTGTGACAATGTTCAGCATACAATTGTCGAAGATGACTCTGACACGGATGAGTAACATTCTCTCATTTGCTCACGTGATAAATATGTCCTGCCAGCTTGTGTAGACATGCACTGCATGTCAGTTAAAAGTTTAATTATGAAAAACGTAGAAAACATGGGCATTGCTGTAGCTAAGGTATTGCTAGTCACAAGAAGACCTAAGTGCCCCAATATGTACAAAGCAACATACGAGTGTCTTAAACGAGGTTGATTATGTATAAATCTGCGATATACGATCACTCCTTTCCATTTTGGTTAAGATTGTATTGATATAACATGCGCTTAAGTTTGTGAAAAATTTACCATTGTGAAAATTGTTTGAGAGCTACATTCAACACCTATTGTAAATGGGCTTCTCACTTCTTGTAGTGATACCACAATTTTCTTGTACAACACGGCTCAGAATATACCCAAGACATCGGTCTAGCATAATATAGAGACAAACCTTCTGAATACTGGGTGTGCTACGAAACTATTCTTCTAGACCCCTTTTGAAAATTGGCTCCCGGACTATATAGAGTCAGAGTTGACCATAATGGGGTGGGTGTCAACAGAGGGATGGTCAACTGCGTCTGGTATTTATAACAATGTCAACAACGCCACACCAAACCGCACCCGTCTACATACATTCTTAATGGAGACCCGAATTACTATATATAATTAGCGTGTACTAGATATCATGTCCGTTTATGTGCTCGCATTACTTGAGTATTTATTCCGTGTGTCTTTTCATCCTTCATTACCTGCGCTATTAGTCCGTGCTCAGTCATTCCGCTCCGAAAACACTAACTAGCTAATTAAGAAGCCGGGCGGTGTATTGAGTTCTTACTCTCAGCTTAACTAGAGATATAGAATAACTCGTCTTAAATGGCTCATTATGTCATATTTCTGTAAATTTATACTCAGAATATTGACCGTCTCAGTCAAAAGGTTTCAAAATAATCAATAACTTACCTATATTCTTGAGCCTGTGTTAAAATGCATATTTAAGCTGTCCATGCTATGACTGGTATAGCTTTGCATACATAGATCACACATGTGTCAATGTTTCATAAAACATTCCAAGATCAGATTGAAACGTTCTCAGTGAATAATAAAAACAGCTTTTGTTTAATATCGGACAGCCTGCCCCCAAAGCACTGATCGATCCCCAACTCAAAATTGATCACAATTATGGGGTTAGCGCGCTAATTTATTTACTCAGGCGATTCTTCTAAGACAACATTTATCTCCCTTTCACCATAATTTCAATGAATATGAGCAAAATTTGCGGGATTTTACACACAACTCTTTGATATGCAATTGAGAGGATATCTGTCTGTTTAATAAAACAAATAAACGTGTACGAGCAAATTCAACGGTAAAACTGTACTAGAACAAATTGCAAATATCGCGTGTACTAAAGATCATTTCGGCAGCACCTCTTTCGATAGTTGCCTTGTTCACTATAGATTCATATGCGAGGTTGTGTGAACGATAAGTAGAGTGACGTAGACACAGGTGTCTTATCGATTGCCAGAATTGAAAAAGTTGAAATCAGAATTCCCATTTTTCGCGTTTTCAAATTTGCATTTCTTGCAATGTATAATTTATGTGCGAGACGGATTTTGATTGTATTTCAACTATTTTGTATGCAATGCTATCCAAGTGTTGGTATACGGACTTTAAATATTGTATATTGAGACCAGTCAGCGAAAGATTCGGCACAGAGAAGCGTACTTGCGCCTTGGGTACAAGTAGGGGACAAGACTGGCAGACGTAGCCAACACTGTACAGCCACTCTAACCAGCTTTGGCCGCATCAATTGAAACTTGGCCCATGCAGGCAATGCCATCTACATACCTACATGTTCACCCTGTGTTCTACCCCACTTTGTAACCCCAATACTGGACACTAGCTGTGTGCATAAGACAACTAAACTTAGGGACTTGACCAACTGACGCACAGGCAGAGCCTGCTGATCTTGGCTCTGCTGTCTGGTCTCAAGCGTGTGGAGTAATTGGAACACGACCGTGGGATAGCCTGGTGAAGAAACGAACCGCGAAGAACATTTGGAAGACCATCCACGACTCAACAACTGCGCTCCACACTGTAACTGTGAACTTCAATGACTGAGATTTTCTACAACTGCTTAACTAACCACAACACCGCGATCTGCACCCGT
Organism: Chaetoderma sp. LZ-2023a; assembly: GCA_034401795.1. Taxonomy (NCBI): domain Eukaryota; kingdom Metazoa; phylum Mollusca; class Caudofoveata; order Chaetodermatida; family Chaetodermatidae; genus Chaetoderma; species Chaetoderma sp. LZ-2023a. Next base: position 28,008,311 of record CM067369.1, read on the forward strand.
GACGTATCATGTGATTTAACTGAGTGATAAACGATAACTGCTGCAGTGTGACTCATGGCGATTATCTGTATCTGCAGCATTGTGACTTTGGTATATTTTTGTTGCCACATTGTTTTCCACTAATTTTGACCATACCGCGACATTTTCTACTAGGGATTTTGGAATTATAATACGCGTGCTAGCTTTTTATATATACCCACCGTGGTGGGGCCACCCACGGCACTTTCCCCTCATAAACAAACAATATTTTGTCTATCTCAAGCAAAACTCGTACCCGCCATAGAAGTCAGCATTTAAAGACCGATAATCCCTGAGCCTGCCATGTCCCATCATAACGATTCAGACTCGATAGTGGAATTCAACATGCGAGAGCGGAATGTCTCCGTTCATAGTAAATCGCTGTACTCAGACACATCGTTGCGCGCGGCTGATCAACCCAATCAGCAAATATTAGTAGATGGGTCTCGTGGCTCTCACGAGGTGGCGGAAGCGCCAGCTAACCCGCGATATCCCACGTCCTCCTGCGAGAGAGAGGGTGGGGGCCGGAGTAGGACCGAACCTGCACATGCCCGTCCGCTTCATATAACGGCATTCAGTTTGAAATAAATCCTTTATAAAATTCAACACTGTTCACGTAGTTTGGCGTATTTTAAAGCAGATTGCAATATTTTACTAGATCGAGTCTGCATTGCCCGAGTCTGCATTGACCATGAACCTAGCATATGACAGATATTTGGGCAAACCTCTCAGTCTATGCAAATATCTCTAAGGCTAGGTTCAGGTCAAGCGCAGACTCAGAATATTTTTAATAGAAATTCCCAAAATGCATTAGATTTACAGAAAGCTGAGTGAAATGGAAGCTAAAATTTAGTTTCAGGTCAAAATGTTCAATGGTCGAGGTCACGGGGTCACTGCCTCCATTGTCAAATTCAAGTGCAACGGTGTGAGTCAGAAAACTCCTTCGAGCACATTCTAGTTTTATGCGCACTGCAGACATCATAAGCGTTCATCAATATGCTATATGCTCAATCTTCTACGTAATATGGGGCAATGATATCGCATAACCACTCAAAATGGTAAATATACCAGTAATATTGACGTCACTGGATGTCCTGTTTATTGCTGCCATAAAGATATCATACATACACATAAAATCACTTTTGACGAGGAAATTCCACGAAATGACACGGTCAGCCAAATTACCTGGAATTGCCAGCGTTATTGTGTGGCGATTCATGGTCGTGGATTCGTCGTTTCTTACTGTTATGCGCATGCCTGGTCAGTGGACACCCATAGGTTTTATGCTCGGAAGTTGCGTGATGTATTGCTATGGCAACCTTACTTCATCGTCAGACCTTATTCATTATTTCTGAGGCACGTTTGGTATGTTGTTAATAAAAGTAATTACACTTTTATATTTATATTCATGATATATTATCCGTAATGCTGCTTTTAGTATTATTAGTTGGAATGTTATACATTTATTTTATTCCTCATTAATTGTATCACGTGGGTGTATAAGTTCCACTATTAATTACTATTGTTAATTTTGCCGACGCTCTCGCACAGTAATGGTATTTAATACAGCAGTAACAAATTAACCAAATAGCTTGACTGTAAGTGAAGGTAACAGTACATCTGAGTGTGCAATACAAAATTAAGGTCCAACAGAGGGTATGGAGATGGGGGACAGAGGGAGGAGAGGGGGA